>CM031242.1:313191559-313791559 GCA_018340775.1 Taxus wallichiana var. yunnanensis
ATACTATTGTGCACATGTACACATAGCCAAAAGGGTATGCATACACTGAGCACAACTATACGCGCGATATCAGAATGGCTCGTTGTCACGTGGAGTCACAAAATGATTAATTTGTAATTCATTTCATGTGAATTGTAGTCGTGGATCTACATTACCTTGCTTTTGTTGATGTTGGTGTCATTATAATCATAACTTGTTTTATGACTAGGTTGTTGGGATAACCATGCTAGAATGTTATAAAATTATGAGTACAAAATTTTCTATTTGCTTTAATAAAACATGTTTTATGATAACATATAAGTGATATTCGCTTAACCTTCATTAGTTTAATCAGACGTTGAACGTAATTCATTAAAGGGATAATGATATTTCAATGTTTCATAATTAAGCATTTGAACATGGAAAAATTATCATAGTTTAATAAATATTGAAGATGGTTAGACCATAGTTCACGGCTTATGGAACGATTGTGGCCGATCAATCGCGATCATATTTGGGATTATAATTTGGTTGGTTTTATAACATCTTCGCCGTAACGAAGCTCCTCACAAGGATATTATCTAAATAGCTATGTTGGTCCTAGACCTTGTAGAAAATTAAATGGTTTGATATTTCAAAGGTCATTGGCACTATCTTAGACATTCGGTATAATTTCATTATTATCATTAACATCGTGTATTGACAATGATCATGAGCATTTTATAGAATCCAAGGTATATGGGAAATTTATTAAGTTGTGAAGGTTTGATTTTCAAACAATGGCATGTGGTTTTTGTTGATGACTATTATCTTCGAGTGGTATTTTTTTATTTGCAAGGTTTAAATGATTTAGTATAATCATGCAAAGAGGGCATATTCCTTGAAAGATAATCAGGTATGGCCAAATGACCCTACCATGCATGAACTATAAAATCTGATTAATTAAAACAATTGGCGAGTGAAACATGCATGAATAAGGGTTTAACTTTGAAGCCACAACGTAAACGTAATTCAATGCATGGAAGCTTCTAAGGAATATAACAACATGTGAACGAGCTCATTGTGGTTTTTGTTAAAGTCGTTTATCCAAATTGCATATAAGGGTTTGAGTTTCTCTTTCTTCAGTCTAGTTATTTTGAGAGATCTTGGCATGAAACTTTTGAGCTATTTTGGGATTTTCGCCTTGAGAAATTTGGAATCTCGAATCACCTGGATCGTTGTGCCTAAAATATTGCAAGAAATAAAAAAGAAAGTGGTGGAAGCCTTCTCATTGTTCAAGCCATGGATTACTAAAATTTATATTGTTATTACGTTTTCAATTGAATGGAAATAATAAGAATATCTTATTGGACTCATTATGTAAATCTATGATGGTTTCAATGTAGTTATACTCCTCCCCGAGATCAATTTGTGATAAGGTTATGATATTTTGACCTTACTTGTGATACTCGAACTAGGTGTAGACACTTTTAATCTTAGTTGTTTCTCTTCGTAGGACAATGATTGATCATGAATTAGTATTTCTTTATTCCTTGGTGTTCGGTTTTTGTATCTCAAGTTAATAGACCATTTCCCAAATCTTGAAGATCGATTTGCAAATAAATTTATTAGTTTTTAGTTAGAGGAGCCTTGATTGTGGCTTTGATCCTATATTGTGGGCAGATGTTAATATGTGACAAGGGAGATGTTGGTAGTTTGGGTTCTCTCATATTCTTTGAAAGGGTTATGGATAAGTTGTCTTTTGTTGATCACCTTTCTTATTTGAGACTATTAGTAAAATATAGAATGCACTAAAATTTCAGTCTTTTCCAACACAACGAAAGAGAAGATTCTTCTTAGGTCGCTTTCGACATACTCTAAAAACTAACTTAAGGGGTCAATGGGTGTTTATACCTTCTCGTGTTTCTCTCAAGATTTAGATTTACATGCTTCAAGAGGCATGGATTATTGTTGTTAGATTTACGTAACCATTATGAGCTGATTTATAGAAAATCTATTTCCTACCGGGTTATGACTTGTTTAAGAAAATATGCATAAAGGAACTCGAATATATAGCCTCGCTGACAATTATGGAGGTGGACTTGTCAATTATCCTTCGGGTGTAATATTTGTGTGTTTCCCATGCTTCAATCTTTTGTAGGTTTTTATTTCTCGACTTGATATTAGACAATATTTTTGAGGCAAAATAATGACTACCTTGGTTGTTGCATATTATTCATTTTGTGTATGGATAGACAAGTAAACTAAACCTTTGTGAAAATTATTATGGGGTTCTAAACAACAAATTTGGAAGTATATGGCCTTATTGTTAGACTTCTCCGCCTCTTATTCACTCATGTAGAATTATTATAATGAATATTTCATTTTAGTAAAAGAAATTAAAAGAAAGCAAAAATTATGGGAAAGTTGATGTTTTATGAGCATACACTTATTTTTTTTTATTATTTTGGTTAATACTAACCGAATGTCAACTAGAGTTATTATGAATTGTAATATCCTAAATTATTGTGGGTAAGTTTTTGTTGTTTTCAAATAGGATAGAGATTGGGGAAAAGAAGTCTTTATTATGATCATTCAATTTGAAACATAATATCATGATTAAAAGTTGATACTCCATACCGGCTAGGTTGGAATTGACCATGTACAATTTTTTACTTCATCTTTTCGGTTAATGTGTGTGTGTGTGTGTGTGTGTGTGTGTGTGTGTGTGTGTGTGTGTGTGTGTGTGTGTGTGTGTGTGTGTGTGTGTGAGGAAAGGATATAATAAGCGGATGGCTAACTATCGGATTAATCATGTGCTTGATTTTATGTGAAAGTATTAGCTTTTAATGTCAAAGGAAAATATTCTTGATGAGAATGAAAGACAATTTTCATGGTCACTTGTGACTCAATATTATGAATTACCGATTTCTTTATATGTAATTAAAAGAATTACTCATATCAATATAAATAAGCTCATACGGAGTCCGATCTGATTTATATTTGTGTTCTAGGGGAATTTAGAATTACATTCATCATAAATTATTAATGGGAAATAATCATCCCTATGATAATGAATTGTTTCATGGTTTTGTAATTATTCCATGAATGTAATTACATTTATTAAATTTAATTAATCCCTTGTGATTGAATATGGTAGCCTTGAGTTTATTGTATAATGATTATCCTTGATAGTCTCCATAACTTGTAGATGAGTATCACTACTGATTTTATCATTTGTTCAAGGATCCTTACAATATGATATTATTGTTGGAGTTGCGATTAACAAATCAAGTGTCGAGTATGAATCAAATTTTGTGCACAATTAACTTGATAAAGAATATCTTGATGAATATACAAAGTGTTTTCCTAGCAATAAGGATATTTTTTTAAAGTCATCGGATGGAGGAGTGGGAGTTTTCAATTTTTGAAAACAAGTGGGAACATTGGGAGGGTTTGTCGAATTTGCGTAGGCGATCGGGAGGTAGGCTCGAAGAATCACGTGATCGTGGAGCCCATTGGTACTACGGAGAAAATGGAAGGCCAAGCACATGGGCATAACTTTTGGGGGAACAAACGGGATAAAAGGGCCACAGGAGATCCTAGAACTGTTAGTAAAAAAAGGTAATCTTTCCCTCAAAGTTCCTATTTATTTTTGGCTAGAACTAAAATCTCCATCAAGGAGCTTTGTTTGCTAAATGTATGGGGACTAGACCAAATATTGATTATTTTAGAAGTTGGGTAAAGAGGCGATGGGTAGCTAATGGGAACATTGAAGTCTCAGCGTATGCTAATGGGTACTTCTTAGCTATCCTGCCCAGTAAGGAACATGTTGCGAAAATCTTGACAGAAGGACCTTGGTTCATTGGAAAATCTCATGTCACCTTTGTTCGAAATGGAGCCAATTTTTATCCCTTTGAAAATCCTATTACGGAGTTTCCGATTTGGGTTAACCTTCCGGGTTTACCCTTGGAATTCTGGGAACTAGAGGTTCTCTTTGGTATAGCGAAGAGCCTGGGGAGCCCCATTGCTCTGGATCCGGTTACGAAAGCAAAGACTAGACTCACCCATGCCAGATTCTATGTTAATATGAGTCAAGATTCATGTATGGAAACAAATATTAAGCTTATGACCCCAGCGGGGGTATGGGTGCAGAGGTTTGATTATGATCCATCCCCATTTTCCTGTAAGAAATGCAAGTTAGTAGGCCATGAACAACGTATGTGTCTGGAATTTAAAAAAAAGAAGCTTGAGACAAAGGTCATGCCCCAAAAGTTGGGTCCAGAAAAAGAGACAAAGGAATGGAAGAGGGTTGGAAGGAATGGTAGGGTTGAAAATATTCAATAGGAAAATCCCAGAAATAGAAGAACCATTGCTCCTACCTAATAAATCTAGTGAGGAAAGAGGGGAATCAAGTTCGCAGGTACAAGGAAACATCAATGAAGAATCTAAAGAGAAGGATGAGGAACTGCTAGATCTTGTCATGGAAGAAGAAACCTAGGTTTCTAAGAATGAGGCAAGTAAAGTTATGGAGGACAATAAAATTGCTTTGCAAGTTGCAGATGGATTATCTTTGGAAGAGGTGTCCTCTATAGGTCAGAGCTCCTTTGGACAAAGACAAGAGGAAGATTTATCTATGTCAAATGGGTTTGAGATTCTATCAGACTTTGTTCCTGATACCTATGAGGAGATGGGCTCTCTGAAGACCCCCGTGAGTAAATCCAAACCTGTTACTCGTAGCAGCTCTCAAGCTGATGTGGGTAAAGACTCAAGCCTAAAAGGTAGGAAAAGTAACAAGGAAGTAAGGGAGACAAACTCAAGAAGGGAAGTAGAAGCTGGTATTCAGAAGACTCTGGGGAATTTGCTTCCTGAAAAAGAAATGTTAATGATTTGTCTTTCTTGGAATATAAGGGGTCTGAATAACCCCAGTAAACATAGATTAGCTAAGGATCTTAGAATGAAAAATAAACCTGATATTTTTATGATTCAAGAAACTAAAATGTCAATGGAGAGATTCAAAGATGTGGGAAGGTCTATTTGGAAAGAAATTTGTTGGGAAGGTCATAGTTCTGTGGGAGCCTCTAGAGGTGTGGTCACTCTTTGGGACCCCAACATTGTGCATGGTGTTCTTATCCTATCAGTTCTATGTCATGTGGCAATGTGTTTCACGAACCTGTCCTCAAAGAAATCCTGGTATGTTTCTAATATTTATGTGCCTAACAATGTGAGTGAGAGAAGGAAGCTCTAGAGGGATCTCACGTCTTTCAAAAATTTATTCAAAGATAAAGATTGGCTTATTGGAGGAGATTTCAATTCCCCCTTTCTTCGGGAGAAAAAAGGGGTATTGCTTCTTTCACTGATAGTATGGAAGATCTGGCTGAGTTCCTCAACATCAATGGGATGGTGGATTTGGAACTGGAAGGATCAAAGTTCACATGGGTCAATAGGAGAATTGGGTTGGAACTTATTCAAATCAGATTAGATAGGTTTGTGGTGAGTCACCTCTGTATGATGAATCAGCTCTACTCCCTCAAGACTCTTCCCAGAATTGGATCTGATCATAACCCTATCCTCCTTAAACTGGGTATTCAGATCAAGAAAGCTAGGCCCTTCCGGTTTGAAAATATTTGGTTAGATCATCCTGATCTTCCTACCAGAATCCAAGAGTGGTGGAATATCAAGGTTTTTGGGGTGGCCAGTTACAGACTCAGTTTTAAATTAAAGCATCTCAAAAACTATCTCAAAAGATGGAATAAAGAGGTTTTTGGAAACATCTTCCAAGAAAAAAGTAGAGTGGCTGAAGATATAAGGAATATTGAGGAACTTATTGAAATTGATGGTCTCAATCGATTCTAAAAGAACAGGAACAAAATCTCCTGATTGAGTATCATAACATCCTGGCGAAAGAAGAGGTGTACTGGAAACAGAAATTGAGAGTGAAATGGCTTAAGGAGGGGGATAGGAATACCAATTTTTTCCATTTCTCGGCGACCTCTCAGAAAAATCTCCTAAAGATATCTGAAATCAAGAATGAGAATGGTGAGATCCTATCAGAAAGTAAGGATATCAACCAGGCCATTATAAATTATTTTAAGGATCTCTTTCAACAGGGTCAAGGGTTGAGGAGCAAAGACAAAATAGTATTATGAATCTGTTCCAAAAAGTGATATCCCCGGAGGAAAATTGTGAGCTCTTAAAGATCCCTTCTGAAGAGGAAATTAGGTTTGTGATCTTTGATATGGAACTTGATAAGTCTCCTGGCCCTGATGGTTTTTAGGCCTTCTTTTACCAAAAATTCTGGGAGGTGATAAAGACTAAAGTTATTGATATGGTCCAAGAATTTTTCAAAAATGGGAAGCTTCTCAGACAGCTCAACAACACGTTTTTGGTCCTTGTTCCCAAAATTGTTGGAGCCAAAGAGGTCAAGGACTTTAGACCGATTAGCTGTGTAACACGAGTTATAAAATTCTAACCAAAATCATAGCTTGCAGGATCAAGTCGGTGCTCACCCACTTTATTTCTGAGAACCAAGGAGCTTTTGTCCTAGGGAGACAGATCACTGATAGTATTGTAGTGATCTAGGAGGCCATTCATTCCATTGATAACTCTGCTAGATCAGCTATGTTCCTTAAGCTTGATATGCATAAGGCCTATGATAGAATTAACTGTCTTTCCTTTGGGCTATTATTGAAAAAGTGGGGTTTGATAACACTATGGTGAGCATGATTATGACTTGTATATCTACCGCTAGTTATTCGGTGTTGGTCATCGGTAGCCCAAAAGGCTTCTTCAAAGTGGTAGAGGATTAAGATAGGGTGATCCCTATCTCCTTTCCTTTATGTTATCATGGATGAATCCTTGAGTAGAATTTGTAAGAAGGCTATGATTTCTAAGAATATCCAAGGTATTAAGATTTCAAATGGGATCCCTCCTATTTGCCTCAATCTTAAGAAGCCACCAACTTCAAGTTTGTTCTCAATGAGTATGAATGTGTGTTTGAGTTAGATGGTCAATTTCCTTAAAAGTTTTGTCTACTTTATTACCGTAGGTAATCATGTTCAAGCTAGGCTCACTCATATCCTTGGTTGCAAAATCAAATGCTTTCTAGATTCCTACCTTGGAATGCCTCTTCTCCTTAAAAATCTTGACATGAGCTCTGTTTGGAATGCACTTTGTTGGAAAGAGTTAACAAAAACTTTCTTCTGGAAAGGTCTCCTCCTTTCACAAGCTAGTAAGATTCAACTTCTGGCAGAACTCCTCTAAGGAGTCCCCATCTATATAATGTCTCTTTTCAAACTTCTAGCTAAAATAATAGCTATTTTGGAAAGAATTTTAAAAGATTTCTCTCGTGGCTTTGGTGCTTAAGAAGAATTCCCCGGTGGCAGTGGCGGGAAAAAGTTACTAAGCCAAAGATGTGTGGTGGTTTGGGTCTGAAGAACATACCTATTATGAACAAAGCTCTTTTAGCCAAAGCTGGTTGGAGTATAGCTAGAGAGGAAGGCCTATGGGTTGATATAATAAAAATAAATACCCGCGGAATTATGGCGAAATTGATTATTTTTCTTCCATAATAACCTTCCTAAAGGCTCTTATTTCTGGAATTCCCGATGGATTCAAAGACATCCTCTCCAAGGGTGCTTCCTAGAGATTGGGAAGGGGAACATGATCAGATTTTGGTGGGATAGCTGGATTGAAGAGGTCCCCTTAGCTGATCAAGAAATTTGGAAGGAGGTGGCTCAAGTCTATGAAGATAAAGGTAAAATTTGGATTAAGGATTTCTGGTTTTTGAGGAGAAGTATCATTGGGAAACCATAACCCCCTCCGGACTATCTTGGTGACCTCAAACCCTTTCAGGATCTCAACAAGAAACTCAAGGACTTTCACATCCCCATCTTCTAGATGAAGGAGGACACAATCATATGGAAAGAGGAGGATTCGGGAAACTTCTCTGTTAAATCTGCCTATAGCTCTCATTTCAAGAAAGATCAACAAAGAGACTATTGGGGTAAGTTATGGATTAAAGATCTGATCCCAAAGATCAATATTTTTTTCGGTTGGCTGTCCAAAATAGAATTTTATCAGTTGATAACCTCAAAAAGAGAGGGATGATGATTCCTAATAGGTGTTCTTTATGCAGGAAAAGGGAGGAAAATGTGAATCACCTTTTCTTACATTGTCCTTTCTCTAAAGGTGTTTTCATGATGATTTTGGATTTGTTCAATATCCAATGGATCATACCTTCCAATATAGAAGATTGCAACATTCAATGGGAAAGCCCCTTTAGGTTTCCCTTTTGAACGGGCTTGGAGGATTGCTTTACCTCACTTCTTATGGGGGATATGGAAAGCAAGGAATAATAGTGTCTTTAGAGACCAGAAACCACAGATTGTGGTGACTAAGAGGAAGATCCTAGCTGCCATAAAGGAAAATCTCAAACTCTTTAAAAGTAAAACTAACAAGATTTGTCTGAAAGGGGAACATGCTGTGTTGGAAAAGTTTACCTATAGTCCGGTCATGATCCATAAACCCTGATAAGATTGTGAACTAGAACAAGCCAAGTGGGATCTACTATCAAGATCAACTTTGATGGGGCTTCTAAAGGAAATCCTGGTCAAGTAGGGGGAGGGGGTATCTTAAGAAATAAAGAGGGTGATTGGTTGTTTTCCTATGCTGGCCCTTTAGGAAAACAAACCAATAACATGGTGGAAGCCAGAGCCCTCCTATGGGGAATTTTAATAGCCAAGGAAAAAGGTATTAAGGATATACAGATTGAAGGTGATTCCCTAATCATCATAAGTGCTCTCAATAATAGGTGCAAGATCAATTGGGCTTTAAGAAACATCATCCAAGACATCAAGGAAATGCTTAAGGATTTTGATAAAGTTTCTATTAATCATACGTGGAGACATGGTAATATTTGTGCAGATAAGATGGCAAATATAGGCATCCATAGTCATGAGTACAAGATATGGGGCAATGGAGATAAGCTTCCCTCTAATATTAATGATGAAATCATTAAGGAAAAGGGGTGCTAAGTTTCATAATGTTGGCACGAGCGGGTGTAAGTATTTCAAGTACCCTGGGAACTTTCACAATAATCATCTTCTCTGCTCATTTCTTGAAAGTGTGAACTTGCTGATTCTCCTGCTAGTCAAGAATGGTACTCTGACCTTGGTTCCTCCTTTGAGGATGGTGATGGATGAGCATGCTGAGGAGGACGATGTCACTCTCACTGTTTTCCTCACTAAAATGAAGGTGGGCAAGGGTATCGATGTGGAAAAGGATTGGGAAAAAGTCAATAGAGATGGTGACTTTGGGGAGGCCAAAGTGCTTCTAGGAAAATGGATTGTGTGGGTGACCCGGTGTCTTTGATGAATGGAGTAGGAAAATGTTGTATCCGGAGGGTTTCTGAAGGCCATGGAGGCTGCCGCAGTGTTGGCCAAAGAGATTCTATGGTGGACATTATCAATATTTCCAAGAAAATGGTCACCGATCAAGTTCAGACTAAACATAGAGTTAACGAGCTAGAAAATCAAGTGAAGGTTTTGTTGGATAGGGTGGAAATGATGGAAACAGAAACAAAAGAAGGAAATTCAACCTCCGGATCAGTAGCTCTGAGGAGGAGATAGATAATGGAGGCCATGGTAGGTCCTGATCCCCTAGTTTGTTGTGTTTGGTTGGTGCTCCTTGGTCATGTGTTGCAGGTTGTTGGAGCCCTCTCTAAATTGTGGGTGGAAGTTTGGTGAACTTTTGGTTCTTAGTTGTTTTTTTCCGTCCTTTTTAGGGGTTTCTCTCTTGGGTCCAGTTTGCATTGTAAGAGTTAAGATGTTTTAACTCATTTTCTGGGACTCTTTTGGTTTGGTTACTCCTGTTGGTTTTCTCTTTTTCTCCTCTCTCTTGTATGGCCCCTAGGAGCCAATCCCTATTTTTTTCCTAATCTAATAAAAAAATATATGTTATAGCGCAAAATAAATATAATAATGTCTATCATACCTAACTCTTTTTCTAGGTATGGTTAGTGTGACTCATTCTACATTTTAATAACCTCAACCTTGAAATTTATTGACTAAATATGTTTGAGATAAACAAATACAATGAAACAAAGTAATTTCAAGGAAGAACATTTGAAACCATGTCTAAAGTAATAATTCTAAGAAATGTACTACTACGAGAGATTAACTTGAAGAGTATCTAAGTATCTTAAGACAATAAGAGGATATAAATCAACTTATATGCCCAACTCATTATGAGTTTATTTTTTGTTCAATAATGACACCAACTTACACTTTAAAGGACTTAGCATATATGATGCTAAGAAAGATATCATAAAGATGTTATTTGATGGAAATAGTACAAAAATATGGTTGTCTTTTAACAACAATGACACATAACTTTGATTAAGTAACAACGTTGTTTGATCAAATCATGAAAATATGAACAAAGTTCATTTAAGGTACTTTTTGCACACTTGAAAAAAGAACAGCTTACCTATGTAGCTTAATTGGCATAAATGATGTCGAGGTAATAATAATGAAAGGTTCACATTATCATGTGAAAATAAAATAAAATGGTTATAATAGGTTGTGATCTTATATTTGTTGACCTTAGTTATGTGAGATGATATAAATTAATAATATGGCTGAATCAATGTGAAACTAACTATAGAATTTCGAGGTAGAAACATACACTTACTTGGTTAAGTACCATTGTTGAATGACCTAAACATGATGGTATGGAACAAAGTACAAAGGTACTTCATGAAAACTTAAATAGTACAAATGTACTTAATAGTTTTAACAAAATGAATCAACCTACTAACTTATAATTGACATTGGTGATTACATAAGTTAATGAATAGTGTACTTAATAACCTAATAACGAAAAAGAATCCTAATACTATGATTGAGATGCTTGATAAGTGAATGTAGGGACAACTTTCATGTGGATTATGTGCATCCATGAAACCAAGGTAACTAGTGCGATGCTCTAAAACTATGGTCCTAGTATTTTAAATGACTCGATTACAATTTCCATCACCATTTCTTCTATGTTGTGCCCAAGAGGCTAGACTAAGAACATATACATTCTCTTAACTTTAAAAAGGTGTAACCAAATAATATACTGGGTATATTGGATTGTAAAGAGTGTTTGAGGGGATCGAGTAGGATCGAACCCTTACAGTTGCACATGGTTATCATAGCTTGTATGGTTGGATTCTAAACATTAATTAATCTTCGATTAATTTGTTGGAAGCTATTAATCATTGAAGGCATCAAGATAATTAATAACGCTAGAATAATTCTACGGTTGTTGTAAATGATATTAATCATTTTAGCGTAGGATACCTAAAGGGAATTTATAACTCTTATGTGATGGATTTTAATTGTTGTGTGCTAAATTCATCAAGGCATCAAGTGTATTAAATGAGGTAGTTTTTTTTAATTCCTTATTTTCGATGAAGTAAATAAAGTGTTACATTTTGGTATCGAGATGAAGGTTGTAGCTCTTGGACTTATTGGGTCCATACGCTAACAAAATATCTTAATTTGTTAACTGAAAACAATGGATATATGAAGGATGAACCGTGGAGAACAAATGAGAGCTAATTATGTTTCAGTTCAATGGTAAATAAGTTATAAAAAACTCTAACAGTCCTTCATGACACATAAAACTGAAAATTTTCTTGGAGCAGTTGTTGAGTGTGAAAATGATCAGCCAAGGTAAATAACTTGAACTAATTAATACCAATCGTAAAGGTATTTTCTTGATTGTTGAACTTTATGATAACATATATGGAACTTAAATCCACTATTAAATTAAATCCAATTAGGGTAGAGGAAGAAGAAAGGGTGTGGACATGTCTACTATGAAAGAATTGTGTAAAGAATCCAAAAGGATAAAAAAATATGGAGTAAAATTCTAACTTGAAAAGAGTATAACCAAATTATTATCTCTTCTTCATCTGAAACTTTAGGAAAAAGTGGTGGAAATGATAACGCATAAAATTTTGACTGTCAGGATGAAAATAACAAGAATTTTTTTTTGCAATTTTGAGCAAGAATAAGAACAACATTGTAGTGGATATTAAGCTAAGAAGAAGGAACAAGTTTTCCTAATGAGACATAAAGTAAGTTAAGAATAACTTCCTATTGTTGTTTTAATTTCTGGCTGAAAACAAAATTGGAAATCGATTTAATTTTTGGAATATGTAAAGAAATTGGTATAAAATTACAAACCTATGTCTTTCAATGCAACATTGATGATTATTTAAACTTCATCATGGAAATTAGAGTTTTAAGTAAGTTCATTAAAGGACTTAATACATAGTGAATAATATTGATTATTTGCAAACGTAGGTCAAAAGGTTTTTGGTATGAAAGACAAATAAATACGTGGAAGTATGTGAGAACAACAAGCCTAAAGAGAAAGGAATGAAACATATTAGATGATTTAATTAATCATTGGAAAGGAATCAAGGATGAAAATACTAAAAAGATGAAAAACCATAACTATATTTTTGCGTGAAACTAGCCGAAAAAGGATAATAGTTTGGTAAATTTCAAAGAAATGGGGAATTACACAAGGCAAGGTTTGAAAAGAAAAGACTAAGAATGAAACAACGTGGTTTTAGAAGATTGGGTGAGGCTAAAAATAATGTTTTCCTTATTTTTTTGCAATAGATAACTTGTTTTTGACTTTTTGTTATGTATATTAAATAATAGTGCATGAAATGACTGGCTACAAAATCATAACAATTATGTCATATTTGATCGTATGACAATTTTTTCTGGTTGAAAGGCTATTACAACTAATAAATTGGAATTCAAATTTGAAAATTTATAATTTTTGTGGAAAATGATGACTGCTCTCCTTAGTAATTAGGTATAATTCTATGTTTGATTATTTTGATTGCATTTAATGAGTTAAAATCAACAGGATGACAATTCCTTATGGGGATGTCACATCCCACAACTTTTATTTATGTGTTGTCATAAAATAAATTGTAGCATTAAAAATTTGTGAGTAACGCAGTAGCTAGTACCACTATGTTGTCCCATATACTGTTGTGTAAATGTATGCATAGCCGAAAGGGTATCCATACTCATGAAAAATTGTATGCATGACATCGCAACATATCTCGTTGTCACGTAGTCACAAACCGATTAATGTTGTAATTTTGTTTGCATACTTGTATTGGTGGATCTACATTACTTTATTTTCTATTGATGATGGTGTCACTATAATAAAAAATTGTTTTATGACTAGGTTATTGGGATGACCATGCTAAACTATTGTACATTATGAGTATGTAATTGTCTATTTGCTTTAATAAAATATGTTTTATGATAATATGTAAGTGATATTTGTAACACCCCGATGTTTTGTTACCTTGTTGTAATAAATTAATGGACTAACAAGATATTTGTGCATGTTTCCTATATCTAAATCTCTCGTTATGGTTTATGATCTTAATGGATTTCATTATTTAAGTCTACTTGGTGCAATGATCTCATTGCACTAACTATGAACATGCATTCTTAAGACCGGTGGGTTGATATTATTTCTTATTACATGACTAAGCGAAGGAACCTAGTATAACAATATCTAGAACCTTAATCACAGATGGATAGCATAAACATTGATCTTCTACATTGGCTCGATCTGGCATGACTACAATTGAATTCTAGGCTAAAGTATATATTTGGAGTATACTTGCAATAGTATTAGACCATGCTTATTCTATCTAATACTCTTGGGCCGAGACTATGTGACTAAGGTACTTAGACCGTGTTTATTTTATAAATACTTACCTTGGGTCTTGATTAAATGAATAAGGAACAAAATTTTTATTATGAAGCAATGAGTAATGTGACCATGTTTATATATTGGTGCACACTTTGGACCTAGACTAAATGACTAAGGTTGTGACATGTTTTAATCTAAAATGAAGGGTTAATATGTTTGATCACAATTAAATTAAAAATTACAAAGGATGTGCATTCAAACCCATAATGTTTAAATATTATGTTGATGGGCATATTTGCAACCATCGCCATGAATTATAAAAAAATTAATATTAAAGGGGCATTTAATAAACACCACTAACCATTCCATTGGGGAAATAAACTAGTTTGGAGACTTGTCATCTTCTTGACCAACTAAACGTAGGTGATCTATTTTTCAAGTTAAGTGGACTTGATAAATTTGAATGGAAAGTCGAGGAAAATATTTTGGGGGAAATGTAATAGTATAACTTTAATCTACATTTACAACTTACATGAATATAACAACATTTTTAACTATACATTATATTTATATGAACACTTATTAATCAAACGCGTAATGATTATTCGTAAGAAAGGAAACCTATTATCGTGTCAATGTGAAAGGGATCATCATGAAAAATAATATCTCACGCAATAACTTTATCATTAATAATGACACGTAATAAATTAAGCACAATTGAGGAAACAACTATTAATGATGTACTTAGTGCTGATAGATAACATAAGATCTATCTATAGACCTAGATCTCTAGGATTCCATAATTAGTTATATGATATGAACAGGATGTTGTCTTTTAATAGAAGTGACAAGAAATCTAATTGATTAAGTATCTTTCATCGTATGTACAAAACACGATGGTATGGAATAAGGTACATAGGTAATTTTAGATCACTGGGATAGGGTACATATGTATTTATCTGTCTTAATAAACTAAATCAACCTAGTAAATAGGAATGGACATTAATGAATGCTTAAGTTGTTAACTATGAACTTAATAACTTAAGAAATGGAAAAGAATCTAGATAACTGAATTAGGTGAAGAAAAGTTCCTAATGATGAATGTTCCATCACGGAATTGAGCATGGAAAACATGTCTCTGAAAATTTTGCCAAAGTAGTGTAAGCTACTGATTACACTGTCCCGATTCACCAAGATCTAATGTGTAGGATACTGGATGGGATTCGATTGATTGAGTTCTAGGTATACACTTAAAAATTATTACTTGATTATCAATTCTTGTAAAATGAAACCAATAGTATACCTTATATACAAACACTGTAAAGAGTAATCTATGGGGGATAGGTTACTAACCGACTCATACACTTGTAAATGATTTTTTATTGTTATTGGATGGATTGAATTTAAGATTATGCTAGAGTTAAATATTGGGTATTTAAATTAGTGAAGCATAAAGTTAATGAAGAAAAATTCCCTAGTTGATAAGTGTAATAAAGTGGTTGTTACATTTTTCTATTGATCGAGCTGAAGGTTGGAGCTCTTAGACCTATTAAGTCCATACACTAAATAAATATCTTATTTTGCTAACTAAAAATACTAAATAAATGAAGAATAAACCATGGAGAATGAACTAGACCAAATTATTCTTCAGGTTCAGTGGTAAATAAGTTAGATAACACTCTAATAGTCCTTCATGACACACTAAACTAGAAGGATGGTGGGAAAAATTGGTAAAGTGCAAACATGATCAACCAAGGTAAACAACTTGACTTGATTGATAACAATCAACAGAGGGTTTTCTTGATTATCGAATTATCAAGAGGAAATAATTTTGAAACTTAAATCCGACATGAAATTAAAACCCAAACATGGTAGATGGAGTAGATATGTGTAGAATTTCTACTGTGCAAACATTGTGTTGAAATGCTAGAGGAGTAGAAGGAGATCTGCAATAAATTTTGAATTGAAAAGAGAAAAGGTACAAGAGATTTATCTCTTTTCCACCAGAAACTTTAGGAAAAGTGGTGGAAATGATGTGGTAGCAAATGTAAACTGACATAACGAGTTCAAAAAGAAATACTTGTTGTGATTTCCAGTAAGTAACAGAACAACGTTGCGGTGACTAATAAGCTAAGATGAAGGAACAAGATTTCCTAGCTTGACATTAGGTAGGTTAATTAAAATTTCTTGTTGTTGTTTTAATTTGATACTAGTACAACTGAGTTCTTGGTATCTAGTGATTAGCTTAAAAAAAATTATAAATCTGATTTATCCTTTGCATATGAAGAGAAATTACAAATCTATGTCTATCTATGTAAAATTGGCATTTCTTAAGATTCATCATAGAAGTTAGAGTTGTAAGTAAGGTCTTTAAAGGCCTTAATACATGGCAATTAATATTAATTGTTCCCAACATAAGTCAAAGGTTATTGGAATGAAAGACAACAAGTACCTGGAAGGTATGCAAAAGCAACAAGCCTAAAAGAAAAAGAAAGGAACAAATTAGATGGTTTTAGTAATCATTGACAATGAATCGAGGATGAAGATACCCCAATAAATGATGAGGCCTAAAATTATTAGAATGATCATGGTGGTCACTTAGATCCCAAACTCTTAGGAACTAAAACTAGGTTAGGCCTTCAATAGTTCATTAAGAGACAAATATTTATAATGTAAAGGATCTAAGGGCCCAAGGTTATTTTTAAGGCTTATGGAAAGCATATAAAAGCCTCCATTACAACTAATTGGATCATCACCTAGATGGTCATTGAAGGAAATAAATCTCCACAAATATTGGGTGGAAGATTATGGGTTTTCATGAGTTTTTGCATAGAGATGATCAAAAGTAATATATGCATGTAATGTGTTTAAAGTATTATGATTGATAAGGAATAATGAGATATGGAAGAGAATAATGAAGAAAATATTATATAGTTAGAGTAACAAGCATATCCATGAATAAATATTCGAACCTTTCATCCCAAAGACCTCACCATTGATAATCTCTTGTTTACAAGGGATGTTCATGATTCTTGTGATCATAAATCATCATAGTTTTCATGCTAACATGTAGAAATTGGTTATGAGGCTAGGGTTTATAATCATTTCTTGAATTCTTGATTTCTAAAATGAGGATAAACCTTGAAACTACAAGTAAGATACCCGAAGAAATTTCTAAGCATATCTCACTAGTTTAATCCTTGTTTGGTCATAATGTTCTTGTACTTGATAATAGTCTTGATACAATCCAAAAAGGAAAAGTCTAACAGAAATAAAATAAATACTTGGTAGTTGGGTGAGTGGGTTTGGAGTGTGAGGTTTGAAACTCATAAGAAATATTTGAGGTTTATTGTAAAACATATATGAGTCCTACAAAAAGATCAGAATGATTTTTAGTCACTTACTACCGACAATGACTCGATCTAAGTAGTTTAATGTAACACATGATTTCCTAGGAGTGGCAACGACTCGGGAGTTAAAGGTGTAGAAGTGGGAATCAAGGAATGAAATATTGTACTTATCATATTAAAACCACCCTTTCATATAAAATTAAGGTATTTGGTCTCAAATAATCATCTATTGGCTAGAATTCTTGACACACATGATCCTTTCAATGACACAAGATTACGAGACTCGCTTTGGGACTAAACAAGTATTTTGTGAGAAATTTTACATAGTAAGAATAGAGAGACCTTGAACACAATAAATAAAGTATTAAGGGTAGCCAAAAGTAAATTCAGTTAACAAAATGACTCCTTGATTTATAAGAAAGAATGGAAGAACTTTTTTAGGGTTCTAAATAATCCAAACAAGGACAAGAAGAGATTTGGTGAAATATGGAACACTCAGATTATGTATTGACAATATAATTCTCAACAAAGCCTCAATTAATAATAGGTAGCCTCTTTCTGTTTAATCTATAAATGCATGGTGTATTGATTTACTCTAATATCAATCGGCAACTGGGTACCATCAAATGAGAATAAAATAAGAATACATTCATAAAACTTCCTTTAGGATAAGGTATGAGCACTTCGAGTTCACTATACTACCTTTCGAGGAATTTTGTGGATAAAAGCGTAAAACACCGTTAGTTAGGAAAATGAACAAGATAGAGAGGTTATAGGACTGAAATGCTAATCGAAATGGAACAACACGTTAAACTAATTTGGGAGTGATTAAAAGAAGATGCTAATAAGCGTAAGAGTTATGTTGATTTGAAAAGAGTTAATGGAAGATTTGAACTTAGAGATAAAGTGTTTTTAATGGTCAAACATAAGAAAAGTTTAGTTTCTTTTGGAAAATCAGCTAAGTTGTCACCTCTCTTCATTGGACCTTTTAAAATCATTGAGTTGATCAATCCCGTGACTTATTGATCCATAAATTTCTACTTTGGAACTCTACAAAAGCACACAGATTTATGGTGTTCTACTTTCATCTTTGGAAAATGAGAGATTGATTGAGAATTATAACTTACGATTGATTATATAGTGTTATAGAAAGGAAATTGCAGAGAATAGGAAATAATTCAAACTCCAAACACCAAAAAATTTATCCCGAAACCCCCAAGGAGGAAAACCAATCGGAAGGGAAAAATGCTTTCTTCCCACTTCTATTGGTCAATTATAGACAATTACAAATTACAAGAATTATAAAATGGAGACAATGATGTAAACCTCTCCCTTCATATGTTTGTTTACTCTTTTTCTACACCTTTCTCCTACAATTCCACTCAAAGATCAAGATCTCACTCACTTGCTCTCATTAAACCTTTGCGCTTTGATCTCTTTAGATATCCGAATCATAAATTCTCTTGTTCCTCCTTATATTTATATCCTTCTCCCATGTCCTCCCATGCACTAGAGAATGGGAAAGGTCAGGGAGGGAAGAGACATAGTCTAGTGCTTCAAAATCATGTTCATTCATGATCCATTCTTATTTTCTATTCAGAAGTGTCAGGACCGTTGCCTTGAGTAGATCTGGTAGTTTTAGGACCACCACCTTAGCTTGCGAGAGGTCATAGGACTGTCGCCTCTATAGGGTATTGGTCCCGCAAATCCCATTCTCGCATTAATCACGGTTCTATCTAGAACCTCCGTTTACCTCATTTCCTTCATTTTCTTCAATTCTCCTTCTTGGTGCTAATGGAACTAATGAAGTGGTGTGTTTTTCTAGATCCCTATGGATCATACCTCCGCTTAGGAGGATTTTGGTCCCATAAAATCTTAGTGGGGGAGTGGTAGAGGAATCAACTCCCTCTCTTTCTCCTTTGAGTACCACTGGGTCTGCCTTGGTGTCTTCTCTCATCCAACCTGTCAAGACGCTTGTGGATCTCTAGTTTTCTACTCCAAAGACTACATCCTCCTTTGAGTTTCCTCGAGTAACAATCCTCTTTGGAAGGAAAATTCTATATATTTCCTTCTTTTTCATCCATAGATGGCTTTAGTAGGTGCAATCTCTAACAAATTTCTATCACGTACATCTACATGAAGTGTGGCTTGAAGGTTTCCTTTCCACCCCGCTCAAGTATGGCGAAGGTACCATACTATAGTGGTTTAGTCCTTATTTCTTTTCTTTGTCTCTTGATATGGATTGGCTGAATCCTCTCCATGTACGTTATTTCTATAGTCACTATTGTTTGTTATATCTCCTCTTCTCCTTATTGCCCCATGGTCAAGTCTAGTGAATATGTAGGTAGATATGGTGACCGCATAGTGGAAGTTTGTTTTGCTCCTTGAATGAGCGATTCTCGTGGTGGATTCTTTAGAAAAAATTGACAAGTGATATCTAATCTCTCTATCATTTAGTTAGAAATATGCATGCTTCTCACATCCATTTTTCTTTTCTTCCAATGAAAGTAAACAAAAATGACGATTTTCCTAAATAAGTCTTGGTGCTTGGTTGGCACTTACCATAGCCTTATTTGATTTGCTATGGTGTGCATGGATGTTGAAACTAACTCTATCCTTGACTCATTTATATCGGTTCTCCTCCTTATGAACACAACATCCCTAGCATATAAGTAAGGAATTCCAAATTCAAAGTCAAATGCATCAAGTGGAATGATATCAACCTCTAATACATCTATATATTGAGAACTTATTCCAAACTAAAACTTACACTTTCTTGTCACTTGTATTTCTACACCCCTCTTCACCCATTCCAATGGGTATGGATGTGGGTACACATAAGTCTCTAAGTCAATATATTCTACAACCCCATCAAAAATTAGATTTGATCGAGAACTAGAATCTACTAAATCATTTACTTTAGTTTTCTTGATTTGGATTCGATTTGAAAAAACTTAATCATCTCTTCTTCTTCTTCTCCTCCATACATGTTAGTGGTTGTGCATACCAGCCTTTCGTCACATCCAAATAATCCTCAATCTCCAACTCTCCTTTGTTTTCATAGTGGCCATGGATTTCTTGGAATCCTTGGTTCGATGCTTTGGGTGTAATTCTGGATGCAACTTCCAACATGTGGCGTCAATGTGTCCATTTATATCACAATTCTTACATAAATTCTTAGGATCTTTACAAGTATGTAAAGAACTAGTGGCATGTTGACCTTTCCATTTACCTCTGCTACTTTTCTTCCCTTATTCTTTTCCCTGCTGATTTGTTGACTGGTCTCTCTTTAGCTTTGTCTCTCCTTGCTTCTTCTTGTCATCAATGTATTATGCTTGTATACATGCTTCATTGAGATCCTTGGGCTTCATGGAGATTACATTCCTCCGAAGGTGAGTGTGAAGTCCTCCCAAATATGTGGTCAAAATTTCCTCATCCTCTAAATCCATATTAATCAACATGGCTTGTCTCCAAAATTTTGTAGCATTCTTGCATGCTTTGGCCATTTCCTTGTCTAAAGTACCGCCACTTAATCATCATTTCAGTCTTATGACCAATAAGATAAAAGTTAGCGCTAAGTAATTCTTTAAAACCTTTACAAGTATTGACAATATGATGTTTCTTCTTCTCACAAGTGGCTAGATGGATTTCCCACCAAACCAAAGCATGAACTTCCTTTTTGATGTGTGCAAAGGTGACCCTTTGTGCCTCAAGAATATTATGCACACTAAAATAGACTTCCAAAATTTTTAGCCACTTATCAAGCAATTTTACATCTACTTTTCCTTCAAATTTCTTTATTTCCACTTTCATTTCAGCTTTAAAAGGTGTATGAGCAGATTTTACCTTCTCTCTTATAATTGGTGTATCATTTTCATGCTCTTCCCATTCTTCCTCTTCATGGCTCTTTCTGATACTGTTTTTTTTGGCCAATGCTTAAACCAATGAGTCCATGTAATATTTATTAACCGAATTCATCTTTTGTAGATCTGAAAAATCTTCTTTTTTATGCAATCTATCCATAATGGTCTCTAGAATCTTGACTCTATGGACCAAGTTGTCTTCCTCCATTTGAGCTCAAATTCTCTATTTCCACTTCTTTTGTAGAAATATCTAGTTCGCAAGGTAAAAATTCTTCACCTTTGGACCTTGTCACTATCATAAAAATCAAAAGAAAGAATCAAATACCATAGTCCTAGATATATAATCAGCCATGATACCAAAATGATCCGTAAACTTCTATTTGGAACTCTACGAAATCACACAATTATGTTATTCTACTTTCAACTTTAGAAAATGAAATATTGATTGAAGATTAGAGCTTTATGACTAATTATGTAGAGTTTTAGAAAGGAAATTATAGAGAATAGAAATAATTCAAACTCCAAACACCAACAATTTTATCGTGGAAACCCCAAAGGAGAAAAACTAGTCGTGAAGGCAAAAACCCACTTTCTTCCCACTTTATTTGTCAATTGTAGACAAGTAAATATTACAAGAAGTAGAAAATGGAGACAACAATGTAAACATTTCCCTTCTTATGCTTGATTTCTCTATTTCTACACCTTTCTCCTACAATTCCACTCCCGCATCGAAGATCTTGCTCACTTGCTCTCATTAAACATTTTCTCTTTGATCTATTTAGATCTCTCGAATCATCAATTCTCTTTCTCCTCCTTGTATTTATAGCATTTTTCCCATATCTTCCCGTGTAATGGAGAATGGGAAAGGTCAGGAGGAAGAGACATGATCAGTGCTTCAAATTCATGTCCATTCGTGCTTCATTCTTCTTTCTTATTCAGAAATGTCAGACCGCCAACCTTAGTAGATCGATGGATTTAGGACTGTCACCCTAGCCGGGTGGTGGTTTTAAGACCATTTCCCCTACAGGTGGTGGTTCCATAACCATCACTCTGCATAGAGTAGTGGTTCTATCCGTAACCTCCGTTTACCTCATTTCCTTCATTTTATTCAATTCTCCTTCTTGGTGGTTATGGAACCGATGAAGTGGTTTGTTTTTTTGGATCCCTATTGATTAGTGTTGACTCCACATTGGCCGTGATGTATGATGCTTTTCATATTTCCTTTCTTAAAAGTATGTTTCATATTTATCACATGTGCTAAATTGGAATTCGATACTGAGTTCAAGATCTAAGTCTCATCGTGGTTGAACTCATAAGGGTGCTGGAAAATCACAAGGTGAACTTATGAAACAAATACATAAGTCAATGTAAGGTTTAATGGGACCAATTTTATGAATAAAGTGTAACTTGGGAGAACTTAGAGGAAATAAAATTAGTTTTCCACACTGTTGTGGTGATAAAACATATAGTTTTGTATAATTTTAAGATTCATTATGATTTATATGACTCGAGAAACTACTTTAATGTTTTTGTATAATCGAGAAACTAATTTAATTTTGTTGTTTTGAGAAAATATTTGAAAAGTGTTGTTACAACCACCATAACATTGCTTTAAATTTCTGAAAACTTGATTTTTGCAAGTTTTATATTATACGCTTTTGGATTATTTGATGATTGAATAAGTATATTATTATTTGAATTAATTAATATCCTTTATGATGAAATATATCATTGGGAAAATTATCCATTTAAGGGGGAGGTATGTAATACCCCCGTTGTTTTGTTACCTTGTTGTAATAAAGTAACAAATTAACGACATAGTTGTGCATGTTGTCTATATCTAAATCTCTGCTATGGTTTATGATCTTAATTGATTTCATTATTTAAGTCTTATTATACAATGATATTTTTTCACTAAGTCTTGAACATGCTTTCTTAACACCTTTGTTGGGTTGATATTATTTCTTATTACATGACTAAGCAAAGGAACCTAATATAACAGCTCCTATACCCTTACTCACAACAGGATAGTGGCAACATTGATCTTCTAAATTGGCTCAATTTGCTGAATACAATTGAATTTTAGGATAAAGTATATATTGGGAGTATACTTTTAATAGTACTAGACCATGTTTGTTCTATTTAATACTCTTGGACCTAAACTATGTGACTAAGGTACTTGGACCATGTTTATTTTATAAACACTTACCTTGGGTCTTAATTAAATGAATAAGGAAAAAAATTGTTATTATGAAGTAAAGAGTAATATGACCATGTTTGTCTATTGGTGCACACTTTGGAAATATACCAAATTAATAAGGTTGTGTTATGTTTTAATATAACATTCAAGGGTTAATATGTTTTATCACCATTAAATAAAACTTTACAAAGGATGTCCATTCAAACCTATAATGTTTAAATATTATGTTGATGGAAATATTTACAACCACCCTTTCGTGGATTATACAAACCGTAATATTAAAGAAAAAATTAATAAAAACCACCAACCATTTCATTGGGGAAATAAAATAGTTTGGATACTTCCTATATTCTTGACCAACTAAACATTGGTGATCTATTTTGTGAGTTAAGTGAAATTTCTAAATTTGAATAGAAATTTAAAGGCAATTTTTTTTGGGGGAAATGGTACTGTCCGTACATGCATTCATTTCATCAAACTCTCCCCATGACCTCAGAGAAAGTACATGAGGTGGTTTTGGGGAAAATAGCAAGTTGTGTTATATTTTTGTTTCATTTTTGGTTGTGGAGGTTTTTGTGGAAGCACTACATGCAAGAGGTTAACCCTATTTTTAGGTTCATTGTCTCACAATATTTTGAACCGTAGTATGTGTATTTTGACTATCCGGTTGAGATATTTTGGAAGAATTGAATAATTTTGTTAATAAAAGGAAATGAAAGGTAGTTTTGGGTTCTTGCTATTCTTTGGAATTGATTTAAGGTTTGATCTTACAGAGGAAATTATGAAAAAGAAGAAGAGGGATTTAGGTTTTTCAGTTTCATGCATAAATCATTTTATCTCCTCTTTTATAGCTTGTTCCATTTACTATTTGCATAATGAAAATCAATGCAATAGTTATTTATTTGATCTTGTTAAACTAGGTTTTTAAGTGGTATTATTTCGGGTGTTTTCGTTTCATTTCAAAAGTATTGGAATATGGGTTTGAATATGTGCTTTGAAAGCTACAATATTGATCAGAATCGTTAGTGTTATGTTATTATTTAGATGAATTCATA
The DNA here is from genome assembly GCA_018340775.1 of Taxus wallichiana var. yunnanensis. Lineage (NCBI taxonomy): Eukaryota > Viridiplantae > Streptophyta > Pinopsida > Cupressales > Taxaceae > Taxus > Taxus wallichiana. The sequence continues at coordinate 313,215,732 of CM031242.1, forward strand.
AATATAACATTTTGAGGTGTCTGTGGTTTGTCTTATACATAATTCCCAAAGAAGTTTGGGTTTCTCGGTTATTAATATTCAAAATATTCCGATTCGAATATGAATATTTCTCTTCTTACCATTTTGTGAATATTGTTTTTGGTTATTCATTGTTTTACCTTCTTAGAGGTTGATTCACATTTTATAGTTTTGAGGATTGTTTATTCATTGAATCCATTTGGTTTTAGCAATCAAATTAAGGGTTTGAGTAATATTATGTTATATCTCTTGTATTGCATCTTCTTTCTCAATGAGCAGTGCTCTAGTTCGAACCCTTGTATTATCAATGGGATTTTTTTAAAAAAATTAATGAAGTCATTATCTATTTCATTTATAATAGTCGAGAAATATAATAATATCTTATTTGATACAAATTCATAGGTGAATCCATGGTCTAATGTTGGAATGGTCATGAATCTCTTTTAAATGATTATAGTTTCCTATAATGGTATAAATGGTCTTATGTTGGTATGGTCTCGAATATTTGTAATGATAATAGTTCTCTATAATTGTTTCATCTAATGGTATATGTATGGTCTATAGAATGGTTATTCCATTTGGTGGAATCATTTTTGCATTGTATGGACTTTGTTTTAAATGAGGTGTCTATAGGTATTAAGGGTTTTTATTTGTTTAAGGTAAATAAAATTTACCTTAAAATTTATGAACTGATATATGTTTTCATTTGGGGATATTCGTTCTATTTTTGTGACCTTGAATCCTCACCTATATGGTCATGGAATCGTATTATTCTCTATACAATTAAAAGGAGCTCTCAGAGCTTTCACACATGCCTATTTTTTGTATCTTCCTCGATGTGTGTATATGTAGATGAAGTGTGTTGGTAGATGTGTGTATTTTTACTTTAGTTTATTGATGGATGATTTTGGGGTCTTTGAAAAGCTTAAGATAAATAATAATTATTTCAAAGTTTTCCTAACATCTATAGTACTCATCACTTATAGGGTTACATGTTTTGGTTAATGGGTTTTCAAATGATTTATATTGTTAGGTAAAGCATTTATGAGGCTATAAGCACTCAAATACATTGAAACATACTTCTTTCCAGCCTTGAACCACATCATTATAATTATTTGGGGAAGAAAATTTAAATATAATTTGTTGGAAGGTTATTTTATAATTTTCAGAAAATATAGATTCTCTTAGTTAAGATAACAGTTAGACTTAATGAAAAGTATCGATTATCTCAATAAGTATAAAACTATTGTGTAATGTATGTAGTGTGGAATATGTGCATAAATTATTATCAAATTATTATTAACAAAGGAAGTTGTGTTAGATGATAAGGATGTTATTGTTATATTATATTATTAATTCTTTCACCCTTGAATTATCCATTAAGGCATTAAAACAGTAATGTAGTGAATAGTTCTTTAAATTATATTCAATAGTTTCTAACTCGATCTTGTGTACTATTATGTTTCTTATTATGAATATAATATTGTAGTATTTCATTTATTCAAATATTAAATGGCATAAAATGTTAAGTGGGAAAGAAGACCTTTCATTCATTCAATTGAACCGACCTTTTCTAACATTTTTCTAATGGCGTAATTTAATTCTTCATGGTGTATGTTGTTGAAAGATATTTCATGTTTTCACATTATTTGATTTAACACGCAATGTATTGATTATCGTGATTATAAACGAGCGAAATATTGTTGTTTGGTTTGATTAATAAAAAGGGATAAATTAGTCTAATATGATTTTATAACTATGTTGAGAAGGATATAAATCACTTGTATTTAGTATTTAAATATATACTATTATGAATCAAAATTTGTTAAAAGGTTATTGTATTAATTGATGTGATATTATGGTATCAATGTTTGATTAAAATGACATTAAGATGAGTGATAAAATATAACATATTGAATGATTAATATATGAACATGTAATAATTAAGTGTACATGAGATCAAGTGCAATATGGATTGTTGATTCATTTCAAAATTTAGTTCAATCTAGTGAACATTTTTGGGAATGATAATTTATCGGAAATAAAAAAATTAGGACTCCTGCAAGATTAAAGAAGTAAGCTAATTGAAATTTACATTCAAGATATAAAAATAATGTAAGAGTATAACTTTAATCGACATTTTCAACTTACATGAATATAACAACATGTTTAACTATACCTTAAAGTTATATGAACACTTATTAATCACATGCGTAATGACTATTTGTAAGAAAGGAAACCTATTATTACATCAATGTGAAAGGTATCGCCACAAAAATGATATCTCATTGTGGTGAATTGATATTTAATAATGACATATAATTAATCAAGTGCACTTGAGGAAACAACTATTAATGTTGTACTTAGTACTAATAGATAACATAAGATCTATCTATAGACCTAGATCTCTAGGATTCCATAATTAGTTATATGATACGAACAAGATGTTGTCTTTTAATAGCAGCGACATGAAATCACATGGATTAAGTATCATTCGTCATATGTACAAAGCATGACGGTATGGAATGAGGTATGCAAGTACTTTTAGATCACTGGGATAGGGTACATATGTATTTATCTATCTTAATAAACTAAATGAACCTAGTAAATAGGAATGGACATTAATGAATGCTTAAGTTGTTAACTATGAAATTAAATAATTAAGAAATGGAAAAGAATCCAGATAACTAAATTAGGTGAAGGAAAAGCTCCTAATGATGAATGTGTTGTCACATAGATGAGCATGGCAAACATGTCTCTCGAATGATGTGCCAAAATTAGCAGGAACTTGAAAAGGTCATAACTTGTGCTCCAAGTGTCTGTTTGAGTCCGTTTTTTAAAACCACATGTTTTGATGAGACGAATTCACTTTGGAAACCCACACTACCAATTAGGGAAATTTTCGCACATTTTTGGGCCCTAAATCCGCCATCTTGAGGCCAAAATTAGGATTTAAGTTGTAATTCAGCTTTTTTCCTATTTTTGGGCATTAGTTAATTTTAGTCTATTCGTTGCATTATGAGTTAGAAAGTTGGAAATTACTCTAATTTAAGAATGTAGAATATGTGTAGAAATTTTTTTGCCCATACGAATAAGCATGCAAACTTACTAAGAATAGCAGTTCTAAAGAACTCGCTAAAAATAGTAAATTCCACCACCTATAGTAGATTTAGTCAAAGTTAGTTAGGGTTTGCATGGAAACTTGAGTTAGGAGTTATTTTCCTATTTAGGAAACATTTTAATTTATTATTAAATTACAAATAAAGAGATATATTTTCTTTTGGAGTTCATGTTATTTTTAGTATATCAAGTTTGTTTAGAATTTGGTTACATTATCTGGTATCAAAGCTGGTTTGAGTCTTAAAAAAATGGAAGGAAGAGGAAGAGGAAGAGGAGATAGTATTTCTCAGATGAATATAAATATGCAAGATCTATAGAGGCATGTTTCTATGCTTGCTACAATGATAACCCATAGAGGAAATCAAGGTGGAGATGACACAGATGAAGAAGAAGTTTGTGAAGAGGAGGAAACACAAGTGCGACCATTAGCTTTTGAAGAAATGATGCTTTGAGCATTAGAAGGAAAGAATGATGGGATAAGAGTTGATGTTTTAGAGTATGTTGGTAGTCTAAAACCAGAGGAGCTGATAGACTTGGTTGAATAGCATGGGGAAAATTTTTGAGTGGAAGGCCATGTTAGAAGAAAAGAAGGTAAAATTTGCATGCACAAAATTGAAAGGTCATGCTATGTTATGGTGGGATCACCTACAGAAAGAGCGGTAAAGAAAGGGGAAAGAAATAATAAGGACATGGAGTAAGATGGAGAAGAAGTTGAAAGATAAATTTCTCCTAGTGAACTATGCCCAAACCCTTTACACAAGGTTTCAAAATCTCAGACAGAACTTTTAAACAATGCAAGAATACATAGATGAGTTCTGAAGTTGTCCATTCATGTAGAGCATGAATAAACTGAGGAACAAATGGCTACAAGGTATGTAAATGAATTAAAATTTTCAATTCAAGATGAGATAAGTATGCATAGGATTAAGATCATGGAGGATGTCTATCAATTATCCTTAAAGGTGAAGGAATTTTTTTTTGTCAAAGTTTTAGGAGATCACATGGAATGAATAGGGGCCTCATCTTCCTTTCAGGGGTGAGTTGGTTTTAGCCAAGGTAGGGGAGAATCATCTTATGGATTGGAAAAGAAAGAAGATACGAGACAAGATTTCAGAATTAACAAAGAGGCGAGAGGATATGCCGGCAATAGAGGATGGGAGGCTCCATGAAGACCATTTTTTTATGAAAGATGTGGTAAAAAGGGGTATCGAGATTTTGAATTCCCGCATTCTTATACACATGACAAGAGGCAAGGAGATGCTCCAAGAGTAAATCTTGTTGAATTTGAACAAGTAGAAGATGAACATGACCTAGAAATTCCACCAGATGTTGGAGAAAATATGATGATCAAGAGGACGATGATTGCTCTAAGAAAGGGAATCAAGGGGGATGCATGGCTGCATACAAATATTTTTAGAACAAGATGCACTTCAGGAGGAAAGGTATGTAATGTTATTATTGATGGTGGTAGTTGTGAGAACATGGTTTCAAATGAGATGGTCGAGAAATTGGGTCTTCATTGTGAGAAGAATCCTAACCCTTACCGTATTGCATGGTTTAAGAAGGGTAATGAAGTTACTATTGATAAGAGATGTTTAATAAGTTTTTCTATTAGGAATAGTTACAAGGATGAGATTTGGTGTGATGTTATTCCTATGGATGCATGTCATATGCTGCTAGGAAGACCATGGCAATTTGATAGGAAAGTTATTCATGACATGGGGGAAAGAATACTTATACTTTCTAGAAGGATGACACAAAAATAGTTTTGCTACCTCTTAAGGAAGAGGGGAAGGCTGAAAATATGCTTTCTACAAAGGAATTTGTGAAGGAGGTAAAGGAAACTAGTTTTTGTTATGCACTAGTCAAAAATAAGGATGAAACTGCAAGTGCACAAATACCAAAGTAGAAATAGTAGATTTAATAGAATAATTTTCGATGTTATTCCGATGAGATACCAGAAGGATTACCACCCAAAAGAGATATTCAACACCATATTGATTTGATTCTAGGGTCTTCACTCCTAAATCAAGCGGCTTATAGGATGAGCCCAACATTACATGCATAGTTGAATAGGTAAGTTGCAGAGCTCGTAAGAAAGGGTTTTGTAAGGGAGAGCATGAGTCTATGTGCAACCCCAAATTTATTAACACCAAAGAAGGATGGACCATGGAGAATGTGCACAGATAACAAATAAATCAATAAAATTACAATCAAGTATAGGTTCCCAATACCTCGACTTGATGATATGATGGGTGTGCTTGTTGGATCTAGATATTTCACCAAGATTGATATTCAAAGTGCTTACCATCAGATTCAGATCAGAGAAGGAGACGAGTGGAAAACAACATTCAAGACAGGAAATGGATTATATGAGTGATTAGTGATGCCATTTGGGTTATCCAATGCACCTAGTAATTTTATGAGACTGATGAACACCGTGTTGCAGGAGTATAATGGTAAGTTTTTTGTGGTTTATTTTGATGATATCTTGATCTATAGTAAAACTAAAGAAGAACATTTGAGGAATCTAACGGTGATATTTGAAGTGTTAAGGAAAGAGAAACTCTATGCAAATATGAAGAAGTACAAATTTATGCAAGAGATTTTGGTATTCTTGGGCTTTATTTGGGGTACATATGGACTCAAAAAAGATAAAGGCAATTATTGAATGGCGTACTCCATGGAGTATAACAAAGGTAAGAAGATTTCATGGTCTAGCAACATTTTATAGAAAGTTTATTAAAAAATTTAGTAGTATTATAGCACCTATAATAGATTGCACAAAAGAAAGGGAGTTTTTGTGGACAAAGGAAGATGAGGATAGTTTTCAATTCTTGAAGAAGAAGGTGATAGAGACACCCATTTTGGCACTACCATATTTTGATACAGTGTTTGAGGTTGATTATGACACCTCGCATGTGGGTATTGGTGCTTTTTATAAGTCAAGGTGGAAATCCAATAGCTTTCTTTAGTGAGAAAATGAATGAGGTAAGAAAGAACTACTCTACTTACTATGTGGAATTTTATGCAATTCTACAAGCATTAAGAAATTGGAGGCATTACTTATTGCCTAAGTAGTTTGTGTTATTTATGTACCACATAGCCCTAAAGTATGTCAATACACAAAAGAAGTTAAATAGTAGGCATACAAAGTGGGTATCATTTTTGCAAGGTTATAATTTTTTTCTAAAACATAAATTAGGAAAATAGAATCAAGTTAGCATTGAGTAGGCATGTGACTTTGTTTACCACTATGGAAAATGAGGTGGTGGGTTTTGAAGCAATAAAGGGTTTGTATTATTCTGATTCAGATTTCAAGGATATTGTTTTAAGTTTAATTTTTCCATTGTCAGAAAATGTAGGAGATGTCCAGGATGAGTACATTTTACAGGATGGCTACCTATTCAAGGGATGCCAACTATGTATTCCAATTGGGTCTATGAGAGAGAATATAGTGAAAGAGTTTCATAATGGAGGATTGGCTAGGCATTTTGGTAAAGATAAGATGATAGCCTTGGTAGCAAAGAAATACTATTGGCCAAAGATTAAGAGAGATGTGGTAAGATATGTGGAGAGGTGTCAAATTTTCCAAGTCTCGAAAGGCCATACACAAAATAGAGGGTTGTATATGCCGTTACCTGTTCCTAAAGGGTCGTGGACAAATCTGAGTATGGGTTTTGTTTTGGGATTACCAAAATCACAACAAGGTAATGACTCAATTTTTTTGGTTGTTGATAGGTATTCTATGATAGTTCATTTTATTTCCTGCAAGAAAACAAGTGATGCGGACAGGCGTAGCAAATTTTTTTTTCAGAGAAGTTTTTCATTGCATGGTGTTCCAAAAACCATTTCTTCGATGGGACACAAGGTTTTAAAGTCACTTGTAGCAGAATTTATGGAAGAAATTGGGAACTCAACTATAGTTTATAAGTGCCTAACATCCTTAGAATGATGGGAAAATAGAGGTGGTCAATCGCAGTTTGGGAAACCTATTACGGTGCATCGTTGGGGAAAAGCCAAAACAATGGGACTTAGCATTACCACAAGCTGAGTTTGCATATAATAGTTCCATAAATAGATCCACAGAAAGTCTCCATTTTCAATTGTGTATAGGAGTAATGAAAATGGGGTGTTAGATTTGGTGTAGCTACCAATTGATGGTAGATTCGGTGATGATGCGTACATTTTCCAAAAATATCCAACAATTACAGGAAGAAGTGCAGAAGAAGTTGCAGAATAGTAATGATAAGTATAAGGAAATAGCAGATGTGCATAGATGGAGAAAGGTATTTACAAAGTTGGTTAGTTGGTTATGGTATATCTATGGAAGGAAATGTTTCCAAAAGGAACCTATAACAAGCTAAAGTACAAGAAGATTGGTCCTTGTAAAATTGTGAAAAAATAAATGATAATGCTTATGAGGTAGAATTGCTAGGGAATTTTGATATTTCTCCAGTGTTTAATGTTTCAGATTTGTATTATTTTCATGGGGATGGTGTAGAAGGGGATTTTATTGATGAAGTAGTAGATTGGAGGTAGCAGGTTCCAGTGAAGAAGAAAGAAGAAGTGGATCAAATTCTAGATAAGAAAACAATGGACACACGACATGGGAAATACAAAAATATTTGGTATATTGGAAAGGAATGGAACAAGAGGACAATACTTGGGTCACAGAGTGGGAGATTAAGAATTTGGATGTAGATAAATGGAATCAGTTTGAAGAAGACAACTTGTAGGAGTTGCATTTTTTTCAAGCAGGGGAGAATGATGCACCAAAATTAGCAGGAACTTAACAAGGTCATAACTTGATCTCTCGGGTTTCTATTTGAGTCTGCTGTTTTTTTGAAACCACATTTTTGATGAGACGAATGCACAGAATTCCTCCCACTAGTTGGGGAAAGTATCGCACATTTTTGGGCCCGAAATCTGCCATCTTGAGGCCAAAATTTAGGATTTAAGTTGTAGTTCAATTTTTTTCCTATTTTAGGGCATTAGTTAATTTTAGTCTATTAGTTGCATTATGAGTTAGAAATTTGGAAATTACTCTAATTTAGGAATGTAGAAGATGTGTGGTAATTTATGTTTCCGTATGAATAAGCATGCAAACTTACTAAGAATAGCAGTTCTAGTAAACTCGCTAAAAATAGTAAATTCTCGCCACTTATAATAGATTTAGTCAAAGTTAGTTAGGGTTTGCATGGAAAATTGAGTTGGGAGTTGTTTTCCTATTTAGGAAACATTGTAATTGATTATTAAATAACAAAGAAGGAGATCTATTTTCTTTTGGAGTTCATGTTATTTGCATAATATCAAGTAAAGTAGTGTAAGTTGTTGATTACACTATCCCGATTCACCAAGATCTAATGTGTAGGATAATCGGAGGGAATTTGATTGATTAAGTTCTAGGTATACACTTAGAAATCAACACTTTATTATCAATGCCTTTAAAATAAAACCAATAATGTACCTTGTATACAAACTCACAAAGAGTAATCTATGGGGATCTATTACTAACCTAAACTCATACGATTGCACATGGTTTTGACTATTATCGATGGATTGAATTTAAGATTATGTGGATATAAATGTTGGGTATTTAAATCAATTAATCATAAAGTTAATGTAATTTTTTTGCCTAGTTTATAAGCGTAATAAAGTGGTTGTTACACTTTTATATCGAGCGTAATGTTGCAAATTTTGGATCTATTGAGTCCATACGACAACTAAATATATTTAATTTTGTTAATCGAAAAATAATGAATAAATGAAGGATGAACCATGGAGAATGAACCAGACCAAATTATGCTTCATGTTTTTTTGTAAATAAGTTAGATAACACTCTAACAGCTTCTTCATGACACACAAAACTAGAAGGATCTGCGAGAAATCGGTAAAGTGTGAACATGATCAGCCAAGGTAAACAACTTGAATTGATTGATAAAAATCAATAGAGGGTTGCTCAATTGTTGAATTTTCAGAGGAATTTTTTTAAACTTAAATCCAACATGAAATTAAAACCTAAACAAAGTAGATGGAGTAGATAGTGTGTAGACTGTCTTTTATGAAAACATTATACTGTAATGGCAAGAAGACTAGAAGGATATCTCGCAATAAATTATGACTCGAAAAGAGAAAAAGTACAAGATCATTAACTCATCTCCACCGTAAATTTAGGAAAATTGGTAGAAATGATGGTGCAACAAATGTAGACTACCATAAAGAGTTTGAAAAGAAAGAATTTCGTGATTTCCAACAAGCAATAGAACAATGTTACGGTGACTAATAAACTAAGATGAAGGAACATGGTTTCCTAACTTGAGATCGTAGGTTAATTAGAACATACAAATTGTTGTTTTAATTTGATAAATTATACAAATGAGTTCTTGGTATCTATTGATTATCTTCAAAAGAATTATAAATATTTTTATCCTTTGTATTTGAAGATAAATTACAAATCTATGTCTATTAATGCAACATTGATGTTGCTTAAGCTTCATCATGGAAGTTAGAGTTGTAAGTGATCTCATTAAAGGGCTTAATACATGGTGATTAATACTAACTTTTCCCAACGTAAGTCAAAGGTTGTTGGAATGAAAGAAAAAAAGTACTTGGAAGGTATTTGCAAGCAACAAGCCTAAAAGGAAAAGAAAGGAACAAATTAGATTGTTTGAGTAATCATTGAAAATGAATCAAGGATTAAGATACCTTAATAAGGGACGAGGCCTAAAATTATTAGAATGGTCATGGTGGTCACTTAGGTCCTCAAATCTTAAGAACTAGACCTAGGTTAGGCCTTCAATGGTTCATTAAGAGAAAAATATTGAGAATGTGAAGGGTCTAAAGGGCCAAGTTAGTTTTAAGGCTTGAGGAATACATATAAAATCCTCCATTGCAACTAATTAGATCATCAACTAAATGGTCATTGAATGAAAGAAATCTCCAAGAAGATTTGAGGTGGAATATTCTGGGTATAGATAGTTGGTACTAACAATTTAATGATTTTGTGCATAAATATGATCAAAATTAATATATGCATGGAATGTTTTTAAAATACTATGATTGATAAGGAATAATGAAATATGGAATATAATAATGAAGACAAGATTTTATAGTTAGAGTAACAAGGAGATCCGTGAATAAAGATTTAGAACCTTTCATTCCAGATACCTCACCATTGATAATCTAATGTTTGCAAGGGATGTTATAGACTTTTCGATCACAACTCATGATGGTTTCCATACTAACCTTTAGAAACTAGTTATGAGGCTAGGTTTTATAATCATTTCTTGATTTCCATAATGAGAATAAACCTCAAAACTACAAGTAAGATCCACGAAGACATTTCTAAGTATATCTCACTAGCTTGATCCTTGTATTGTCACGATGTTCTTATACTTGATAATAGTCTTGATACAATCCAACAAGGAACAATATGGCTGGAAATATAAGAAATAATTGGTAGTTGGGTGAGTGGGTTTCGAATGTGAGGTTTGAAATTCATAAGAAATATTTGATATTTCTTTTAAAACATACATAAGTGCTACAAAAAGATAAAGAGTTATATTTATTCAACTTATTACTAACAATCACCGATCTAAGAAGTTTAAAGAAACACAATATTGCTTAGGAGTGAACAAGACTGGGAGTTAAAGGTGTAGAATTGGGAATCAAGGAATGAAATATTGTACTTATCATCTTAAAACCACCCTTTCATAGAAATTAAATGTATTTGGACTCAAATAATCATCTATTGGCTAGAATTATTTACATTCATGATCCTTTCGGTGACACAAAGACAAAGAGACTCTCAGTTTGGGACTAAAGGAGTATTTTATGAGAAATTTTGCGTAGTAGAAAATGAGACATTGAACACGTAAATAGATTCTTAAGGGTAGCCAAAAATACATTCAGCTAACAAAATGACTCCATGATTCGAAGAAATAATGAAATAATGAATTTTATAGTTCTACTAAGAGTCTAAACAAGGACATGAAGAGAGTTGGTGAAGGATGGAATAATCAGATTATGTATTGACTATAGAATTCTCAACAAAGCCACAATTAAGAATAGGTACCCTATTCTAAGGATTCATGATATTTTTGACTATATGTGTGGTGCATCAGTTTACTCTAAGATAGATATGTGGTTAGGGTACCATCGTTGAGAATAAAATAAGAATACATTCATAAAACTACCTTAAAGACAAGGTATGGGTGTTTCGAGTTCATTGTACTACCTTTCGAGGCATTGTATGGATGAAAGTGTAGAACACATGTTAGTGGGGATAGTGTAGAAGATATAGAGGTAATAGGGCCTGAAATTATAATTCAAATGGAACAACAAGTTATAATAATTTGGGAGTGATTAAAAGAAGTTTCCTATAGGCGTAAGAGTTAACGCTAATCTGAAAAGAGTTGATAGAAAATTTGAACTTGGAGATAAAGTGTTTTTAAGGGTCAAACCTAATAAATTTTCAATTTATTTTGGAAAATTAACCAAGCTATCACCTCTCTTTGTTAGACCTTTTGAAATCATTTAAGTGACCAACCCTATGGCTTATCGATTAGTGTTACCTCCCGAAGTTTCCAGGATGCATGATGTTTTTCATATTTCCTTGCTTAAAAAGTATGTTTCATATTTTTCACATGTGCTAAATTGAAATTATTTAAATTTTCAAGACCCAGGTGCTGGAAACTACTAGCCTTCATTAGTTTAATTTTTCATTGACTATAATTCACTAAAAAGGGGATAATGAGATTTTAGTGTTTCATACTTAACCATTTGAAGATGGAAAAGTTGGCATAGTTTACTAACTATGAAGATGGTTAAGCTATAGTTTGGTTATGGAATGATTAATGGTTGATCGACCATGTCATATTTGGGATTATAATTTGGTTGGTTTGTAGCATATTTGGCCGACCGTAGCTCCTTGCTAAGAGGATATTGTTATAAATAACTATGTTGGTCCTAGACCTTGTAGCAAGCTAAATGGTTTGATATTTCAAAGGCCATTGGATATCTTGGACCCTTGGTATAATTTCATTATTATCATTAAGATAACGTATTGCACAATGATTGTTGAGCATTGCATGGGAATACAAGGAATATGTGGAAATTTATTAATCTTTGAAGGTTTGATTTTTGAGATTATATAGCATGTGGTTGTTGTTGATGGCTATTATCTTGGAGTAGTATTTTTATTATTGTCGATTTATAAGGTTTAATAGATCTAGTATAATCCTAAAAATAGGGAATATTAATTGAAAGATAATCAAGTATGGCCAAATGACCCTACCATGCATGAAATATAAAATTTGACTAATAAAAACCATTTGGTAGGTGAACCGTGCATGAATAAGGGTTTAATTATTGTTATAGAATGTTTATTGATGAGTTGGTACTAATTATGATTAACCGACCGATGAAAATTTTATTGGTTTAAAATGGTTTTAAGAAAACAAACTTTGATCGTTCAAAGTCCCACCAAATCTGTAGGAATAAATGGAGGGTAATGGAAAAGTTTTAAAGCCAAAACATGAGAAGATAAGGTGTAAATGTAATTCAATGCATGACATCTCTCGAGAAACATGAAGTTTTATAAAGAAGTTAACAACATGTGAATGAGATCATTGTGGTTTTGGTTGAGCTCGCCTATCCAGCTATGTATGGAAGGGTTTGAATTTTTCTTTTCTTAAGTCGAGTTATTGTGAGAGAACTTGGCAAGAAAATTTTGAGCTATTTTGGGATAGACGTAATTTTTGGAATGTATAAGTTAGCCCATGTGGATTTGGGGTTTTTCACCTTGAGAAATTTGGAATCTTGAATCATTGGTAGTAGATGGATCATTGTGCCTAAAATATTCCAAGAAATAGCAAAGAAAGTGGTGGAAGACTTTGCTGCTCCAGACATGGATTACTCAACTTTAGTTTTGTTATTACATTTTCAATTAAATGGAAATAATAAGGATATCTTGTTATGATCTTTGTGCAAATCTGTAATGGTTTCAATGTAGGTATACTCCTCTTGAGATCTATTAGTAATAAGTTTATGGGATTGTGACCTTCCTTGTGATATTTTACCTAGGTGTAAACACTTTTAATCTTATCTATTTCCCTTAGTGGGAAATTGATTGATCATGTTGTAGTCTTTATTTCTTCCATGGTGTCCGGTTTTTATATTTTGGGTTAATAGACCATTTCCCAAACTGGGAAGATTGATTTGGGAATAAATTTATTAGTTTTTAGTTCAAAGAGTCTTGAATGTGGATTCAAACCTATATTGTGGGTAGTTTTTAATATGTGACGAGGAGATATTGGTAGTTCAAGTTCTCTAAGATTCTCAAAATGGTTATGAATAAGTTGTCTTTTGTTGATTACCTCTCTCATTAAAGACTATTAGTAAAATATAGAATGCACTAAAACCTCATTCTTTTCTAAAATAGTGAGAGAAGATTCTTCTTAGACCATCAACATACTTTGAAAACTAACTTAAGGGTTCAATGGGTTGTTTTACCTTCATGTTTCTCTTAGTATTTCAATTTAGGTGCTCGGAGAGGCATGAATTATGTTTGTTAGATTTACATAACCATTATGGGTTGATTTGTAGAAAATATGATGCCGTACCTAGTTATCACTTGTTTAAGAAAAGAGTAAGTGCACCAAGTTGGGGGGCTAAAAGGGGGTCTTAAATGGACACATTTTTGAAAAATAAAAATATTCAACTTCTACGAGTTATTTGAAATAGTTACACTCAAAATTGGAAGATGTTATAAGAAAATGAATCATAGCATTTTGAGTCTAGTTTCTAAGCTACTAATTATTTTTTTGAAAATGGTTAAGTTTAAGTGGGTTAAATAACTAAAATACCAATAGGTGCTCCTATTTTTATTTAAAAGTATCATAGAGATGTATTTTATGCCCCACAACATTTATTGAGCAATATTTAGTATTTTTGAAAACCCTTTGGTAGAAATATAGATAGAGCATCTAGTTTGGGCTATGATTTTTTTACATTTATTTAGTGAGTTTTTAATGGTTTTTCTAGTACATAAATTTTAAATTTTGAAAAATAATGGAGCTGTGACCATGCCCCCCTAACTACCTCAAAAAATATTGAAAATTAGTTTTTAAATATGTAAAGATTAGTCCTAGTTTGTGCCTAATTTTTTTTTATTCAATTTCGATGAGTAAAAAAACATGACAAAAGATAAGCATTTACAATCACTAAAAATAGAGGTATAAAAGACATAGTTTGAAATAAATATAAATGGAAACCTTAGAATAGTTAGAAAAATATAAAAATTACATATTTAGAAAGAGGATAGTTTTCTTGACATTGTAGGAATTTTTTTAAGAAAGATAGAGAATGTTTTTGTAGGATTTAGCATGGTGGAAGGTGATTTTTGCATATTTTTTCAAAAAATGCAAGTTGTTGTGATGTGGTAGGTCCAAGACGTAGGTTTGGGAAACCAAGGCAATTCCAACCGCCTGTAAATTCTTGGTTTGGGGGCATAATAAATGAAACACGTACGAGTTATAACGCGTACAAGTTATGTAGAGTATATGCATTATATGTTCTTTTGGAATCCTTCTATTTACAAAAATAAATGTTTAAGTATAAGAAATAATAAAATATAAATATAGTTTAGTAAATATCATAAATTAGGGTCACTTTGCACCTTATGGAACTAGTCTCACAGCTCCATGAGTCATGGTTTAGGAGATAGTTTTTATAATCTAATCTAGTTAGTACATAGGTAATTTTTAGGATTTCAACATTCATCCTAAAGATTTTAACATTTAAATTCTACAATCGATGTCTATTTTGGCAATGAATATAGTCATTGTTTAGGTTTTGGGGCCTTTTGGATTGTTTACTGAAACTTGTAGGAGTGTTAGATGTGTCAAAATTATATTTTACAAACCTCACAAATCTCAAAGGAAAAACATTGCTCAAATATATGCACTCATGAAATTCCTTATAATACATAACAAATCAAAACACATGTGTTAGACATAGTGTCATTGGTGTTGTCATTGATGTCAAGTTACATTGATGGAAAAGGGTGTCTAGGTGGCATAGGAGTCAACATGAGGTGTCAATCATCAAGAAGCATGAAGGTTGATTGATAGTGCCCTGTTTTGGTGTCACAAAGTGTTACATTAAGGTGAAGTGTTGGTTTGGAAACAAAATGGGTAGCTTCATTATTTTGAAATTCTTCATGACTCCTTCAATCCTTAGAGAAAAGTGGATGTCTCCAACATGTAGAGGATTTACTTATTTTCCAATGCCTATTTTTTCCCTTCTAACTCCTTACAGAGCTCCTAGAATCTTCCAGAGAAGTTAGGTTTCACCATTAGAGTGTTTGTTCCCTACACCTAGAAAACCCGATGTTGAGCAGATAGTCCTTGAATGATCAAACCTTTCCTAAATCTTCCTAAATTACCTTCAACACTTCCAATATTCCCCGACATCACCTCTGGATGCTTAATATCTTTCCTAAACTCTCTTGGAGGGTGTTTTAATAGCTCTAGAATGGCCAAAATAACTAGCATGGAAATTGAAAATTTTGAAGCATGAAAACTAAGCCCTTAATTGAAAATAAGGCTTCTCAGTCATCTGTGCATCCTTCCTCTGGTGATGTAGGAACATCTTATTAATAATCAAATTTTGATTTCTTAGGTGACTAGGGGTATCCGGGTCCACTTGAGATGGTCATAGCTTGTACTATTCCGTTTGGACTCACATGAAAAATAGGGGTTTCCCTCCAAATGTATAATTTGAATATTTGAACTAGCTCTAGGTATGTTATAGGATTAGGTGTTGAGTTACACACAGTGCTATTAGACCAAGATATCAGATTTAGAGGTTAGATACTATTTTGCAAACCATTTTCACATGTAAATATCTTGTTTTGGATTGTCTTCTTATTTATAATGGTGTTCAAGGCTTCATGGAACCCTCACAATGTCTAGGGAATGGAAAATAGATAGAAAGACTTACTCACACCATACTATACCCTATTTTAGAATTTTAGTAGTATGTAGTATGAACATAATGATTTAATGGAATCCTTGAGTCTATTTCAGGGAATTGATCACAAGGACTTGGTGTTGCAAAATTCAAGAAAAGGTAGTAAGCCATCTAAAGGAGGATTTCTTCATTTAAATTTACATGAACACAAGCCTAACTGTGTGTGATAGTCTTAAAGACCTAGAGTAGAACATTCATTGTAAAAGTTAATAATTATACCTTGTAGAGTCCTTGATAAGTGTGGAGGAAGGTAATAAGAAGAATAATAGTTTCAAAATCCCCAGTATAAGTTGGAATAAGAATAAAAGAAAAGAAACATGCAAATATAGTCTAACAATGTCAATTCCCAGTTTGATGGCTAGGAAAGATGTAATTTTAGAAAAATAGTCTTCATTCCATTTTTTTGAAGTTGGTGGATCCTCCGACAAGTTAGAGGAATGCCCAAGGAATTAATGAAACATAAAATTATGAAATAAGGAAAAATTATTGAGTGGTTAGTAGGTAAAGGGATTAATGTACAATCATGCTTATTTCTTGTGACTATCAACACTAACCTTCCTAAATAGTTATCTTAAGAAATAAAATCATAAGGAAGTTGTATCTATCATTGAGGGAGTGGTGTTAGAATGTTTTGAATCCTTGAGGAAAAAGGGAAAATCCTTATAAAAATTTAATCAAGAATACCTATTGACTATCATACACAGTTCCATAAAGAATCCTAGAGAGAGTTAGGTTTGCATGAAAAGCCTTAAGTGAAAGAGGAAGAGTTGAGCGGTTTTCATTCTTTGGTTAGGAGATGGGTAAGAATAGTGAGATGACTAAAAATAATATTTATTAAACGTCAGTTTGAAGATGAAAAACAAAGTTGACAAGATTGTTAGAGCTTGAGAAAACAAGGAGTCTTAAAAAGCCAAAAGATGAAAATATAGCAATATTATGGATAAATGAGTAATGAAGCATTGAGGTGTGCTTGAGTAAGGTGTATGAGCATGTTGAAAGGTGGATGTGAGGATGAAAAAAGTGGTAATCCATTAAACCCTTAATTTTTCTTTCAAACCCTAACTAGACCTACTTGAAACAAGGGAAAAGGAGAAAATTGAATTGGGGAAGTTATATTTTGAGTTGAAGTTATATAAAGAGGATTGCAGGGTACTCTACATCATCTGGATAGCCTATCATAAGTTCAAACTTTAACCTATCTCAAATAAAATTCATAATAATATTATTCATCATGATTTAGTGTGTAGGGAATAGTGTCTAGAAGGTGATTAATCAACTCATTTAGTTTTGATGAGAGACTACTTCCTCTAAAGGCCTAAAAAGGCCATTTTGGCCATTCTGTAGCTAATTGAACACCCTTAGGAAGTTTTTAGAGAAAATATAAAGCATATGAGGGTGATTTCAGAGATAATTGAAGATGTCTTATTAAGTTTAGGAAGGTTTAGGAAACAAATATCATTCAGAGTAATCTATTTAAGACCAACTTTTTAGATTTAGGGAATGAAAGCTAAAACGATGAGAGATTACTTTTTGGATGATTCTAGGAGTTCTAGAAAGAGTTAGGATGAAACCAAATAGGCATTGGAATGATATTAGAATACTCTAAAAATTTGAATACCCAACATTGATTCAAGGCTTAAATGTTTCTTTAGGTACTACAAAACTCGTAGCCCCTCTCGATTCAAAATGAAATTGAACCTAAATTTTGAATTGCAGGAGAATTAGATTTTAGAATAGTTTAATTGAGCATAAAATGTGATTTTTAGTTTTTTTGTGAATTTGGAAGTCAATAAAATTTAAATCATACTGAAATTTGATTTAAGGATTCATCCCCTATCTAGAAGACAAAACCCATTTCCATGAGAAACAACTTGAGAAAAAGGTGTCCAAGTACCATAAGAATGCTTACACCATGGTGTCATCTTAGTTAATAAATTAAATTTTAAATTATTCATCATGTTCAAATGTGAAATTTGGATCTCAAGGAGCGATTTAATGATCATCATATCAAGACTTTATCATTGTATCCAAATCTCTCCAAATAATAAGCTAAAATGAGCTATTCATGCCACCGAGGTATGAAGTACCATCATGTGTGAAGTATTAAGTAATCATATATATCCATGAGAGACATGAGAAATAAAATGTATGAGAATCTTGAATTTTATTCCATGGAAGGATGATTTTAGATCCATGAAAGGTGAGGGGATGGTCTTTATATGGAGCACCTTGTTTCTAAGAATGATCAATCATCTAAGTTCACTTGATGCAATTCACTTGGTATTATTAATAAAAACTCATTAAACACCTAGTAGTGTGATCAAACCTTAAGAAGGAGGCACATTACAATCAGTTCATTTTGGCCAAAGGACAGAATCCCCTTCAAAGAGCAATCCACTATATACAAAGTGAGAATCTCATTTTAGTAAGAAGTAGACAAGTATCATAAAGTTGATTCATGGTCTCTAAAGTGAATTATGGACCAAATTTAAAAATTGGTACTAATTCAATTATTCGTAGGGCCAAAATCCAATCCAGAAGGTCAAAAACCTACAAAACGGCTATATGCTTTCCCAAAACAAAGACCGAATACAATATATATTCCCTAAAAGTTTTAGGTCATTTGCTGAAATCTTGAAAATGAGTAAGTACTAACTTGATTATATTTTGAAAAAATATCTTCTATATTATAATCACAAAGCTACGGGATCACTTCCATCAAGTGCGAGAGAGACCTAACTTATTATATTTACTAAAATAAATTTAAGTATAAGAAATAATAAATCTATAATAGAAATATTATAGTTTTATTATTTCTTATACTTAAACATTTATTTTTTAACTATAAGCCCCCAAAAACACATATATAGTCCATGGTATGCATTTTGCATATCCTAAAACATGTACGCACTATAATGTGTACATGTTTTAGGTTCGGGAATTTACAAACCAAGAAAAATAAACCACGTACACATTATGTCAAAATGCGTAAGTGTTTTTCCTGTTTTAAATTTTTCTTCTATTTTTGGTCTCCTAGATTAGTGTAATTACCCAAAATATGCATAAAGGAACTCGAATATGTAGCCTTTGATAACAATCGTGGTGGTGGTGTTACCGATCATCCTTCCGGTACAATATTTGTTTGTTTCCCCTTAATGCAACCTTTTACAAAAAAATTATTTCGACTTTATATTAGATGATATTTTCGAGGAAAAATAATGACTACCTTGATTGTTGCATATTATTCATTCTATGTATGGATAAATAAGTAAAATAAACCTTTGGAAAAATTATTATGGGGTTCGAACAACAAATTTGGAAGTATATGGCCTTATTGTTAAACTCCTCCTTGCCTCTTATTCACTCATGTAGAATTATTATAATGAATATTTCATTTGAGTAAAATAAATTAAAAGAAATGAGAAATTATGGGACAATTGATGTTTAATGAGCATATACTTATTCTTTTATTATTGTGGGTAAGTTTTTATTTCTTTTAAATAGGATATAAATTGGGACTATAAATCTTTATTATGATTGAAACATAATATCATGAATAAAAGTTGATACTCCATGCCATTTTTGTTGGAACTAACCATGTACTTTTTTTTTTACTTCACCCTTTTCAAATGCAAAGTTATTATATATATATATATATATATATATATATATATCAGAAAGGATTTGATAAGTGGATGGCTAACTGTCATATTAATTATGTGTTTGATTTCATATGTGAATGTATTAGATTATAATGGCAGAGGAAAATATGCATGATGGGAATGTAAGACCATTTTCATGGTCACTTGTGACTCTATATTATGAATTAGTGATTATTTATATGTAATTAAAAGACTCACTCGAGATCAATATAAATATGATCATAAAGGAGTCTAATTTGACTTATATCCGTGTTCCTTGGGAATTTAGAATTACATTCATCACAAATTATTAACGTGAAATAATAATCCATGTGATAAAGTGAATTAATCCCTTTTGATTGAATATGGTAGCCATTTCTAGTAGAACCCATATGACTAGCATTGGAAGTTGTATTAGAAATTTCATTCAACAACTCCTACTACATTGCATGAAAATTCTTCTGAATCTCACTCCTAAGGCTACTTTTCAGTTGATGAAGCTCAACATTAAGGTCATCCTTACCATATTGTTTACCCTTTCCTGAAGTTGGATGACAACCTCATATACTCTTGAACTAGTAGAATCTGAAGCCATATCTTCCTTATTTGGGGTCATTCCTAGAGTTTCTTGTCCTTTTCCTTGGCCTTAGGTAGATCTACTAGTCATGACGAAGGATGTGGTCCTAGGGGTAGACTTAATAGGGCAGAATTTTAGGGTTTAGGGTTTTGTAATTTTTTTGGCCGAATATAGGAATTTATAAAACATAAACCCTAGCTATTTTTGGAGGGGTTTCTGAAAATATAAGAAATTTGAAAATTTTCCAAAAATTACACCCTAGGGAGATAAATTATGAATAAAATTATAACTATAATAACTTTTGCAAAATAAGTCAAAAATTATTAAAATTTTAAGATAAGATTACTTGACTTATTTCACCACACCAAAAAAAAAATTACAGAAAAATTTGCTACAAATCTTGAGATATAGCCGAACCTTCATAATTAGTGTTTGACACTGTCCTGGCCGAGATCAAGCTCCGATACCACTTGTAATGAAATTACTTGATTAATTTTGATTATAACCAGCAATAGAACACCCAATAACACAATATTTCAGATAAATTCTCTCAATATGAAAGTATAATAGCTTGGCCACTTCGAGGGGGCAACCTCTAGAACATATAATAAGACTCAAATACTCAACATAATGATCATCCACTACCTATAACCCCTATTTATACTATTCCTATGCTATGGCCATCAGTAAGGTTGACCAACCAATGATAATAGATCATATATAAAATAGATGCATCATGATATTAAGTTATGATAGCAACAAGTTGGCTATATCCATCCCATGTAAGATATATAATTAAGGGCGTAATAAATTGTATGAAGGATATCACTACCGAGACCATTAGAAAGACCAATTGAAGGATGACAGATAGAGTTAGGGTTTTGGATAACTTTGTAAAGAGGTTACAGGAAAGTGTAGGGGTGAAACATATTTTTGAGTTGCCCTATTTTGGGAAGCCTAAGAAATTATACATGTGGCTAATGTCATAGATACACAAAGATTTATTTTACTTCATGGGTAGGAGGATGCAGATTACTACTAGGATAATTGTTAAGGTGATTGGGTTGCATAAGTCAAGTTTGAGATATTTCTAGAGATTTATTTGACGATAAATGCATTGATTTGATGACCTCTTAATTTAAATAAAATAAGGGAGGATGGGTGTTTAAAGTTACAAATATTGAAGATATGGTGACAAGGGTTGTGACATGGTTCACGGGTTGTAAGTTAGGTTCATTTGAATGTTGGATAAAGTAAAACAAATAATGGCTACGCATAGCGCACAAGATGGTGAGAAAAAATAATTCAACATCGTCAGATACCATGCAAAGAGATTAGTGACTGAGGCATGCATCCAAGTGTATAAAGGTGAAAAAATTATTTGGGGTGTTATTCTTATTTTTCTATTATTCAGTGAAATTGGTGTACCCGATGGGACAAAGGAGCATGTGTGGTAATATCCCTTAGAAAACAAGTCACCCATGCATAAATTTATGAAGTATACATTCTATGGCTCCATATCAAATACCTACAAGGAGTGACATGACATGTGGTTCAAGAGGATGCATCATACATTTGAAGGGGAGTGGTGCATCCTATGTGAGCTTCCTACCATGTTGGATGGCTAAGAAAAATTCTTCATTTACCAACATTTCAGTTTGGGGTAGTTCTATATAAAGACAGATGATAAAATCCCCAGGTGTAAGTTGCCTTTTGATTTTACTACGCATTACTTTTAGGATTTTGTGAATAGGCTTCATAAGGCATGCAAACTTTAGTTTGATGCTGATAAGGTGGACATGGATATTCATATCTTGCGCAAGACTTATGAATGGCCAAAAAAGAAACATATGTAATAACATTTAAGACAAATAATATTAACATAACTCTGGAGACCATGGCCATATGAAATATTGAATCGGCATGTGTATATATGTACCTAAGGCCATGATTCAAAGACTGAAAGTTGATTAAAGGTGAGGACATACCTCTGTCAGGTCCTCTAAAGAAGAAACAGACAATGGGAACTATAAGGCCAGTCTAACATATGCCCCCCCACTCAAGAAGAGCTAGTACCTACAGGCTTGGAGAATTTTTTGGAGTGGTAGGAAGAAGAACAAGCTGAAAACATAGTTCTAGACCATATACGAAGGATTTTGCATAGGAGGAATACATCCAGAGATAGTGGCGCTAGGACACCATAGCCAGTTAGGAGGTCACTACATGTAACACTAGTGAAGAATGACGAATAACAAAGGAAGAAACATCAATTATATATACCAGTCAAATATAGTGAGGAGGACAAGTCCTCAAGATAAAGTGTGTAGAATGATGTGGCCACTCCAAGCTTGGAAGTACATGAAGATGAGGAGATAGGTGAGAAAATAATATGTGAGTAAGTTGGCCCCAGTGTGAGTGCTCGGTAACCTACTGAGGATCAAAACAATGTTGGTGGAGATACAAAAATTATAATGCATCCTACGCGAATAGAAAAATAAATTGAGGAAGAAGAGGAAGTAAATAGAGCATGGGCACCGAGGCACAACAAGATGTAGGCACTTTGCTTTGCACAAGATAACGGAGGAGAGTGTAGTGGTGAGCATAAAGAAGATGATGTGGTGATAACATGAAACTTGGGATACACTTATGATGAGACCAAGATCATTCATGCTCGGTTCCAAAATAATTTTCCCAGGGAGCAGTTATATTGATTGGACTTAATGGATCTAGATATCATGACTATGCACACTCAGAAACAATTATCTTGGAGCACATAGACTCACATGAATGAGCCTGAATTTGATGTTTGCAGGGATTCATGTGTATCATACAGGATGAAGAGGGCACCACATACCTACCATATTACCATCAATCCCACACAATGTTTTAGATGAGCAGGTAAGCAATGGGTTGGTTAAGGTGTCTACAAAAGTTGCACGATGCAATATTTATAAAGTGGAAACTATTAGAGAACTTTTGGATGATAAAAAATGATGAAGCTATAGAGATAAGATGCCTCACAGAAGAAAATGAAAAAGTTGAGGCAAAAACAAAGAAATTCCTTAAGATGGCCAAATAAATTGCTAATGAGGTGATGGAGAAAAGGCCTGATTTACAGGATAAGGTGTCAAAAGAGTTTCAGTTAGCTCTTCATTATTTGCGCACAATAGTTCAATTAATTTTAGAGGAGGGGCCCATGTGCATGCCCAAACCAAAGGATGTTGTAGAAGAAGAAGAGAGATCCAAAGCCTCTATGGCATGGAAGATTGCAAGTTATGAATCATTATTGCTTGAAGGATGAATTGAAGAAAATAGATCTGGCATTGACTATATGTGAGGCACTTAATGTAATTATAAATACAAGGACTATGGAAGAAGAGAATGAGGTCCTCAAGGAAATGAAGAATGATACGCTTGGGAGAGTGGAGAGGCTTACCTTGATTGAGAAAAAGTGTGATGCACTTGCAGTAGGTGAGAAGCCACATAAGGAGAAACTAGAAGACATTGGTAAACTCATTGTGCATAAAATGGATCATATAGCGGGGATGATATCTAACATGACTAACATTATTAGAATATTGTAAAATGAGAAGGAAAACATGACTCATGATGAGCTAGAAGTGATAGCTACAGACATTCTTGATAAAATTGGCCAAATGCTATGTGACTGAAATGACTTGGAGATAGAGATTAAGAATGAATATACATATTTAATCCTACCAATAGAAGATTAAGGCATTGAGTAATCTGTCATTAATTTTACATGTATTTCATTTATTATTTTATTCATTATTCTTAGAGATATAATATTGATTACATTTTCGAGGAAAACAATCTAATTAGTGTGGGGTAATGTTAGCACGAGAAAGTATAGCCTAAGTACGGAGAGTACATAGGGTTTGGGTGTGCAAACGTAGAGCACATAGGTGTGCACAAGAATGTAGCAAGGCATGGCGTACCTAGGAGTAATACTTATCCATTTTCAGCATGGGGCTATTTTTAGGCATAGAGCTCGAAACACACAATGATATGAATACTTGTAGAGAATGAAAGGCTATTTTGGGATGAGTAGGAGATTGAGCAGCATGAAGAGTTTTGGAGCTAATAATAGGATTATACTACAGATTTTTGGGGTAGAGTAGTGTTTCCCATGTAATCATCCACATAATCAGTTTGTTTTTCTAAGTGAATTCCAAGCTTAGGAATTTATGATTCAAAATTCTTCCAAACAACATTAACCATTTGTAGAAGCAACAAATCCTAATGTATAAGGAGCTCAAAAGGTAAATCCTAAAACCAATCTCATGATATTTAGAACCGATGAATTTTGTGCAATAAATCAAGTACTGGACAGTTCCATCAGGCCTCAGACTCATGTTTCTGATAATACAAGGTCTAAGAAAAGGATATTGTACCTCAAATGTTGAAGCCCATGGGCCCTACTTTCAACATTGTTGATAAAATGAAGAGTAAAAATGTTAATGTGACAATGTGAGATGCTTTGGCTATCCCATCACAAAGGGACATTCCATGTGAATCTCTCAAGCATATTCCCCAAGATGATCTAGAGGTATAAAAGACTCATGTTGTTTTCAACTTGTGCCAAATAAAGGACCAAGTAAGAAAAGTTGTCAACACCCCACCATTTTATTTCTCATTAATTATGGGAAAATACTTGGTTCATAATCGCCTGATTGATTCAGGGGCTAGTACCTTTGTAACTCCTAAAAGTATTTTTGATGTCTTAGGTCTCAAGTATAATTTTGTTTCTAAAGGAGTATTGCAACTTGATGGTTTAATCATTCATGTATTAGGAGTAATTAAAGATATTGAGTTAACACTTTATTCTCACCCAATCCTAATTATAACCCATGATATATTAGTAATTAACTTGCCTCCCACATTTTCCATTTTATTATGAAGATATTTAATAACCAAAGTAGGTGACTATTTGTCTTTATATTGGGCTCATATGCTCTTAAGAGCTAGGTATGGTACAAGATTTACATTACAAGTTGGGCCTATATTTTCTTATCATATTGATTCTTATAATCCTACCCCTCCCCAATCAAATTACCAAATAAAAGAAGAGCATCAACAAGAGTAATTTTTAGAAGAGCATCCCAATCCTCCTTCTATTCCCGATCTTACATTAAATGAATGGTCTGAAGAACACTATGAGTTTGATCCTTATGATACAAATTTAGAAACTGTACTTAGAACCTATTGCATTCTTAAATAAGGATCTGCTATACCTGTACAATTTAAGCAAGAGAAAGATAATTCTTCTAGATTTTGGAATATGTTCTTTGATGGTTCTAGAACTAGAAATGGAGTTGGGGAAGGTGTTGTATTAATTTATCCAATGAATGAGCTCTTCTTTTCTCATAGATTGTAGTTTGCATGCTCTAACAACATAGTAGAGTATGAGGCATTGGTGCATGGTCTCCTAATTGCTAAAAGGATGGAAATTAAATTATTTCAAGTCTTTGAGGATAAAAAATTGGTCATCCACCAAGTAAGAGGGAATTTTGACACAAATTATAAGATTTTTAAATATTATAAGAACATAGTTTGGGACCTTTTGGAGAAATTTGATGCTCTCAATTTGCAAGTGGTGCTAAGGAAATTGAATAAAGAAGTAGACTTGATGGAATCCCTTGGTTCATGGTTCTTCCTTGATTAAGATCTTGTTAAGAGAAATGTGCAACACATTAAGGTAACGGTGAGGCCATCCATTCGAGACAATGAAACTAGAGGGAAAGCATTCGTACCCAAATTTGTTCTCCTTTTCAGTCTGAGCAGCATCAAAGATATGACATGAAGCTTGAAGACAGATGGATCATGGTGTGTGTCATTTTGTAGCTGGGGATATGATCTAACTAGCACTCAGATTTGTGGAGAGATGGATAGCACTCAAATAGGACTTGATCTTGTCCTAACTGTTTTAGGTTGTGCCTTTCAACCAAGGTAAGAGGACCTATTTTATAACCCTCAAATGGTGAAGGAGATGAAGATATCCCTCAATTTGTACAAATAGTATGAAGGGGCCTTGGGAAAATATGATCAACACTCCAAATCTAACTTTCACAAGTTGTCACTTCCAGATTATGGAGATAATTTCAATGCAAGGAAAGGGTTACTGAAGACATTTTGAAATCCTCATCTATTTTGCATACTTTAGCAAATGGATTTTGATATTTTTGGGTATATAGGTCAAAACATGGGTAAAAAGGGTAGGATTAGTTGTTTTGAATGATTTTTTGGGTGGGAGTTTAGATAACACAAACCAAGGTCCGCCAGACTCTTTGAGGATTTCAGCAAAATATGGAGAAACTTACCACCAAAAAGTATCAAAATGGTTAATCATCCCTTCAACTAGGATATGTGCATCAAATGGAGGCCAAATTCTACACTTTTCCACACAATATTTGATCATTTATCACAAAATCTTGAGTTAGAATGAACCAATGAAGCATTTAGCAATCACTATTTAATCATGACCTAAGGTGCACCCAAAGGTTTACAAACAATCTCTGAAGTCAAGGAAGGTAAAGTGATTTTAAATTTGTTTATCTCTTTATCAGATGAAAGCTCTTATGAATGTGAGATTGCAAATGCCACTAAACTATCACAAGAAAGGAGACCATGTATGATCAAGAGATATTTTAAACACAAGACTGCAACAGGAAATAAGAAACACAAATTTGAAATGCATTCTAAAACATAAGTGTATGCAAATTTTGCCAAGAGACAACACAAAATAATCCAAAAATGATCAAATTTATCAACAGGGGAATGTTTCAAGAAAAATATCAGAGCTTGTTAATGTCTTTACAACTGAAACAAACTCAACATGATACAAATCTGATGCAAAAAGGAATTAGAAATGGTTCTCATGTGGTTTCTCAGAGAATGGGCTTCTTCCTAGATTTTCCCATGAAATTTTTAGTTTTTTAGGATTTTTAAACTCTTCACACCCTTTGCATGAAAAATTCATGCAATATATAACTCTCAATCTCCTTCGAGCCTTCTTTCCTAAGAAAATAATATGCCAAAGGATCAAATTTGTTACAAAAATTCCTCATGATTCGCAGCAGACAGGACGTTTAATAGAACACATCTAAAAAGTTTCCAGTTGTCTCAAAAAGAGTTGAAACATTGTAAAATTCATATGATTATCCATTGTGGAGGCATGTTTTCAATATTCAAAGCATGTAGACCCCTTTCCTCTCATTATTTCATCCTTATCCCTCTCAAAATTTGACTCTGTAACTTTTAGATTTGATATTTTATGTTTTGGACAGGCTAGGGCAAAAATGATTTCAAAAACATCTATGATCTTCAAATTGATCCTCAAAACCGATTGCATTGGTCCTTGCAGGCACAAATGACACGAATTTTCCAAAAATTTGGTGAAAATTGATGCAAAAATCACATCTCCAAGCTTCCTGGAGCTCAAATGGTGGCCAAACTGAAAAATGCATAATTACCATTGATCTTCCTTTATCCTTTAATCTAAGCCCTCCACGTGTCACAATGTGATTTGAAATGGGCTTGGGATCACCTTTTGATATTTTAACACTTTTGAAAAAATATAAAAATTGACATTTTTCTCCTCCCCTCCGCCCTTTGAAAATGAGCTTGACACGTGTCCCAAAGTGGGCCCCATTGGAATTGTGGACCGATTCTACACATTTCCACCTTTTTTTGGAAAAGGAATTTTTTCCAAAAATCCCCGCATCTCTACCCTTCTACCCTTTGCTTCTAATATGGGTCCTAGTGGACCTGCGCTCCAAAATTTCATTTTATACCTATTTTGCCAAAAAGGCAAAATTTCCATATTTTCCCCATAGGCCCACAGTTGTGCCTCTAACCTTACCATGTGTTCATCTGTGATTCGTTGCGGGAAGCACTCCAATTTTTACCTTAACCCATTTTTCCAAAGAGTCAAAAATTCCTTTTTCCTCTAGTGCCCACTGATCCATGCAAGCTTCAGATTTCCTCTTTGTCGGGGCCATGCTTCCTTTTAGAATTTTAGTCCATTTTTCCAAAAAGGAAAAATTTCCAAATTTCCCCAAAATCCCAAACCTCTGCTTTTCCATTATAAACAAAAATGTGAACAAGGCATTAATTCAACTTAGTGGGCCCGTGGCCTTTTTCATCACTTTAACATTTTTACCCCAAAAGGAAAAAAACTTCAAATACCTCTAAAACTCCATTTCCCCAAAAGGAAAAATTTCTCTAAGTCCTCTGTAGCTCCACCCCTCCACTATTTTGACTTTTCTAACTACCATGTGTCACCCTCTAATTGGCTGAGGGCTTATGGACTTGCGGGGACAATTTAGACCTTTTGCCAAAAACACAAAAAATGTTAAGTTTCTCGAGCAGACCCGCCAAACCTTGTCCAATCACAAACGACCACATAGTAGAAGGTTTTGAGCTAAAATTTGACAAGAAAAGGATGCCCGTATGATCATCAAAAAATGCAAAAATTGCCAGTGATGCCCAAAATCAATTTTTCCTTCATGGGTGAAGAAATTTTCGATCAAAGGACAAATGGAAAGTGATTCAAAGAAATTTACAACCATGGCAAGGGATTTTTGAGGGAAAATAAGTATAAATTGAAAAATTTTGAGCTCCAAAGGCCGGGAAAAATGGAAAAAATGGCAAAGGTGTTTGAATGGGAAAAATTAGGGCAAAATGTAGGGCAAACTTAGAGATTCCTCAAAATGGTGCAAGAATGGAGAAAAATGAACAAATCAAAGCATTTAAACATATATACAAGTTTTTTTCATCAAATTCGAAGGATGGGAAGATCCAAAGCCATTTTTTTCTCAGAAATAGGGCAAAAATGCATTTCTCCTTAGCAAAGCATGACATGTGCAACATTGGGCACCAACATTGGCCCTGACTGGGATGGGCACTCCAGTGAGTGCCATAAGAACAAAAGTAGACCAAGTGCCAAAATAATCCATTGGGAAAATGGAGTCAAAAATGTAGGGTAGAAAAACCAGACCCAATTGACAAAAATGGCTGCAAGAATGCAGGGAAAACCACAAACCGACAAAACAACAAAAACAGAGCCAAAAAAAAAAAAAGACTATACCCTATAAAAGTGGTGCATACCTCAAATTTGGGGATTAATCCAAGAAATTATTGAGACGCCTACCATTAACAAGTAGTTCAGGAAATTCCCCATCTAAGTCCTTGAGAAAAAAGGTATTTTCACCGATTATGATGTCAATGGAGTAAGGGCCCATCCACAATACATCAAATTTACCATGTTTTCCCTTATCTTCATTTCTACTATCCCATAACAAAACCAAGTCTCCAATATTGAAATCCCTAAGAGTGACCTTCTTGTCAAACAACCTCTTAAACTTCTCTTTAAATCTGACATGCCTTTGGTGGGATGCTCTTCTTTCTTCATCTAGCTTAACAATCTGATTATTCCTTGCTTCATATGGACTGATCTCTTGATCTTCAAGTTGTTGAAAAAACTGAAATGAAGATCATTTTAGATGTAAGGGCAGCAGAGATTGAGTTACATACACCAACTCAAATGGGCTCTTACTAGTAGCTCTTTTGGAAGTGATTCTATCAGCCCAAACTATAAATTTCATTTGTTCACCCCATTTTCTCTTGTTCAACTCCAAGGTTCTCCTAATGATCTTCAACAAGTTCTTATTGTTGGACTCAGCTTGTCCATTCCCTTAAGGGTTATAGTTTGAAGCATAAGTCAGATTGGTTTTGTACTCCTTGCACATTGCCATCAAGGGTTTAGCTCTGAAACACATGGCATTATCAACAACAATCTTGACTAGCACACCAAATCTGCATATGATATGATTCAACAAGAATTCCATAACAAATTTGTGTGTTTCTTTCTTCGTGGGGATTTATTATACCCATCTCTGCATAAGTTGTGGCTACAAGGATCCACTTATGTCCAACACTAGAAGGGTCTGAAATCTCACCAATGAAGTCTATTCCCCATTTTTTGAAAGGGGCTTCAATTGATACAAAGCTACAAAGGAAGGGGGCGTGAAGCTTTCATTCTTCCAGAGAAATGTTGTCGAGTTTTCACATTTTCTAACCAAAGCAGGTTGCATCTTTGAAGAGAGTAAGCCACCAATAACCATCTCTCAAAATTTTGTGTGTTTTAACCCTTCCAAAGCAAAGTGTCCTCAACAAACTTACCCATGGAAATTATCAACTATTTTGAGAGCTTAATCTTTAGTTATAAATTACAAGAGGACACCTTCAGGGTTCTTCCAATCTAGCCCAAAGTCAGTGATGATGTATTTTTGAGAAGCTAGCTTGAGGGCTCTTTTCTGATTTTTATTCAAATGATCAGGGAAACATAGGTTCTTGAGGTAAAATATTACATCTTTGTATTACTCAGAACTTACCAACTTCCCAAGAACATCTACCCTTTGTTCCTCTACTTCATTCACTTCCATGGTCTGCAAGTTGCTCTCAGCCATGAGCTTAGCATGACCCAAACCTATCACCAACTTTTTGGTTTGGATAACCATGTCATATTCCTATAGTTTATTCACCCATCTACATCTTTTACTTGAGATATCCATCTCCGATACGATGTCTTTTACCATGGTTTGGGGAACATAAGTAACAACTTTTGAACTTAAGATATAAGGCCTGAAAACCTTTGTTGCTTTCACTAAGGCAAATGCTTGTTTTTCCATGATTATGTATTTTAACTCAACAACTTGTAAAGCCTTGCTAAAGAAGGCAATAGGCCTCTTAGCCCCATCTTCATCCTTCTACAACAAAACAGATGCAATGGTAATTTTGGAAGCAAAGGAGAATATTTGGAAAGGATTCTTGTAATTTAGAGCTTCCAAGACAGGTGCATGTTTAAGTGCTTCTTTGATTCCTTCAAAATATTGAATAGCATCTTCCTCCCATTTGATAACTTGGTCTTTCTTTAACATGCATGTAATAGGAAGAGTCAATTCAGCAAAATTAGACACAAACCTTCTAATGAAATTGATCTTCCCAAAGAAGGATTGGATGCCCTTCTTTGTTCTTGGAATTGGAACCTTGCTGATTGCTTCTACCCTCTCAAGGTCAATCATGACACTAGCCTTTGAAAAAATATGACCAAGAAGCTTGGCCTTTTGCACTCCAAAATGAAACTTATTTGGATTAAGAGAAATGCCATATTCTCTACATCTTATCAAAATTCTTTCCAAGTGTTATGAGTGATCTTTTCTGCTCCTTGAAAACATAGTCACATCATCCTAATAAAATGTAATGAAGTCATTTATGTAACCAGCAAAAGCAACATCCATTTCTCTTTGGAAGGTAGCTCCAACATTCATGAGACCAAAAGGCATTCTTACATAGACATATGTTCCCCAAGGAGTGGTAAAGGAAATTTTAAATCTTTCTGACTCCTTGACAACAACTTGATTGTAGCCAGAGAAACCATCCAAGGTGGACAATAATTCAGATCCAATCACTAACTATAGTATGTTTTCCATGTTTGGAAAAGGATAATTGTCTTTCAATGAATCTCTATTTAGATTTCTGAAGTCTACACAAAGTCTGATATCTCCATTTTTCTTTCCGACTCACACAAGGTTTGTAACCCAAGATGAATACCTTGTGGGCTGAATGATCCCTCCCTCTTTCAGTTTCTTCATATTATTTTACATTTTCATGGAGAGGAGTGGATTAATTGGCCTCTTCTTTTATCTGAAGGGCTTGGAATTTGTTTCAAGAGGAATCTCATGCTGAAACAAGTCCTCTCTGTATGCTTTTAGCTCTGACTAAGAGTAAGCCGACGCTTCTGATATTTCCTCAATAGTTGAACATAGGACATTTTTTCTTCTTTGTTTAGATTATTTCCCAACCAAAATTTTCTTGGTTTATCATTAGTGCCCAAGTTATGCTCTTCCACATCCCTTGAGGAAAACATGTTTCTATTGATGATGCAATCGACATTGTCAAAATTTGACTCAAGTGCAACAAGACCTCTAGGAATGGTGTTAGTTTTCAATTGGATAATATCCTTTCCAAAAAAAGTCTCTCTTCCTTCATTCACACACACCATTGGTTCCCAATAAATATTCTTATTTGCAAACTCACCTTGATTTTGTAAGAACCTTTGCACTTGAGCATCATCATTAAACATTTGCCAATTCTTGATGTTGTCAGGGACAATTGGCCTAGTTAACACTTCAATATTATACTCACAATAAGGTGAAACGGTTTAATTTCAAAATATTGACCCCAAAACTGCCAAATTTTCAACAAAAGCATTGAAAATTCTATCATGACACACAATGTTGAAGAAATCAAACATCTCAATTAGATCCCAAACTACATGTTTGTACTATTTCATACGTCGATTTTTTGTACCATATAGTTTTCTTATTTGTTTGACAACTAGCTCGAATCTCATTTTGCAATAATTTCCTTGACACCATACTTCCATGCAATTCTCAGACCTAACAACAAGGCTTCATACTCAACAATGTTGTTAGTGAATTCAAAATTAAGCTTGAAGGAAAAACAAACTCTTCCAAGCTAGGATAAATTAAAATTATACCAACACCATTTCCAAATTTGGAGAAAGCTCCATCAAATATCAAGTTCTAAGGAGAACCTACCTATTTAAGGAACTTTGACTGATCCATCTTATTCTCTTTGCCATCAGAAAACCCAACAAATTTATCAAAGCATCTACATCAGTAAACAACACCTCATAGGAAGCATTGTTGGGATCTTCAATAAGGTGTAACATCTTCTTTTCTCCATAGAGCTTGACAAGGCTGCCTTCAATGGGAATAGTGGAAAAAGACATGTCCATTTGAACAGTCCCACCAACACTTGCAGCCCACTTTCTTGACAAAAGCATACCCCATTTGGCAGGGCAATCAACAATCACAACATCAAGTTTCAAATTCTTACCCGGATAGGCTGCAAGTTGTACCACCAAACCCTTCACACAACCAACTACCAACACTTCTCTTGAGTCCATGGTAGTACACTTTCCATAGGCTATTGTCACTTTGATATCCAACTCATTCATGACTTCTAGAGGCATGACATTGCATGATGCACCGGAATCAAACATACAATTATGAAGTAGTCTATCCTTTATGATCAAAGTTGTAAAGAATGGATCAACATTCAATTAGGAATCAACCAAGGATGTCCCCAAGTATACCTCAGGTGTTTCTCCAAGATCCTATAATGCTAGTGGTGTTTCAAGGTCTGTAATGATTTGAGGAGGAGTTTCAACAACGTTTACATTTCTGCTTGGGGTACTCTTCTCCTCTTTCAATCCCAAGTACTCAAATGCTCTCTTCTTGTGCTTAGGAATCCTAAGCAACTCAATGATTGGAACACTCACTTTGATTTCACTTAATACTTGGAATATGTCATATGGAACACTCTTTGGCAAGGAAGCATTGGAAGGGAGACAAGTAGATTCATCTAGATGGCATGGGATTCTTGGCAGCTTGGACATGAGGAGGACTGAAATTTTTTTTCTGGGACAACAGAGATTTTGGCAGGTGTTTCTCTTCTAGGAGCTTCTTTGGGAATACTTGTAAGCAAGGGTGTTTTAGGTTTGGCTTGAGGCCCAACTCTTTTAAAAACCTTTCTCCTAGTGTTATACTCTTTCTCTTGAGCCACAATAACATTCATTAACAATTTTCTATCTTTCTCTGAAGGGATACCACCATCATACTTATTAATCATCAAAGATCTTAAGAATTCAAATTCATTGTTAGGAATCTCAAAATATTGCACTACATCTACCTCAAGAGTATGAGAGGGAATAAGGACTTGTATCCATTTGATGCAATCCCAAAATGTTATAGCTATCCTTGTACTTATTACCTCAATTGATGTTGCTCCTTCTTGTGAGCCTGAAGAACAACCCACCATGAAGATATCATCATCAGTACCATCATCATTATTAGCTTCACCATCTTACAGTCCACTTCACATGGAGGATGGGGTAGAAAACACCTATCACACCAATCAATATCAACAACTTCCTCATCAATAGTAACCCTAGCAGTTAGGGGATCAGGTAACATTCTTCCTTCACGTGCTTGAGAATGTCTATTTACAGATCCCATGGGTCCTTTCCCTCTATCATTAGATCTCATATCACCCCTAGGATCATTGGAAAATCTATCATGGTTTTGTGCTTTTGTTGACCTTGCGACGCGTCTACCCAATTCCCTTCTCTTCCCGAGCTAACTTGTATGACTTGTATGAGATTTCTTTAATAGCCCCTGTCAAAGTTTTCACCACTTCCTCTATGTCAACACTCTTGCTTTCTTGAGGCTTATCATGTTTTACCAATTTAACTCCATATCTCTTAGGAGGTTTACCAATAGCCTTGATATTTTTTTCAATTTGAATGGCCATGGTGAAATCCTACCTTAGATTTTTAGGATTCTTATCCCTCAAGTAGTAGGCTGCTTTCTTATCAAATGCATATACATATTTGATTAAATAATACTCATCATAGGGCCTAAAATTAACAGGAATCATCCTCAATGTCTTGTTAAATCTTTTATTAAAGTCATGCATTGATTCATTGGGGTTCTTCTTGATATTTTCAAACTTAGACCAGAGAAACCTAGGATCAGTCTTAGCACCATATTATAATCTAAATGCATTCTACATTTCAGTCCATGAATCAATAGAATTATTTGGCAAGTCCTTGTACCAGTCCCTAGTATCCTCCTCTAAAGTGTGGAAAAATAATTTAATGTACACATCCTCAAATCTAATTTCAAAATCCTCCATCATATTAATAAAGAGTTTTAAATTTTGATCACCTGTTATGGCATTATTCCCTTTGAACTTTGGCAATCTACTTCTAACATCTTGAGGCATAGCATTAGGATAATAAGCCATTCCCCTAAAATATATTGGGCTAAGGGTATTGCCCACAAATGGAGGCCTAGGTGGAGGTGAGCCATGTTTTTTGGTGGAGGTGATCTTGGGGGTGACACAAGTTGATGAGGAGTGCGAGGTCTTTAGGGCTCAAGAATTTGGTTCACAATATTGGTATTCTCTAGGTGTTGATTTTCTTAGAAAGTTTTACTAGAATTGAAAAACACATGTGCATATTGAAGAAGGAACTCACCAGGAACAGGAGAAGGACCTTCACTAGTTGAAGTAAACAAGTTTATGAGAAGATTTCTTGAATCAAAATCATTGGAAGAAGAGTGATAATCCTCTATTAAAGGTTGATCTCTCTCACTAATGGATATTTCTTTACTTGATGTCTGACCTTCAACAACCTTCCAAAAATTTCTCTCTAAAATTGTCTTTCCAAATTCTTGAAATAACTTTCTACTTGGGTCTCTCTTGAAGAGAGATCTTCTTCCTTCCAGTTTTGCAGAGATTAGCAACACCAAAAATAAATGATAGAAAGCTAAGACACTAGTATTTATCAAGATCAAAACAACATGGAGTCACCACTAAGGAATTTCACCCTAGTTGTGTAAATGCACTAAAATACTCTATCAAATACCTATCAACACTGAAAATCTTGCCAAAATTTATAGATCAGACCTTCCTTTTCTTGAATCTATCAACCACAAATGAAAATGAAGTGCAACTACTGTTGGAAACTGATAAAATTACAGATAGAGTTTGAAACCTTTGCATACACCTTGCAAATTTGAGTATAGAATGATGCTTTAACAATATATTTGCAAACATAACTTGTAAGAGACATTACCATGGTTTGATATGCATTTAAATATTTCAAATATGTATGAACATGGATTAGATTGAACTAAGAATATCCCTAGAACATGTGTCATTGGTGTTGGTACCCAAATTTGTTATCCTTTCCAGATCGAGTAGCATCAAAGATATGTCATGAAGCTTGAAGATAGATGGATCATGGTGTGTGTCCTTTTGTATCCTGGGGATATGATCTAACTAGAACTCAAATTTGTGTAGGGATGGATAGCACTTAAATAGGACTTGATCTTGTCCTAACTATTTTAGGTTGTGCCTTTCAACCAAGGTAAGAGGACCTATTTTGTAACCCTTAAATGGTGAAGGAGATGAGGATATCCCTCAATCTATACAAATAGTATGAAGGACCTTGGGAAAATATGATCAACACTCCAAATTTGACTTTCACAAGTTGTCACTTCCAGATTATGGAGATACTTTCAATGCAAGGCAAGGGTTACTAAAGACATTTTGAAATCCTCATTTGTTCTCGCATACTTTAACAAATGGATTTTGATCTTTGTGGGTATACGAGTCAAAACATGGGTAAAACAGGTAGGATTAGTTGTTTTGAATGATTTTTGGGTGGGAGTTTAGGTAAGAAAACCAAGGTCCACTAGATTCTTTGAGGATTTCAGTAAAATATGGAGAAACTTAACACCAGAAAGTATCAAAATGGTTAATCATCCCTTCAACTAGGATATGTGCATCAAATGGAGGCCCGGATCTATAATTTTCAACATAATATTTGATCATCTATCACAAATTATTGAGTTAGAATGAACCAATGAAGCATTTAGAAATCACTATTTAAACATGACCTAAGGTGCACCCAAAGGTTTACAAACAATCTATGAAGTTAAGGAAGGTAAAGTGATTTTAAATTTGTTTATCTCTTTATCAGATGAAAGCTCTTCTAAATGTGAGATTGCAAATTCCACTAAACTATAACAAGAAATGATACCATGTATGATCAAGAGAGATTTTAAACACAAGACTACAACATGAAATAAGAAACATAAATTTGAAATGCATTCTGAAACATAAGTGTATGCAAATTTTGCTAAGAGACAACACAAAATAATTCAAAAATGATCAAATTTATCAGCAGAGGAATGTTTCAAGAACAATATTAGAGCTTTTTGATGGCTTTACAACTGAAACCAAATCAACATGATATAAATCTGATGCAAAAAAGGAATTAGAAATGGTTCTCATGTGGTTTCTTAGAGAATGGGTTTCATCCCAGATTATCCCGCGAAATTTTTAGTTTTCTAAGATTTTTTAAACTCTTCTAATCCTTTGCATTAAAAATTCATGCAATATATAGCTTTTAATATCCTCGAGCCCTCTTTTCCAAGAAAATAATATTCCAAAGGATCAAATTTGTTACAAAAATTCCTTATTATTTGTAGATAAGGACGCTTAATAGAACACATCCAAAAAGTTTCCAGTTGTCTCAAAAAGAGATGAATCATTGCAAAATTTGCATCATTATCCATTATGGAGGCACGTTTTTCATCTTCAAAACATCCAAACCCCTTTCCTTTCATTATTTCATCCTTATCCCTCTCAAAATTTGACTCTGCTGACTTTTGGATTTGATATTTTACGTTTTGGATGGGCTAGGGAGAAAATTCATTTTTAAAACATCTCTCGATCTTCAAATTGATCCTCAAAACTAATTACATTGGTCCTTGTAGGCACAATCAACATGAATTTTTCAAAAAATTGGTGAAAATTGATGCAAAAATTGCATTGCTAAGCTTCCCTGGAACTCAAATGGCAACCAAACTAAAAATCCAAAGTTACTATTGATCTTCCTTTATCCTTTAACTGAGCCTTACACGTGTCACAATGTGATTGGAAATTGGCTTAGGATCACCTTTTGATAATTTAACACTTTTAGAGAAATGTAAAAATTTGAGATTTTTCTCCTCCCTTTGCCCTTTGAAAATGAGCTTGACACGTGTCCCAAAGTGGACCCATTGGAATCACAAACCGATTCTACACATTTCTACATTTTTGGAAAAAGGAAAATTTTCCAAAAATCCCCGCATCTCCGCCCTTCCGGCCTTTGCTTCGATATGGGTCCTAGTGGACTGCACTCCAAAATTTCATTTTATACATATTTTGCCAAAAGTCAAAATTTCCATATTTTCCCAAATGACTCGTAGTTGCACCTCGACCTTGCCACATGTTCATCTGTGATTTTTTGCGAGGCAAAGTGCTCCAATTTTGTAACTTAACCCACTTTTCCAAAGATTCAAAAATTTCCTTTTTCCTCGAGTGGCCCTCTCGATCCACGCATGTCAATAAGTTTTGTCATTAATATTCAAAATCTAGAAGAAAGAAGATCTTTATTTAGTAGGGATCCTCTAGAAATTTATTTTCAGAGCTTGGGAAGGAAAATTCAGAAGGAAGACGAGTCTGGAGAGTGTTGGGAAGTCAAGAGTCAAAATAAAAGGTAGTACTAGTGCTGGAAAGTGATCAACTTGTAGTTAAGGACTACCCTAGATCTTCAGATAATTCTGAATCAAATAGCTCTTGTAAAAAAAAAATTCTCCAACCCATGAAGGGCCGTCATTTGTGTCTCGAAAAACTTCTCCCTCATTTTTACTCTTCATCGTCTAGGATTGATAGGGTGTTTCACGAAACTAAAAAATTAGAGCATATTTACTTAAAAGTTGTACTCCGTGCTCTAAAGGCCCTTGGTCCCTTATCATTTTGATTCTCCTATAAGATCACCTCCTCAAGATAATATGGCTTAGCCTCCACTTAGACCTCCTTTTGTTGTTAATACTTTCAGACCAATAAATTTTAGAGGTATAGTTGGGTATCCTAATGTTGTACCCCAAGATGTGAGAAATAGGTTGTCTAAATTTTAGGGAAACAATGCCATTATTGGGGATCAGTATTTGAGAATTTTTGTTAACATGATGGAAAATTTTGAGATTGAGTATGAGGATGTGTACATAAAATTATTCATTCATAATCTTGAAGAATATGCACGTGAATGCTATAAGGCTTTACCAGAAAATTCAATGGACTCAAGGACTAAGATGAAAAATACTTTCAGATTACAGTATGGGGATAAGACTAACCCAAGGTTCCTTCTTTCGAATTTGAAAATATTAAAAACAATCCTAATGAGTCTATCCAATATTTTAATACCAGATTCAATAAGACTCTAAATAGATTACCCATAATCCCGATTCCAAGTGACAAGTCTTGTATAATCAAATATTTTGATGCCTTTTCCTATTACTTAAAATATAATAACCCTGGAACATTTAGGAAGGATTTCACTATGGACTTGTAAATTGAAAATAATATCAAGGCATTTTCCAAACCTCCTAAGAGAGAAGGTGTCAAACTGATCAATCTTGATAGACCTCAAGTGAGAAAAGTAGTTGATCTGGAGGAGGTCATTAAGACTTTGGCTAGGGTGGTTAAATAAATATCATAAAAGTTGGCCAGAGTAAAAAAAGGGATAGGAAATATCTCTCAAGGTCAACACAAACCAAAAAATTAGGATAGATTTGGAAATCATCCTAGAAACGATCACATGTCAGATGATAGAGGAAGGGGCCCATGGGATTAGGTAATAAGCAACCACAACTTAGAGAGAACAGATTAGTCCCAGATCCTTTGACTATCAGGGTTCCTATAATGGAAGAATCCCACGTTATTGACTGGTGCGATAAGTTTTTCCTGCCACACTCCCATGTGATATGAGTAAGGATGTTGAAGAGGTAAATGATGATAAAGCTTATGGTGATGTGTGCATGATAGAATGCCCTGAAAATTCACAACAGAGGGCTACTTCAACTGAGTTAATAAATGCCAAGAATGTTTAGAGTTTTTGGGATTATATTCACTAAGTATTACCTATCTTACATGATGATGGTGTTGAGATTGATATGGTACAGGCTTTTGATTTACCTAATTGTGGTTTTGAATACCTAAGGGCCTTGATGATTAAGAAGTATGGTGGGGGAATACCTTCTGAGGAAGATAGGAAACTATTGATGAATGTAGTGGTTGCACAATAAAAGGAACATAATACAAGAAGTAGATTTATCAAAGGGAGAGGTCCTCAAGCCAAACCAAAACTCCACTTCTCACTAATATCCCTAGGGAAACCACTAAGAAGGATACACTCAGCAAAGGCCCTATTTCTCCAAATAAAACTTGTATCCCAGCTCATGCCCAAGTTGCAAAGACTATTATACCACCAGAGGGAATCATAAATATTCCATCCAACATTGCCTTACCCAAATATGCTCCATGTGATATAGCCCATATTTTGAGTCAAATCAAAGTCACTGTACCTATTGTTGAATTGCTCAAAATTCCTAAGCATAGAAAAGCGGGCATTTGAGTATTTGAGATTTAAAGAAGAGATAAAAACACAAGGCAATAATGTGAATGGTGTGGATCTTCCTCCTATCATTGTAGATATTGAGATACAACAAGCCCTAGAAGAATTGGGAGAATCACCAGAAGTATATTTGTGCACCTCACTTATACCACTTTGATCATCAATGATAGGTTGGTGTATAACTATATGTTTGATTCGGGAGCTTCATGCAATGTGATGCCCCTTGAGGTGATGAATGAATTGAACATAAAAGTGACAACAACCTTTGGAAAATTCACAACTATGGATTCAAGGGAAGTGCCTGTGATTGGATATGTTAAAGGGTTAATAGTGCAATTAGTAGCTTATCATACAAAATCCTTAATTATGAATGTGGTTATTGTGGATTTCCCAACCAAATGGGGCATGCTCTTATCAAGGAAATGGGCTGCTAGTGTGGGGGGAAGTGTGCAAATGGATATGTCATACACAACCATACCATTGGAAGGAAATATTGTAAAGTTATATGGTGAAAAGAAGATGTTACATTTGATTGAACATCCAAACAATGCTTCATATGAAATATTATATACATATGTAGACGTTGACAATTTTTTGGTTATGCAGATTTCAAGGAGCATGAAATTGATAAATGCAAATTCCCTGAGAAACTTGGTTCCCCTTGGAATTTTATGTTTGATGGAGCTTGTTCTAATTTTGGAAATGGTGCTAGTATTGTATTGATATCCCCAGATAAGAAAGAGTTCAATTTTTCTTTTAAACTCAAGTTTGAATGCACTAACAATATTGCAGAATATGAAGCGTTGCTTCTGGGTTTAAGGATTTCTTGGAGATATGGTATTAAAGACATTATTGTTAAAGGGGATTCAGAATTAGTATTCAAGAAAGTCTCAAGATGTATGCAACAAAGAATCAAAGAATGAAACAATATAAGCATGTAGTTTGGGATTTCATTGAAATGTTTGACTCCTTCAACATAGTGTACCATGAGAGAAAAAAATAATATAGTAGAAAGAATGGTAGTACTGGGGTCTAGTTTCAAAAATTACACAGTGTCTCTGTATTGTGAATATGACATTGAGGTGCTGACAAGACCGTATGTCCCTGATAATGTTAAGCATTGGCAAGTTTTTGAAGATGATGCCCAAATTCAAATATTTTTACAAAACAAAGGAGAATTCACAAATCAAAATATGGATTGGGAGCCAATGGTCTGTATTAACGAGGCAAGAGAAACCTTGTTTGGTAAAGATATTATTCAATTGAATACAAATAACATTCCAAGAGGTTTGGTTGCACTTGAGTCAAATTTTGATAATGTTGATCACATTGTTAGTAGGCATATGTCAGCTTCGAGAGATGTGGAAGAACACAACTTGGGGATGGACAAAAAACCTAGGATAATATGGCTAGGTAGTAACCTAAAGAAGGGAGAAAAGGGATCATATGTCCAACTGTTGAAAGAGTACTAGGACTACTTGGAATGGTCATATTCAGAATTGAAGGCATATAAGGAGGGCCTTTTCCGGCATGAAATACCACTGGAAGCTAATGCCAAACCATTCAGGAAAAATCAAAGACCAATTAATGCACTTCTCTTTCTAAAAATGCAAGAAGAA
This sequence comes from Taxus wallichiana var. yunnanensis, assembly GCA_018340775.1. Classification (NCBI taxonomy): domain Eukaryota; kingdom Viridiplantae; phylum Streptophyta; class Pinopsida; order Cupressales; family Taxaceae; genus Taxus; species Taxus wallichiana. Next base: position 313,257,879 of record CM031242.1, read on the forward strand.
TTAAAAAAGTTAAGGGATGGAGGTATTATACAAACCATAAGGTATTCTTCATGGGTGGCAAATCTAGTGGCATTTCAAAAAAATAATAGAGTTACAAGGTTGTGTGGATTTTATGAACTTGAATAAAGAATCAATCAAAGATAGTTATCCCCTTCCCAATATGGATAACATGCTATAGTTAGTTACTGGTTCAGAATTATTGTCCACTCTGGATGGATTCTCAGGATATAATCAAGTGGTGGTGAAACAAATCAGAAAGAATCAAGACCACTTTCACCACTCCATGGGGTACTTATGTGTATGTAAGGATGCCCTTTGGACTGATGAATGCTGGAGCAACATTTCAAAGAGCTATGGATGTAGCATTCTTAGGATACATAAATGATTTCATTGTTGTGTACCAGGATGATGTGACAATATTTTCAAGGAGAAGGGGTGATCACTTGCAACATCTAGAGAAAATGTTATTAAGGTGCAAGGAGTATGGAATTTCACTTGAATCCTAAAAAGTGCCACTTTGGGGTTCAGAAGGAAAATTTGTTGGGACACATTGTATCTAAGGAAGGGGTCATGATAGATCTTGAACGAGTGGAAGCTATTGGCAAAGTCCCTATACCCAAAACAAAAAAGGGAATTCAATCCTTTTTGGACAAATAAATTTCATCAAGAGATTTATTTCTAAATTTTTGAAAATTATTATCCCCATTACGAGTATGATAAAAAAGGACCAGGTTATCAAATGGGAGCAAAAATCTATCCAAGATTTTTCTAGGATTAAAGAAGCATTAAAGAATGCCCCTGTTTTGGCAACTCTTGATTACAAGAAAGCTTTTCAAATGTTTTCTTTTTCTTCTAAAAATACTATTGCCTTTGTACTATTGCAAAAGGATGATGAAGGAAATGAAAGGCCAATTGCTTTATTTAGTAAGGAACTTCAAGGAGCAGAATTGAAATATACTATTATGGAAAAGTAGGCTTTCTCTTTGGTAAAAGAAACAAAAATTTCAAACCATATATTTTGAGCTCCAAGATCATAGCCTATGTTCCTCATACTATGGTCAAGGATATTCTATCAGAAATGGAAATATCAAGCAAAAGGTGTCGGTGGGTGAACAAATTACAAGAGTATGACATGGATATTCAAACCACCAAGTTAGTTAGGGGTTTAGGGTTGACAAAGCTAATCATAAAGAGAAACCTACAGGTAATGGAAATAAATGAAATTGAGGGAGAAGATATAAATGTCCATGAAATATTAATCAATTTGGCATGGTACAAGGACATCATGTTCTATCTTAAGAATTTGGAATGTCTTGGACATTTGAGTAAAAATTAGAAGAGGGCACTTAGGTTGGCTTCCTAGAAATATATTATCATTGATTATGGATTGGCATGGAAGAATCCTGAAGGGATTCTCTTGAGGTGCATTATTGAAGATGAAGCCCCTAAACTAGTTGTTGAGTTCCATGGAGGAGTGTGTGGGGGAATTTTTCTGGAAGATTAAATTCTCATAAGATGTTAAGAGATAGTTATTGGTGGCCCACACTTTGTAAATATACAACTCTATTATTCATAAGATGTGAGAGTTGCCAACAATTTTCAGGAAGATTGAAAGCTTTAGGGGCTGTCCCTTTACAACCAGATCAGTCAAAGCTCCTTTTAAGCATAGTGGGGTATGGAATTTTTGGTGAAATCTCAGATCCTTCAAGTGTAGGCCACATATGGATATTGGTAGCTATTGATTATTTCACCAAATGGGTTGAAGAAATTCCTAATAATAAGGTAACTCACCAGATTGTTATGGATTTTGTTTTAAATCACATAATCTATAGATTTGGATTACCTACCAAAATAATTTCTAATAATGCTATGAGCTTTAGATCTAAACACTTTGTTTCTATGTGTTAGGCGTATGGAATAAATCTCAAATACGCATCTAATTACAATCCCCAAGGTAATGTGAATGTTGAATCAAGTAATAAGAATTTGTTACAAATAATCAGGAGGACATTGGAGATAAATAAATGAAGATGGGGTGAACAATTAAATTTTGTTGTCTGGGATGATATAATTACTATTAAGAGAGATATTAGAAAAATCCCCTTTGAATTGGTTTATGGAACTCAAGCCCTCCTTCCCTTCCATATGCAACTATCTTCCTACCAATTTATTCGACAAATTGAGGATCAAGAAGTTAGTCCAGTATGATGCAAGGATAAATCAAATTGTTGAATTAGATGAAGTAAGAAGAGAGTCCCATCAGAGACATTTGAAATTTAGGGAAAAGTTGAAAAAACTATTTGATAAAAAGGTGACCCCATGAGTGTTCAGTGTAGGAGATCTTGTATTACTATGGGATAGTAGACATAAGGAAAAGGAAAAAATGGAAAGTTTGATGCATTATGGATGGGTCCTTACTCCATTGACGTTAGAATTGGAGAGCATACATTTTTATTAAAGGAATTAGATGGAGAATTACTTTAGTTTCTTGTTAATGGCAGGCACTTAAAGCACTTTCTTGATTGATCTCTCAAAAGTGAGGTACACACTATTGTACAAAGCGTATAGTTTTCTTATTTTTTTGTTTTTTTTTTGTTTATTTCGTGTTTTTCTTGGTCCCTAGTGATTTGTTGGTTTTGGGTTTCTCAGTGTGTTTTCTGAGGGGTTGGTTGTTATTCCCTTGTTTCTATATGCTAGTTTTTTGACTCTGTGGACCAATGGATTTCGGCACATGGTCTAGTTTTCTCTGCACCATGGTTTTTTCTTGAGGCACTCATAGGAAGTGCTCATCCCTAAGTCAAAGCTAGTGTTGTTGTTTGAATTAATCTTTCCCTTATTCGGTTAAGATTTTCCATTATTGTCTGCTATATTTTTCTCCTTTCCCTATTGTGGTGTAAGTCAACTTTGTGTATTTTCTGTGTATGGTTTATTTTTTCCTCTTTTTTGGAAAAAGATCATGTCTAAATATGTATTATCTAGTGATTTCTCATGGGTAAGATGTTTTGTTTTAAGTTCTAGAGTTTGAAGTTTTGCTTGTTGTAAATTACTTCTGGGTCTTGTCTTTTTATTTGCATTTTCTATCCTGTTTCCCACTAATACGTGGTAGTTCCCAATTGATTGTGGTGTGGCAGTTCAAATTTAAATTTAAAAAAAAATTCTCTCACATTCACAAAGTGTGAAATCGGCCCCCTCACCCGATAAATGTTCTCTAAATATTCACATTCAAAAGGTAACACAAGTAATTTCTCAATTGGTGTCAAGGAGTGTACATGTGTCACAATTGGAGTGGATGTGGGGAGGTGGTACATATTGGTAGCTTTGCGCATTTAAGAGGAAGGGATTAAAGGTGTAAAAAGGTTCCTGAAACCTACCAGGGACACGTAGCTACTTAAATGCAAAAGGCAGAGATTCAAGTCATTGAGGAACTCAAGCAATTTTGGCTTGAAAGGAAGTGAGATAAAATTGTAAAAAGTGCCACAGCCCCACTATCACTCAAGTGAGACCATGTGTTAAGCCATTATTGAAAAACCAAAAGGAAGATGGGCGGGTCAAGTTTACCAATAGTGTGTAAATTATCTAATGCTCAAAAATTACAGAAGGTGCCCCCGAGCCCGTGATAGCGAAAAGCTTCATTCCACATGGATGGTTCATTTTTAAAAATACGAATAACGGATTGACTGGTCATGATGAATTACATTTATTTTTGTCACCATTAATGTTGATATGTAAATCAAGGATGTTTTGAATCATGTGAATGCTTTCATCTTTATTTACCAATTATCTTGATTTTTTGTTGTTACCTTTGTGATTTTTGTGAAGAATTATCATGTCATTAGCTATGGAACTCAAATTGTAATTTTGAGGACTTAATAAGTTGTGGAGTTGGGTTTAAATTTCTCTAGCACTCATGGATTGAATGGTAAGATATTATAAACTCTTGTATTTCTCTTTGAGTGACAGGTTGTTTTAAAGGAAAATTAGGGTTTTTGAAGGATGAAGACTATGCCATCTACATTCTCGGTTGCGTCAGGGGTCACTAGTGATTTGGAAAATATTACAGACATGGAATTGATGTGTGCTGATCTAGATGATATTATTCAGAGGATTAATAGCCCCCATATGATTGAATCCCTTAAGGAAATTCAAGACAGTCACATTGCTTTAGCAGGTTCTATTACACCAATAGTTCATTTCCTAGAATTGGTGTGCCATTTTGCTATGAATTATGATCCCAAAAAGAGGGAAGTATTAGATAGGAGTGGGGATGTAGTTTTAACATTGACGCCTATAGCCATTAGAATAATGCTAAAGTTTCCTGTAATCACCAACCCAATCACCATTGCTATCAAATTATCTCTGCAAGATTATGAAACAAAGGACTATGTCAAGATGATAAATACAAAATGGCTTATTATGAAGAAGACAATGGCTAGAATCCCTAAAAATCTGGTTAGGGCATAGTTTGTTGAGGAGGTTGAAGATGTCATTGTGTTGCTAAGTCGAATGGTGGGTTTGGAAACTGTAAATGAATTTAAAGAGTGGATGGTTACCTATATATGGATCATTTTGGAGAGAAAAGGGAGTATTTGTTGGGAAACTTTCATTACAGATGCACTCCATGATCACATGGTCACCTTAGTAGTGAGAATTGAGATGGGTGACAATTCAGAGATAGAATTTTACATGATGACTTACCTAATATATAATGTTGTTGGGCATAGAAGATTCTCCAGTTTGTCACTGCGTGCACATTTCAAGCAGTACTAAATGTATGAGATATTTCCCCAATTGCAATTGATCAACTGGAGTGGGAATGTAAGGTTAGTTAATGATTCTTTCTTTGCCCCAATAATTTACCTTTTCAAGCAAGAGTGGGGACAATGTAGGATGCCTGAACAAGATAGACAAGTAATTTTGGAATATGGATTTTATTTCATCCAGTATTAAAACTTCACTTACATAAGAGTTAGTGGTTTTGATGGAATGCCATATAAGTTATTTAGGGATGTATATGATAAATTTATTTAATGTGAACTATCAAGGAAGTTGACACCTGCGCATAAAATAATTGCAGGGACGCATAAAATAATATCAAATTTCCTATTCGAATTAGAAGGTATTCATGCCCTTCCATCATAAAGGCTAGGTTGATTGAAGAGGAAATGTAGAAATTTGATATGGAAAAGTTTGAGGCAAGGCCTAATTATGACATTAGATGGGTGTTTAACAAAATTGCAAATGCCTTTGAGCATGAGCCACATTTCGAGGATTACAAGATCAACTATAGGGATGAGGAAGAATTCAGGTTAATGGATTTTTCCAGAATCACTCTATCACAGATAGTAGACTACAAAATTGTGGTTATCCTGAGGGGATTGTGGATGATCCACACACAATGAGAAGATTATATATTGATTAGAAGGTGGGGGATCAGCATGTATCTCCTCTATATTAGAATGTGGTAGAATCTAATGATCCTTATTTAAGAATAGTTGATGTAATGAGGAGGATTGTAAATTGGTTGGCCCAAAAGAACATTGATCTTTCAATCTAGAATACAAAAATCCTAAACAACTTCAGAAGTTTGGGAAACCTGAGTGAGGATATTCCACCCCTAAGGGAGGATGTAGATAGAATGGACCCACTGGGAGGAAAGGCCCCTCAATTTCCATCCAAAAGGCCTACTCCTGAATTCATTAATGAGTGGACATCATCCACTCATGAAACTACCACTTCTATGTCAGTTCTCATGCAAAAGACTAAAGAGATGATTTTAAAGTCTATGGAGAATGCCCCCATTACTTTTGTAGTGCCAATTTAGGAAAAGGGGAAAGGTTTGGCATCACATGTGGTCCATCCAAGTGTTTTACCAAAGCAACATAGTTCTAAAAAGTTAATGAGTGGAGCCATTGTAAGTGGCCATATTTAGTCTAAGCCACATAAGGATGAAAGAAGAGTAGCACAAAATTTAAAAAGGTTTGAGAGGACACACAAAAACACAAGGTTATTCACTAGCTAGTCTTGGTAAGATTAGGTGCCCATATGCCTAAAAAGTTCAAGCACCGAGATGTGGTAATTTATTCCCCAGAGTATTAGAAAAATGATACTTTCCAAAGTCATCATGATGAATCACTACCACATGTGGAGAAATCAGATCCTCTGATACCACCTTTGTCCTTTGTAAGGAAAAAAATGGAATTCACTTAGATTCTAGTTTCCCAAGGAAGTACTGTAGTTAATCCAGTAGATAATAAATTTATTACCCCAGGTATGAAAATCTCTAAAAATTTGTTTTCCAAGGATATAAATGTACTTCCAGTCGAAATAATTCAAGAATTTGTAAATTTCCATACTAATGTAATTGATGTTGATGTTAGTGAAGGATTTTCCATGTTGGATGCACTTAATTTATCTATAGATATTGCACCTTTATCTGTCAAATGAATCCAACATGATATTGAATAAGTGTCAAAAATTAGATTAGAGACCTTGAATGGGATCAATGAAAAGCTTGAAATTAAGAGAAACTGGGTTAATGATACTCTCGATGCTATTGACTTAAAGTTAGAGGATATGGTCATTGATAAGTTAAAAAAGAGTTATGGGGATATGAATATTGACTTCTTACTTAATTCTTTTGAAAGGAATGTTCTGAAGAATGACTTATCCTATGAAGTCATTAAGACCATGAGAAAGATTGAGAATAGAATTGCAGAGTTAAAGGCAAGACCACTGGAATACAAGAAGAAAATGGGCCATTGCATTGATGTAATATCTAGGTAGGCACTGATTTTCCAACATCATATAGGACCAAATGAGGATGAGGTTAACGAGTTATTCAAAAGGTATGATGCATATGTGGTGAGGCTACCGAAAGAACAAGATACAGAAGTAGATGTTGAAGAAGAATAAAATGTAGATGCAAAGGGTGATGAACATGCTTAGACAATTGTTCCTTGAACTATATTCTCTTTTCATATTCATCCTTTTAAAATGATATTTTAAAATAACACTTCTATTACATGGGATGTAATTATTTCTCTGAATTTTATTGTTCCCTTATTTCAATTGAAAAATGGAAGAATGCAGTAATGCCATATTTACTTTGATGAAATTAACATACATTTGGATAAGCATGTAAATTATTGATATTGCTATATTTCTTGTACTCTTAATAAGGAAAAAAATGGGGTTCTTTAGGGTCCCCTACCCATGACAAAGAAAGACATACATATGCCAGAGAGAGAAACAATGAAAGGAAGACAACATTTAGGCATTCTTCAGCCCTACTTCATAGTTTCCTCCTAGCAGGGGGAGCTTGTTTAGAAGTTTGTTTTTCCTCAACACAAACTCACTTGAGCCTTGTGTTGTTTAAACAAAAATGACTGACCCTACCAAGTCCTGGGACATTCCCATATCCATCAATTCCTCTAGAGTCATTCTACGATGACTCATAATTTTCTCTAATTCAAATTTCTTCTGTTGAGATGAAACCCAATCTAAAAAATTTAGACCTCCTGTGAAGAATGTTATCTTTCCTTTCCCTTTGTGAAGGGTTGACATGGTGGGAATGGGTTAAGAGGGGACACCTAAAGTGGATGGAAGGGAAAGTACTACATGTTATTGACTGAGCTGATTGCGAGGCCTCGAACTTGACCCAACATCCCATTTCCTTGTGAAAGGTGGATTTTCTTTCAGAGAAATGATTTGCCTGAGGAGCACAATGCATTAAGCAGGTGGATGACCGTATAGAAAATTTCACCCTATTGTCCCGAGTGGATGAAGTTTCTACCCTTGAATGGTGAACATATAATGATCAGTCCTCCTCTCCATCTAAGATAATGATTGGAGGTTAAGGTTATGGTTCACCTTTCCTTTTCCCTAAAGATGACCCTGGTGTTGAAACTGGTCGCAAAGTCACGGTGTCTACTTGCTTTTTCTCTAGGAAATTAATCCTTTTCTCCAACTCATCTATTTTGTGGGAAATAGTAGGCATTGTGTCAATGTAAGATTTATCATACAACACATATAATTCCTTAGGAATATCTTTTAATAAAATCCCCTCATCAGATAAAAAGGAACATTAAAAATTGGTTTTGCTAGAGACTTCAGCTCTTCTCTCAACCTAGTATCTTTTGAAATATTTTGGATTTTTCATGTGCTCCCATATAAAAATATGGAAATACATAACCTAGAAGGTTTCAAACACGAGATTGATCCTGATTATCCTTGTAAGAAGTGCTAACCAAACTTGTCGGTATGTTAAGGGCCCTATAGTGTCACCCGCACATTTTATACCAAACAGATCCCTAAAAAATCTTCATTAAGACCGCTTAAATCAAAAATCTTATTTAAGTCCTCTAAATAATATCCTTTAAGATATGAGCTATAAGTACCTTCACCATTTTCTTTGAAATTTATTATACTCATAACAAGAAGGGAAAGGCATGATGATAATGAAATTGAGCCAGGTTTTATAATGAAAAGGAGACATATGTTTTGATTTGATGTAATATTTCCCATGAAATGAAGGATATTTTTTTCAATTTGCACAGAGGAGAATTTAAGAATTGGAAAAGGTTAGGAATGAGTAGAGCTGGTAAATCAAGGTGATTCAAGAAACTATGTGTGGCAATTAAGCCAATGAGACATGAAGCAAAGTGTGTGGCACCCAAGGTAGATTATTGAAAAGTGAGTATGGATATATGTCATATTAGTGTCATCCGAAAGTGTTCAAAGATGGTTTGAAATGATTACCTAATCAATATCAAGCAAGAATGATTAAAGTAATCTACCAGAAGTGATGACCTGATATCCCAATCGAGCACTAGTGAAGTTGATTGAAAAGACTTGTGATTTGTACACCTGGAAACTTTAAAAGAAAAACCTTTCTAAATGCCATGTTCTAGAACAAATTTTGAAAAGGAATATTCCTCAGAATATTCATAATTTTAGGGGGAAAGAACTTTGAAGGTTAACAAGTGAAGGGGGTGATATAAAAGGAAAAAGGATAATCACAAAAGAGAGGGGGTTAATATTTCTAAGATTTATTCAGAGAAAAGAGAAGGAGAGAAAGCTAAGAAAAGCCATTTTACGAAGGAAATTATTTGAGAAACCAGTTATTTCTTGTGTATATTTGAAATTGATCATGTCAAGATGGTTGCAAGTGTCCAGCCATTGACAAGATTTGAGATTAAAAATAAACTTTCCCTTGCCGATCAATTTGGAAAACCTTAAGTGATTTGTGTTAATCATGAACCATGTTGTGGCTACTATCATCTTCAGATATTTTCAAATAGTTGTTTGTGTTCCTATTGCAATCTTATATTAGGAGTCCCTATGAAATCACTCAAAATCTCATTCTCATGATAGTATTGTGGCATTTTCAATTACATTGTGAAGAGAGTTTTCATTTCACAATGCAATAAATAATTTAAATTCACTTTACTTTCATTTCAGTGATACAAATTTTTTGTCAGTTTATGAGTGTATCATAAGCATGATAGATCAGGAGATTTTGATGTTTAATCAAGTCTTTGGCATGATTTTTTTTGTTAAATCATTGAATAATGTGTGAATCTGTGTGTCTTTGAGCTTTCATAGATGCACAATTTTATAGTTGAAGGTTCATCTTGAATATTTGAAGCCAATTGTCATTTTTCTTTGTAGATTTTTCAACATTTATTAAAAGCTCTCAAGAATTTTTATAATCAAATTTATCTTGCTTAACTTCCCAACCATAAATTTCATATTCAGTGATATATCATACATGAACCATCCCTACTTGCACTATATATCCATAAATGTTGAAGAAGATCATTAAATTTGTCCATCCTTTACCAAAATATGTAGATGCAATCAGTTTTTATCATTGTCTTTAGTGACTGGACCTGGTCTAGAGAACATCTTCATTTTCTAAGGTGACAACTCATGAGAGTTAGGTTATGTTGTATTGACCATGTTTTCTCAAGGTCTCCTTCAAAATATTGCAAAGGGAGAGTCAAATATTGTTAATCCATTGATATTTTCCACTAACACAAGTCACAAAATGGGTCCTCTCACCCTGGTTGAAGGCATAACCTAAAGTAGTAAGGGTAGGTCAAACTCTTAGCATGGTGATACCTAGTCCTTTCCAAACCAGAGTGATAAAGAGTCATCTAGAATCCATCCCCAGCTATAAAACGACTCCTATTATGATTTTTTTGTCTCTAAGCATCCTAATCAACTTGTGATGTTGCTCGGTTTCAAAGGAAGGATCAATTTGGGTACCAACATGTTCAATGAGAAGAAAAAATGAAAATCAACAAGGAACAAAACACACAAACCAAAAAGTCTCAATGCATAATATTTAATAGGTACATGCTCATGTAGTATAGTTGAGATGAAGAGGAAACATAGGCAAAAGGAATAAAGGAAATTTGATCACTTGTTCCTAGAGAGAGCATGTCAGATAGTAAATAATAATAACCCTCTTTTTATAATGAGGAGGTTATCTCTTTTTATAGCTTTAAAATTCATCTCTTCATCTACCACCCACTTGAATTTTTTATATTCCCATTAAAAGTGAATTTTCAAATGTCCTTAGGAAACAAAAATTAATTACCCCTCTTATAATTTGAGGAAGTATGTGTATATCTTACACATATTTCATTGTCACTTAAATGAATAGGATAAAACATCATAATCATGCATGATGAGGAATTAGAAGGAGGGAAGAAGAGGAGGAATAATGAGAGAGGAGAGGAAGGATTCTCATGAGAACGAATGGATAATTTTCTACCCTAGAGGAAGATGAGGATCACCTCTGATGGTGATGAAGACCAAAACTTGATTCATGATTACCCTTCACAACGTTGTGATGCACCGGTGGAGAGCTATATCCCAACTCTACAAAATTGCACATTGTGAGCTCATGCCTTGAATAATTATACACTAGAAGGGGAGTTGCATACCATTAAAGATGATGAGGGAATATTTCCCTCACTTAAATAAGCCGTCAACCTTTTAAACACTACAATTTCTTCAAATAATCAAGTTCTTGATGAAAAATGAGACCGTTTCCTACGTAATTCAACTTCGTGTTGCCAACCCTTGGGGAAATGGAGAAACCAATGAAATTTGGTGAATAATACCTCAACCATTTGATGAATGAAGGTGAGAAAATGGATGGAACATGCTTGTAACTTATGATCAACCTATATACACCTATTTTTTCATGCTTTCTATTTTCTTAGTTGTTACTAACAATTTCTCCTCTAGGTTAGAGATCACTAATAAATCTATTTATGGGAACACATGCCTTAAGGAGTTCATTATGATATAGGGTTATATTTATTCACGTAACCATTGGGTTAGGGATGATACATGGAGAGAGAATAAATTTTTGTCCTATTTATTCACTTCTTTTGCTCTTATATTCTTTTTCTTTCCTTCACATTATTCTGATACCTTGCTTTCTGATGACCATATAATTTCTGCCTTGAATTCCATTTTTCCATCACATTTCACACACCCATTAGCATTTTCCCATCCATAGTCGATTTCATCTCCCGCAGGAAATTAATTTGACGCATTTTCAAATTCTTATCTATCACCTTCACCTGGGGCAATGAAATCATTATAAATATAAAAAATACATCTTCACCATGTATGAAATAACACAAAATTACATAGGAAATTTCTATTATCTCTCCTATTTTACACCAACTTGCATATGCTCACTCAGCTCTTGGATTTCTTGCATCTTGACTCTTGGCTTGTAAATTATTCTTAATTGGATTGGTTTGCTTGCACTTTTAGGTCACTTATAGTGAGTTAGAAATTAATTATTTCTCCTTCTCAACCCAAAAGCTATTCTCTCTTAATGTATGGTCATTTGGTAAATAGATACATCAGTGATCCCCCCAACAAGTAAGTTCTCTAACTTAAATTGTCATTTTATATAGACTGGTCTCTTATCTATGCTTGTTACTTTATGTTAGATTAGTATTTTATGCACCTGCTAGGTAATAATATTGTATTCAAATATTTATCTTATTTTACATGCTTTACTTCAGTTATTATAGACTTTACACGTTCATTTTATTCTAAATCACCCCCATAGTGACGATACCTCAATAGGGTTCCTTCCTCTTTCTCAACCTAAGGCCTTGAATACCTTAGGTTTTCTTAGTGTAAGGGTAACTTCCCTTTAGTTATGTGATCTTAGTATTTTTCTACCCCCTTTGAATTATATCCATTGTGTGACAATCTTGGTGTGTCCCTTAAATTTTACCTTGATACCTTATTTGAATGGATAATAAGCGTACATGTTATCTAAAAACATTTTTTACCGCCATAAATCCTTGGTGAACCAAACGTGAATATTTATTTTAAACCTTTTGATCGATCACAACTCAATAACACATCCATTTTCAGTTTAATCTCATTTTTTAAAATCAATTTTTCCTAACACCATTGACCCTTGTGTAAAATATGTGCATGGCCAATTAATTCTTTCTTAGTAAAATTTTATACTTGACGCCATTATCCTCTGTATAAAATATGTGCAAGGCCAATTATGTATTTTTTAGTTCATTTTCCCTTCCCAATGTTATTGGACCCTATGCAAAAGTTGTGCAGGGTTGATTGCACCTAAATTATAGTTTTCTAGAGTTCTACTTTCAATTTCTAGTCTACATCAATGTATCCTCTCTTTAATCCCTTGATCTTCTCTATCGTCTATTCATTCGTAATTTTATTTCCTCTTTATGCACCTAAGTGTTATATTTCCTATCCTGCAAATGATAATCTTCTTATCTACCCTAGTCTTACCCATGAAGCTCCACTACCCTCACCTTGTTCCTTTGATTGCTCATAACAAGGTTTCTCAGTTGAGTGCAACATGGTTGAGTTGAGCATATAGACCCAAGATATATCATAAAAAATCTCAATGAAATGAATATATTAAACCCAATTTGGATGGAAGCCTCTAAAATATATCCATGTAAATGACCATGCATCCTCTCAATTATAAAGGGATTCCTCATAGACAAACTCCTCCCTATATGATTGATCAAAATGAGTCTCTTAAAACCCCTAATAATGAACATGATGAACATCAATAAGTACCTACAAATAAAGTTCAATGTTCTTCTATGGATCCTAATGGATTGATATCTAATCTCATATATAATATGGCCTTATCCCAATGTGCTACTATAACTAGTATGATCCAAAAAAAAAAATCAGATGTTTAAAATAGTGTCTTAAAATATGGTACCTAATGTACCTTCCTTGAATTCTCCATTGGTGGATGCACACATGAATCCTATCCCTCCCCAGCTAATCCACGATAATATATTGCAAACTGTCCAAAAATAAACCTTATATCTATATATCGTAACCATGGATTTAGGAGAGACTATCCGTCCCATCTATTACAATGGTTCTAGGGATCTAACCCTATTTCTCAAGAAATTTTGGAAATATCTATAAATAATGGATTCAAACAAATGTCTATGCAATAACTAAGCTTCTACAAAAATACTAGTGGGTGAGACCCTAGAATGGTATAATCAGATCCCTCCCAACTCAATAGTTAACATATAAATCTTAGTCAAGGCCCTAATTTTTGAATTTCAACAACAAGATCTAACTTAAAATAGCTTACAAAAATTCATAAATCTTAAAAAAGGAATGAAGGAATCAGCTCATAACTTTATTAAAAAGTAGAAATCTTTGTCCATACAAGATAACCATAACCTTGATGGTAAAATTTTATCTCAAATATTTCTTAAGGCCCTCACACCAACCCTCTAATACAAGGTCAGGTCTTTCTCTCCTAACACATTAGAGGAATTCCTCGAATAAGCTAAAGACAAGATCACCTCATGTGTGAGTTTGCATGTAATTCCAACCCATTTTTATAGCTTAAAAACACAATGCATATGATTAATCCTTCTAGAGAGAAAGGAATGGTAATATAGCATGATTATCCCTATAACTCCTTTCATACCCCTTATCTCATTATGAACTTATCTTAATGCTTCCCCCTCCACAGATAGTCCCCCTTCTAATCAAGCATTTCCTAACTTCAAGGTTGATTTATTTTGTTGGTGGAATGCAACCATAGGAAACATAGTGATTGTAAAGACCTTAGGAAGGTATCCCTTGAATTATTATTTAGGTGCATCCTTCGATTACTCTACCATCATATAAGAGTGTTATGAAGAATGTCGATATTTAGAGAAATCTCACTCCAATTGTCAAAATCAGAACCATAAAAATGTTGAGGGTACCATAGAACACTCATACGATCAAAGATTCTTGGATTCCCAATATGTCAATACTACAAAAAATAACTATAGGTGTAATACTTGCAACAAAGATCATGTTATTAAACTAAATAAATATGTTGATAACCCATATTTTCTTAATACCTTCCAAGAGCCACCAATGTTGGAGCCCACTACAACAGTTCATCCTTTACCCATGATATCAATGATGTTACCAAGAATGGATCCCATTACACCTTCTTCGTAAAAGATATCACCATTAAACACAAATTCATTATTAGGATTGGACACTTATTCTATCACTCTACCATCGTGGTATCGATACGAGAATTATTCTAAGCCACATTGAAAATTTTTAGATGAGATAAAATCTCTTACATGCATGACTCCATTTATGGAACTTATGCATACTTCAAATTCACATCACAAATATCTTCTTCAAAAGCTACAGAGATTTGAGAATCCTCCTAATGAGGCCCCGAAAGCTCCCTCCACATCTACAACCCAAGAAATTCATCATATATAAACCATTGGATGATCTCCCCAAAGTTCATGCTATGATTGTTTAGCCTTGGAATTTTTAGAGGAGGACATCATTAAATATGAAGTATTATTTCATGCAAATGACCCACCCTACTCATTAGCATAGTTATCCATGATGCTCAAGTGTGTAGAGGCCATATGGATGAAGGGTTCGGAATTAACTTATCTTCTCAAGGAAAATTTTAGTGGTGAATTTTAGTAAACTTGAAAATATTAGGGTTTTAGAAATTAGAAAAAAAAATCCAGTAGCGGTTGCCACCTAGTCCACCAAAATTTTGGGTGATAGGTCATCTCGTATGGGTTAGTTCACCTAGTATTTATACTTATAAATGAACATATACATGTATTTTTCCAAAATTTTGAATCAAAATGTGCTCATATTTGCCAAGGTATAATAATATATAGATCACCGAGGTATATTACAAAGATGATCATCCAACCTATTTTATAATTTACAATTGCCATCCTACTATGATAATTCTACCATCCAACCTTTGTTGTCTATCCTAATTCTTCCAACCTCTATCATCTAACCTCAATCTATCTAATCTCTATTGTCCAACATGTAGGTTATGTCTTCCAACCTCAATATGTCTAACTCCAATTTGTCTTATCCCTTTTCATCCAACCCCTAGTCCATCCTACCCCTATTCGTCTAACATCCGGTCTATCCTACCCCTTTCATCTAACACCTGGTCTATCCTACCCCTATTCATCCAACCTCTTTCTCCCTTCCATGTGACTCTTTATCACCCAAAACTCTATTTTGAAGGCATGTAGCGTCCAACTCTATAGTTGTCTTTCAATAGTCAATATCTGCGACATATCCATGGATTCTAGAAAATAGGGCAAGAAGGTTACTTTCAATTCAAAAAATAGTAAAAGATATTATTTTCTTATTTTGGCCACTCACAAGAAATGAAAAATGTGTTAGGATCTACAAAAAATATAGGTATGTACTATCTACTAATTTACAAAATTTTATTATTATATTTTCCATACTATATGTTTCTTGTACTCCTCTTTATTAAATTGAGTATTTACTCTTTGTACTCTTGTTTATTTAGTTGTATTAATCATATAAATAATTAATACTATATTTTTGTAACACTTTTATATGCAAACATTTCTCAAACACATTCAGAAACTAATATTTTTCGAGATGATCCTATTGATGAAAACATTTGTTCCCTTGATGACATCAAACTAGGAGAAGACTCATCAAATTATCATCCAACACCAACCTTAGAAGAAGATTATACTTTGATGATTGTTTTCAGAAAAAGGAGACATGATGATCAAGATATTCTTTATGAGAACATAATTACATAAAACCTAGAGGCACAAGTTGAATTCAAAGAAAGCAATAAAAATATATGAGAAGAAAAAGGACAAACTAGACAATAGGAAGGACTTTTAGGTTCGACTGGGTAGCCAAATATACTTTCATTGAACACGTGGAGCGAAAAATGGTAACGATATTACAACTCAATGCCGATGTAAAATATGTAGTTGGAAATAAAGGAAAGATCATAAAATGCAACTGAAATTAGACACCATTGAAAAACACTATGGGAAAATATATATTTCACAATAGTAAAAGGATGGGCACATAGTAAGATTTCGTAAATGAAAAAAAATGTAAAATATTGCAGGCATGTAAAGTACATAGGAGAGTATGAAAAAGAACAAAAACCTTTGAAAAATCTAAATGAAAAAGGTGGCACAATTGCAGGAAAATCAGGCAAAGTTATGCAAACTCAAATTCTTGCCAAAAGTATTCAATTTTATATGGTATTCCATAGATTGAAAAAGGGGATACCCATTTAAGATTTATCAGATAATAATTTTTTAAATCAATTTATTGACTTAAAAAATTACATTGGTCGATAGTAGTGGCTAGAAAATTGTAAAATGCCTTTCTTTGGTGGAAAAGAAGGATTTGAAAGAGTCTAGTAAAAATGAAAAATTCATTTATCTTTAAATTTATGAGGTCAAAGTGGTGGAAAATAATTCAGGGGTTTGTATCCATGTATATAATTTTACAAATGAAGTAAGAAATCCTCATCACTTAACTATTCATAAAATGAGTAGAAATTGTAATTCTAAAAACCTTTACAATTTTTTAGTGTTAAGTTTGAAGGATAAATTAGGTATGGATGGTTTTTCCATTACAACAAATTTAGTTTGTATTGGAACTAATGGTGTAACTATAATGGAGGGGGCCAAAAATGGTCTTTGTATCAAAATACAAACAATAGTTGACTGTATTTGATTGCAATTCATTGCATGGATCACATAATGAATCTAGTGTATAAAATTATGAGAAGATTCAAAAGTGTTGCTAGAGTGGAGGAGTTCATTCATGACTTGCATGAATATTATTCAAGTAGTTCAATTTTTTTTTTATAATTTCATAATTTTTAATTGGATTGAAAGATGGGAAAAATAATCTTAAAGATGTAGATACCAGATGGATTTCAATGTATGAACCTGCTTGTAGAATATTTGAAGAATATCCTTCATTGAAAGGTTTTATGTATAAATACTATAGGGAAGTAGATAAATCTAAAAAAATGTTGGAAAGTTTGATAGTTATTGAAACTTTACTTACATTATGTGGTATTTTTTCAATGTTGAATGAACTCAATGTTTTGACGAAGCATGTGCAAGAGTGTTTCATATACATAACTAACTTCATACAACTAAGAAAAAATGTATGCACAAGTCTAGATAGTTTATATTTTTCATATGGAATTTTTTGGGGACCTATTTTTGAAATTTGGAATACATTAACTGACCTTAATAATCCAAGCTTCTACTTAAAATTTAATATAAATGATCATTTGTGTATAAGAACTCATGGGAAAGAGATACCACTTCACACTTTTTAGAGAAGAGAATATTTGGTTAGATTAAAGTTGGAAGAAGTAAGAGTGACATGTAATTTATGTGAAATAGTATTATGTGACACATGAAATAGATTTAATAATATTTCTCAATATTTATCTATGAAGATCCATGAATGATTCAAAAATATAAATTACTTGAAGCAATGAGAGTTTTTAATCCATTATTTTGGAATACAGTTGGAGCCGTTACTGAAACATCCATCAGTCATATATTTATAAAATACATGAATAGTATAATGGAACATTTATGTAAGCGTGAATAGATAAACAATGTTGTTGTTGAGGGTATTTTGCAAAATAAGTTATTGAATTCTCAGTCACAAAATTTTTCCATGACATGCTAGAGAAGTTTCATTTTTTGGAAAATCCAACAAAAAATGGCTCCATTAGAGGACTTTGTAAAAAGGTTTATTCAAGGAGTATTTTGTGAGATGATTTGAGTGATTATTTTTGAATATATGAATTTTGTAAAACTATGATCCTAAGATATGTTGAAGATGAGAGGGCATTCAATGAATTATCCTTCATAAAATAAAAAGTTCACAATAGATAGGATAGAAATTTAGAAAGTTGTCTGAGATCGTATGTATTTAGTTATTCTATGGAAACTTTTCCTTATGAAAGAGAATTTTCATTACAGAATTTACTCCTAGTAAGAAGAGGAGTAGTCTACATTCTGACTGATTTGAAGGATCATAACATATCCATTGAACATGCTACCAATTCAGTAGAATTTGAGGACACTTATGAAGGACGAGTTACTCCTGTGTTGTTTCAGTTGTCAGAGTCTTAATTTCTTTTCTACATTCTTGAAAGTATTGAAAAAATTATTTGATATATTTATAGATTTCATATTGATTATAAATTGGTATTAATAGACTATATGCTATTTTACCTATAACAAATTCATTTTTATATTTAGTTTAATTATTTTAATAAGGAGAGTGATTTATTTAGATCCATCTGTGTGATTAATATTTTATCTTTGCATGAAACATAAATCCTTTCTATACTCAAACAAACACACACCAAACGTCTAAAACCATGTTTTACATCTCCAAATAGTAACATAAAAACATCACATTAAATTGTTGAAAACATTCAGAAAATGTGACATAATGGTAAATATAGTTCCAATTAATAATTAAACGTGTATTCATTCTAACAAGAGGCGATTACTTTATGAAGACATACATGTTTTCATAAAGCATTGTCACCAATACAATTACAAAATTTTGGGTTATCAATTTATTCTCAAAGCTTCCATGAAAGTTCTATCATATAAGAACACATTACGAGGGAATCCTCTTCTCTTCCTATGATTTTGAATCATAGTTGTCCTTATGTCTGTCACATGGAATAAAAAAATTAATTTTTGGCAAACCACTATCTTTTAATTCCTACGCCATTGTCAAAATTTTTACAACACACATGTCACATGGAGAAATTTTATTTTTTTTCAATTTTTTGTTACATGTGTAGCTTGAACTTCTTGAAAAAGAGGGATATTTTTCTCAGTTTGTATAATGTTTTTTTTCTAAAACTCCTAATACCTATAAATCCTGCAGTGCACTATTAATATTTTGAAGAATAATTTGATCCTTCCTCACAACATCACCTGATGACAATAGTGATGGATCAACATCCGTCTTAACTTTCAGTAAGATGTCAAGATCCATCTTATGCTCCTTAATTATCTTTATTAATGTATTGTTTTTTTTATTTAATAATAAAAGTTTTTCCTTCAATTGTTTAAATGCAATCAAATATTTTTTGGAATTCTTTAAATGTGCGTCAAATACAACTACTTTCTTTACATTTTCATATTTTCTGCAAAACATAAATGTGTTAGATAAGTTATAAATAATTTATCGCAATGTTCATTTTTATTCAATTTCAACCCCAGATTAAATTAGACAAAAGAGCAGGGAGCACTCATCAAGAGGCTCTCATAGCCAACATGGAGGAAAGAAGAAAATTTCAGTGTTCAAGGAAGAATCTGGGTCTTTGGGAGGGTTAAGACTTAAGAGAGAAATTTTCCTCTTCTTGGTCTTCACAAAGCTCAAATTTTACCAAACGAGGAAAAAACAAGCACGAAGCGAAGCACTCAAGGCATTTCCAAGCCCTCTATACAACTCCCCAAGCATTGAGAGATCCAATTTTTGTAAGAAATTAGGAAGGGTTGGAGGAGTTAGAAAAATTTACCATTTTGGTAATCGAAGGACCCGACGAGTTGGTCATCAAGTTACTAAGGGATATTGAGCTCACGTTTTTCATGAGAAAGATATATAGAACCGAGTTATCAAAACAAGCGGTGAGATGATTATATAAATCACTAAGATACTCCTTGGAGGAATTGAGCTGCTAAGAAAACATTACTTGGCGAGTTATATAATACATGGGCCAAGTTGTTTCCAACATGGCCGAGCAGTCATTAGCAAGTGAGCCAATTGATGATATGGGGATAGAGCTAAGGGCATAGTACAAAGTTCGAGGGAGACTAAATTCATCACATTGTTAAGGTGAGTTGACTTCGCAAAGTGTGGAGCCCATTGAAATAAATATGTCGAGCTCTATAACGAAGGGACTACTGAGTTCAATTGAAGAGCTCATCAATGAGCTCATTAATTATTAGTCGAGATGGAATAGAAAAGGAGTGAGCTCGAGTGCTAAAACCAAATCATTCGAGGGCCCTAAATAGATTGTAGGAGGTGTACCAAGCCATCACATGGATGGTGCACCACATTAAATTTTCATTGAGAGCTTGATCTAGTAGAAATCATGAGCCATTATTTCCAACGTAGGATGAGATATCTAGCGTCAAGCTCTATCAAAACCACCAGGTATACCCAAGCCAAGTCTACGAGATCAAGTGATGAGAGGAGAAAAATTTGATGAATGAGCCCACATGTATCATGGTGGTTTTGCTTGGAAGAAAATATTTTGGATGGAAGGGGTTGTATATGGATAACAACGAGATCATACATTAAACATGGAACATCATAGGATAGAACATCAAGCCATATGTCTTTGTAGAAGCAAGTTTCACAAGAATGATGAAAATATCATGTATTAACCTATGCTGAGATATTCTAATATACAACATGGAAAGTTGAATAAGAAGTGCAAACTCATTTATAAGCAGGGGCCGGGCTCTATGTTGCAAAGTGACCAAGCCATTTGGATGGGGCGAGATCTAGAAATGGTTACCCAGAATTAGCTCGAGTGGCAAGATCAAATATGTAAGGCGGGTGGGGAACTTGGGTGTAGAATGGTGAAGGGAAGAATACGCTTTCCAAGCCAACTCAGTGAGCCTGCGGACTCGGGACACAAAGTGGCCACTACAGCCAATGTGGAGATAATTGGCCCAGGTATCCTTGTCAAATGCGGCACATACGTGCAGCCAAAGGATGAAATCACTACATAATGAGGAGCTTGGTGATTGGGTAGAAAAAGTGGGGAAACATGGCTTGAATGGACATAGGGATGTGTGTGTACCAAATTCCTAAAATCACGAACTTGGACATGGGCGAGGAATAGTGCAGAGATGATAGGATGAAACAACCCAAGTGGCCCATGGGACGCAAATGTAACCCAAACCTGATACTTTCTTAGATAAAAAAATGCAAGTGGAGAGATGGTCAAAGGCCCTCCTCGGAGAACCTAGCTCGCCTGATGAGGTGACCTAGAAGAGTAGTACGGGCATGTCAATTTTTCGATGCAAAATTATCCCACGTGAACTCAAGCCAACTGATGAATTCAAGGCCATAATGGATGATGTGGTAAGGAAACGGTGGAGCCAACTAATTCAAGTGCCCTTCCAATTTAGGTGCTTAGAATGCTAGTGAGTTGGATTAAGTTATCAACGAACAAAACATGGAGCAAAGACAATACAATGTGGCCAGCGTGTAAACAAGAATACTCGACGGTATGGGGAGTAAAAGAAGCTTGTTACATGGTACCAATGTGGAAATAAGGTTATCAGATCTCACCCATATCTAATGGGATCAAAAACATATAAAATGAGCTTGAAGTCCAAGACAAGGACTCGGTGGCGGTGAAAGGTTGAGATCCAGTTTAGATGAGTTAGGTGAGCTAACAGAGCTATAAAATATTTACATTTTAAAATCAAACCCCCTACATAAAAGCAACCAAATCAATGACGGGCCCAAAAAATTTAAATGCCTTGATCAATTAAATGATGTCAAAACATTAGAAGAGAGGAAATATTTAAAATTTCATTTTCCAGTAAAGATTTAATTGCACAGTCCTGTGAAATGCAAGTAAGTGGTAAATTCTCAAGTAGATGCTTGTACTCGAAGCTCATAACTTGAGCATTTCTCAATGGAATTTCACAAAATTGGTATCGTTGGAATTGTGGTTCGAGAACTTCATATAGAGAACAAGGAATTTAGGAATTGATGAAGAAATGATGGTGAAGTTTTCAAGAGGAAGACCCAATTCCCAAAAAAGGACCCTAAAAGTGGTTGGGGGTGTAATTAATGGGCATGGATATCCATTTCTACATTGTTGCAAGTTATGGGGTAGTATGGGGAGGATTTTTCAGGTCATAAATCATTATTTTAACCCACCTTGGGTAGATTGTAATTGATGCAAAGGAAAATCCAAGTTTTCTTATTTCTCTCTCTCTCTCCTTCACTTTCTATAAATTGAGATGTTTTTTAATTTGTAAGGGGGGATAATTCTAGTAGAAAAACTCTACCATTTTTATTTTGTGAAAATAATGTGCTACATGCCTTTCTGAGAGGACTTCTTACATGATGATCCTGGCCCTTCTCTTATAATAGAATGATATGCACATATCAATGAAGTAATAGATGTAATTTTTGGATGCATCTTCCTTGTTGTGTTTATTTGCATTTCGCTTGCCTCCTTATTCTTGTTGCAGGTGTATTGTGTCTCTCTATTTATTGTGTAGAGTTCATTATAGTTCTACTCCTATGGAAATGATGTTGTGAATGCTACTATTAGACTATGGAGAATTGTTATCACCCTTTCTAATTTGAATTTTTCTCCCATTTTCACACATTAGAGAGTTATTCTCACACCCTTATTTTGGTGTATCACCTATATAGTTTATTTTTCTTTACTTTCATGCTATTTATCTCTACCTGGTGTCTTAAAAGTTGTAGGATAGAGATAGTTAGTAGTTTTCTTTCATTATAGTTAGCTTTCACTAGAATAGGAAGAGGAACCAACCTTCTCTGGAGGTCTATCTCAAGTAGTAAGTCCCACACTTAGATATAGTACCCAAGTTACCCTGTCACACTAATTTCCTTAACACACTCACATGCTAAGAAAACAAAGGATGTTTTTATTTGGTGATAACAATTATGGCATACCTGGTGGGACCCCAAGAAGTCTTCATTTTTATTGCAACAAGATTGGTGTTCTCTTATTACATACTCCAGCCTCTAAGAGGATTTGAAATTGCACATCTAGATACTCCAAAAGAAATAATCCAGTGGTTTTAGTAGCATGAATCTAGTCAATTTATGAGAAGAATCCAAACTCATTCTAGAACATTAGAGGAGAATATTTTTGAATACTTGCAGTTATCTCTAGGTATAGGAAGAAGGGGAAGGAGAGATCAAATGTCTCCACCTCCACTAGATAGAACACTATCAACACCTCCACTTGACAGAATTTCATTCAATAAACTAGAATTCCCAGACCACTCAAGATGGCTCATCAAAAATAACCACCACAATAAAATACTTTTGTGAATTTTATTAACAGCATCCCACTTGTTCTCTAGGCACAAAATCCAATTCCAGTTGCAGCATTTAAAACATCCCATATATCACTGGGGATAACCACACCACTCATGCTGACCATATTAAATAAATTTCAAATGTCTATACTATTCATGAGATAAATGAAGTGGATATTGTGTTAGTGCTCAAATTGATCTCACCCCTTTTATCCAGTGTATGCCTTCAAAAAATTTACTCTCACTAGTTTACTTGTGTAAATATTTGACAATATGGTAATGATGAATATGATTGAAAACCTTGTGTTTAGGGTGTAAATCCTCTTTTTGATCGAGGAACATAATATTCATTATTACTTCTATAAATCCCTGTAAAAGTTTATCATGAATCAAGTGTAATCTTGAAAAACATCCTTATATATCATCCTCTGCCCATTGGTACAAATTCGATACTATGCTCTACCACCCAAAGATACATGGCATGTTCCCATTGGTTGTGGTGTTGCGAGATTAATTTGTAAAGTTGCAAAAATTACATAATATTTACAAAATGTAAAATTAAACTTGAGGCCCGATGAATATTCCTTGGAATATTCAAAGTTAAAGGATGTGAAAAAAAAATTGACCCTGCTCCCAAAGAGGTATACGTGTTAAAAGATAATTGGAGCGGGGAATCAGGGCCAATAATTTTCTCTTAATGTTAATTTGAAAAAAGTGCAAAATGTAGAAAAATATCCGAGACCCACTAAGGAAACATGGCATATTCTTAAGAAAAGGTCGAAGAAGCGGGGCCTTGGGTTGAATTGGTAGTTTTGTGCTCGATCAGGAAAATAGAAAGATATGAAAAAGGGTTGTAGCTCTGGTACATTCGATTTGAACACATGTTAGGATCATAATAAAAGTCAAGGGCGGGTGATCGGGTCAAATATGTAAACTTGTTTGTGTTTAAAAAAGTAGTGCAAAAATACAAAAAGACTCCCAAGCCCGCATAACATGGAATTGCTCCACGTGGACGACCCACATTTAAAAAATAGGAGACAAGAAAGATGACCACGATTTAATGCATTTATGGTTGTCGTTATTAATGCATTTTTCACAAATTAAGGCAAGATTGTTTAAATTATTCAAATTCTTTAATATTTTTACTATCGTATGTCAAGATTTGGATGCCCTTACTATCAGAATTTTTAGAGGAATGAATTGAAATCAATTAGAGAGCATTAATTGGGAGATGAAGGCTTGAAAATATAAGAAGAAAAGGTGAACTACATAGACATTTACATAGGAAATTGGTAAGGATTGTACTACTCTCGTACTTTCATTATTTTTACTCCACAATTTGCAAAGAGATTGAAAGTAGAAGCTAGGGCATAAAAGATGAAGACATTGCCATCAGGTTTTCATGTCACATCTAGAGTTACCAGTGATTTAGATAAGATTACAAACATGGATTTAATGAATGTTGATTTGAATGAATTCCTGTAAAGATTGAATAGCCTAGACAAAAGTGAACTCATGGAAGAAATCAAGGCCAATAACATTACCTCAGTTGGTGTTATACCTCCCTCTTTGCATTTCCCTAAATTGGCGAGGCTTTGTTCTATGAACTATAATCATAAAAAGAGTGAAGTATTAGATGGGAGTGTCAAATAAATTTGACTTTAACACCTAAGGCCTTCAGGTTAATGTTGAACTTACCAGTAATAAAAAATTTGATAACCCTAGGTGTTTAATTAGTCCTTAAAAAATATGAATCCAAATAGAGATACTATGCTAAAATTATAAACACTAAGTGGTTGTTAGCAGAAAAGAAGGTGACTACCAGAATTCCCAAGAAACTGGCTAGGGCATAGTTTGTGGAAGAAGTGAAAGATGTAGTTGTGCTACTAACTAGGATGGTTGGTTTTGAAACAACAAATGAATTAAAAAAATGAATGTGCCCATATATGTGGATTTTTTTAGAAAGGAAAAGGAGTATTTGTTGGGAAACCCTTATTTTGATTCAATTCATGAGCATCTTCTAGCACTAGATGCAAAGCTCAAGATGGGGGTGTTGGGGAGCTCGAGTTTTACATGATGACATATCTAATTTACAATATTGTAGGCCATAGAAATTTCCCTAGCCTTATACCACATGCCCATTACAAAAGAAAAAAAAATACATGAGGTTTATCCCCAATTAAGATTGAGTAATTGGAAGGGAAATGTAAGATTGGTGATTGATACATTTGTTTTCACATGTCACATGCTTGTTTAAACCTAAATGGGATAAATATAGAATATCAAAAGAACCTAGAAATACAATAATGTAATATGATTACTTCTTTATTCAAGTATAGGATATTCACTTACATAAGAGCTAGTGGATTTGAGGGACAACCATGCAAATTACTAACGTATTTAGATGATAAGATGGATTTATGTGAGTTGGTAAGAAAATTAACACATGTTCGTAAGTTGATTGATGAGAAACACAAAATGAATATAAAGTTCCCTATTAGAATTAGGATATATTCCTTTCCTTTCATTATAAAAGCTAGGCTGATGGAGAAGGAAATGGAAATGTTTGATATGGAGAAATTTGAGGTGAGGTATAGCTATGACATTATATGGGAGGTCAATACTTTGGAAAATTATTTTGAGAATGAACCTCACTTTGATGAATATTTGATGAATTGCAAAAATGAATAGGAATTAAGACTCAAAAATTTCTCAATGATGACCCTCACACAGATAAATGATTTTAAAATTTTGTGGTGCCTGAGGGAATTATGGATGACCAACAATTTGTGAGTCAATTTTATATTGACCAAAAGATAGAAGGACAACCAATGACACTCATAGAATGGGATCAGTAGGAATGAGATGATCAGTATGACATGATTATTCATGTGATGAGGAGAACTTTGACTTGGTTAAAATAAAAGAACATAAATTTATCTATTCGAGAATATAGGAGTGCTTAACGAGTTCATAGAATTAGAGATTTTGAAGGAAGATCTTTCCCCTTTAAAGGAAGGAGCTGATAATATGGATCCATTAGGAGGAAAATCCCCTCAATTACCTTAAAAAACACCCACTACAATAATTGTTGATGGGTGAACCACTGCTGGTAGTGGTTAAGGAACCTCAATGTCTACTTTGAATCATAAAATAGAAGAAATGATTCTAAAATATATGGAAAATGCTACTATCACTTTTTCAATACCAATCTAAACAAAAGGAAAGGGATTATATACATAAAAGGTCCCTCCTAAAGTTTTACCAAAATCCTAGAATACTGAAAAGTTGATGAGAGGAGTCATGAAAGTTCCAAT
Source organism: Taxus wallichiana var. yunnanensis (assembly GCA_018340775.1). Classification (NCBI taxonomy): domain Eukaryota; kingdom Viridiplantae; phylum Streptophyta; class Pinopsida; order Cupressales; family Taxaceae; genus Taxus; species Taxus wallichiana. The sequence continues at coordinate 313,284,661 of CM031242.1, forward strand.
ATCCAATCTAAGTCACAAAGTAATGAGGGAAGGGGGGCACCAGATATCAAACAGTTTGAAAGGGAAAATAAAAAATACAAAGTTGTATTTGAATAACCCTTAACAAGAGAAGGTGATCATGTTAGGATTTAATATCATAGTGCTCTCATTATTATTGTAATATTATTAATATGAGTTATATTATAACTCATAATTAATAATATATGTTTGTTATATTGTTTCAACAATATAATTTTGTTGTACCCGTAATAATATTAACGGGTGTTTTGTTGTGTGACTTCCTAGTTTGTAGGAAGTCAGTTTTCTATTTCCATGGCTATTTATTAGCCTCAATATTATTTGTAATCAGTGTGTTGAATAGAATATCTTTCTTTGTGTATTGAATATCATTTGTAAAATGCTTGCAGTCTAATCCAAATCAATATTTGGTATCAGAGCGCTTGAGATCCAGAAATGCCTCTTCCATACGTCCGGTCTCCATTCTTTGAGCAAGGTTCATTTCGATGAGAGTCTGCAGTTGTTTTTTCTTGGTGCGCACATTCACATACCTGTGCAGTCATGTGGAAACCTGCAGAAACAAGATCTGTGTTCTTGGTGCTTTTGATGGTAAATACTTAGTATGTATTCATATTTCTTAGCCTGATTATGTTCTCTTGTACATCTCTATTCGTTGCAACCTGATCTTTCTAGAAAATTGTGATCCGTCCTTTGTGCATTCTTCTACCTGTAGCCTGTGCTTATTTTTTACAATCTTCATCCACATCGTGCCACATTGTAGTTTGCCCACCGCCTGTAACAATGTTTTGTAGTTGGATTTATATTCAGCAGAGGATTTGAGGAATCATTATTTACACCTGCTGTTAGATGAATACGGCTTGGTAGAGGCTGTGGTGTGTAAACTATTTGTCAAATGTTCTATCAGATCGTCTGCAACACGTGACTGCCCAATACCTCATCTCCATTCTGTTGATTTGCTTTAATATTCACAAAGTCAGACCCACATCATCTTGACATTTGACGAGCTGTTTGGAGGGACATCACGTGGAACAGTGACAAGAAGGGATAATGGCACTGTACATGCAAAGTTGAAGCTTATACACAAAACGTGTATATTAGATTTCAACGAGAGTTGCTCCTCTGCTCCGTATTTATCTACAAATCAGATCAAAAATTGGTCTCGCCAACGGATAAATCACCTTGCATGGTGCTTCGACCTCATCGACACATCTCCTCTACATAACGGTCTGGAATAATTTAATTCGGTAATTCTGTCCATGCCGTACATATTCAAAAATATGGTTTAGTGTTTTAATATAGGTTTCAAAGTATTAGAGTCATCCTAAGTTATTTCCATTGTCTATGTTGTGTTTTGTAAAAAGAGTCTTGTATTTTATTTTTGTGGAGTAAAAGTTTGAAGATTTTGTATGTTCTCAATAAAGTCAAAGTTGTCTTTGTAATTATTCATTTTGAGATTCAATGTCAAATATTTTTAAGACAAGTATTGTTGAGTCAATTATTGTTTTTATAAAAATCTAGTCAAAAATTGATTCATTAGTCTGTCAAAATATTCAGAGTCAAAGTGTCAAAAATATATTTGTGTCAGTTTTTTATCGTCATTTAGGTGATTATTAGGAAAATTGTCAAATAATTTTCTAAAAAAAAAAAACGAGGGGGTGCATCTTCGGTTGTATCCGACACCTATCTCACTATGGTCAAGAAAAGAAGAAAACAATGTATTCTCATGGAACCAATTACCATGGAGAGAGACATAAAAAATATACAAGATCAAGAAAATTCAGCTATGTTTAATTTAGAAGAAGGATATGAAGGTGACAGTGAATTTGAACCACCTAGATCTCTAAAAATAAAAAGGTTGATAGCTAAAGAATACAAAGACCATATTTTACGAAAAATGAGAAGTTTGGAAAAGAAGTCTGAGCACATTTCTTTGACCTAAGCGGTATGTCAATTTGGAGGATGGAGGCAACGAAGGCAGGAGGAAAATCAGTGTCCTCAAGTTTGTCACTACCTCAGAGGCCGCAAACTGCTTTAGTGACATCTTTGTGTCTTGTGTGATGAATAAGAAGATGAGCATCCACATTCTCGTGTGTGCAAAGTGCGAGTGCTTGTGTGTCTCCGTGATGATAATGATTTGTACCATTGATACTATTGCAGGAAGTGTTCTTGATCAGACTGATTTGATGGTTGATGTGAATTGGTTGAACGGTCCCAATTCATATATTCATCTAATAGGTTGAACGGTCCCTGGATGATGTAGTTCCCACGGTCGGTGTTGAGGATCGAGACCATGTGCAAGCTTCAGAGTGGCATGCTGCTTGGTTGATGATGGTGTTTTCCCGTGTTCGCACTAAGGGGGGGAATGTTAGGATTTAATATCATAGTGCTCTCATTATTATTGTAATATTATTAATATGAGTTATATTATAACTCATTATTAATAATATATGTTTGTTATATTGTTTCAACAATATAATTTTGTTGTACCCGTAATAATATTAACGGGTGTTTTGTTGTGTGACTTCCTGGTTTGTAGGAAGTCAGTTTTCTATTTCCATGGCTATTTATTAGCCTCAGTATTATTTGTAATCAGTATGTTGAATAGAATATCTTTCTTTGTGTATTGAATATCATTTGTAAAATTCTTGCAGTCTGATCCAAATCAATATATCATACATCTAGGAAACACAAACATAAGGAACTTGAAGTAATTGATCCTCCCATGTTCACTAAATAACAAAAAGAAATATAAGTTTCCATGGTTCATCAGGTAATTCCACCACTAGAACAAAATATTGTCCAAGTTAATCCAGTTATACAACTAGTTTCAACTTTATTTCCAAGAGGAGTAACAACTGATATTACTCAAGAGCAAGTATCCCAGAGTAATTTCCCATCCAACTTACTAGACAGTTCTGTGTTAGAACAGGGTTTGAATAAGTTTGATACAACACCATTGGAAGGAATGAGTGTACCTCTATTTGATCAATTGCATGAATCAACAAAAAGACCAATTAAAATTACACACACACACACACACACACACACACACATACACACACACACACACACACACATACATATATATATATATATATATATATATATATATATATATATATACACACACACACACACACAAATGAAGAAATTCCTACACTTGAGGCATTTGAAGTACTAGTTGAAAAACAAGTGGAAAAAAGTATAGATGTTCCCTAGTCAGGTGAAGGAGTAAGATAATCCATCCATGTGTCAACTGTTGAGTCATAAATTCCAATGTCAGAAGTATCTTCTAAAGTCCAAACTACCTCAGAAATGAACAAGTAAAAGTTCAAGGAGTTTTTGGTGGGGAAAGTATGGACACTGGGGCACTAGATGAAAAGGATTCCCAAAAGGAAACCAAGGTTACCAAAAGTAGTGAATCACCTAAAAAAGAAAAATCTACTATAGAAGAGGTTATTTAAATTGCAAAAAAAACCATTACGGAGGAAAATATTGATGAAAATCAAAGTATACAGTGTATTGATAAAGGTAAAGGATCAGCTACTGGGAGCCAACACACTATGGAAAAAAAGGAGGTATCAAAATAACATAAGAAAATTGGTATACCAATTCATGAAGATATCTCCACCAAATAACAATCTCTAAAGGAATTAGAAACCACAAAAGAAAAATAATTATCTAAAGGAATAAAACCAACCCAAGAGGTTCCCAAGGAAAATGTAGAGGTTATGAATACATCAGTTGAGGATAAAATGTTGATATGATTCAAAATGAATTTGGTCAACCCCAAGTTTAGGATTAAGTAAATAAACAAGTGGGGGAAGTTCCAACACAAGATGAACCCAAGAAATAAACATTGGAAGTGGAAAAAGTGTAGCATAAGGATCCATTAGTGTAATATGTTCAAGAAATGTCTAAGCAATTGGTGGTTGTCCCTGAAAAACCTCAATAGGCATTACAAGAGACAAAGGTGGGAACTGCTCTTATAAAAGGTTGGATAGGAGAGTTGATTTCAAAATAAGAAGAAGAAGAAGAGGTTATACCTGTGAAATCCATAGATCTTACAACTTTGGATTTCCCAAACCCACTAGGGCTCTAAAAAGGCTAGGATCATTACTAAAACTCATACTAACCCATATGGATCCAGAAATTTTGAGGTGGAAATACCACATGAGGGAAAATTAAGAAGTGATATAATTGTAAGTGACTATAATGTTCAACTTATTACTTTGGGAAAAACCTCAAGAGATGCACTAAATAAAGGAGTTTCAGAAGCATTCCTTGATTTTTGCACAAAGTGGATGAAGACATGATATCAAAAAGGAAGTTAAAATAATGGGTCAAATCATTGAGTTCATGTCTACAATAGTTAGTTGGCCAATCCAGTGAATGCCAAGAAGATATTTCTATTGATACTCCTGAAGTTGTGGGACATATTGAAAAATTTGTTGAAAAGGTTAAATATGTTGATAATTGGGTGGAGAAGATAATGGGAAAGGGGAAGAAAGCCATCGAGAAAGATAGGATGAAATATGAAGAGCTTAATAATAAACTCATTGAAATTGATGAGTTAATTGAACAATGTGATAAGAGCTATTCTAATTTGAGGGAATTCTCCACAAATTGAATCATATTACTCAATTAGATAAAGAATTAATTGAGAAGGAAGGAATTATGTCAATTGAACACATGGGAACTCAATATGTAATTGAATACTTGGCCAAACTAAGAGTTGAGGTTTTGAATGAAATCAAAGAAAAGCGCGACGAAAAGAAGAAATGGGTTGAGAAGAATATGGAAACTATTGATCTAAACTTATAAAATATGGTATTTGATAAATTAAAAAAGAGTTATGGTGATATGAAAAATGACTTCTTAATTAGTTATTTTGAGAAAAATATCCAAAGAGAAAACTTTTCTTATGAATTCATTAAGACACTAATGACTATATATACTAGAATTGTAGAGTTAAAATCAAAACCATGCAAATAAAAAATATGGATCAATGCATGGATGCACTGAGTAGGAAAGCCTTGATATTTCAACACCATACAAGCCTAGATGAGGATGATATAAAATATCTATTCCATAAGTATAATGCATATGTGGATAGGCAACCCAAGGAAGAAGGATATTAAGAATATAAAGATATAGACGTGAAGACTGATGAACAAGCCTAGGCTTGTTTTCCTTGAAATTTATTTTCGTCATATTTCAAATGTTATTCTTGTTTCATAAAAAACTTAAATTCACTTTGAAGTTGTTATTTTCAGACATATATGTAATTTTATACAATACATTAGACTTTTATATTGCTTTGATAAGATTTCAAATCCATCATGAAGCATGTAAACTAATGAAATTGTTTGTTACCTTTTATATTGTGGAAAAAGAAAATGGGGTTCTATAGGGGCCCCAGCCCATGAAGAAAAAGTTACATACATTTTTAGAATTGTATCAAAAAGGAAAACAAGAAAAAGAAACCTAATCATCCACCACCACAAAATCCTCTCTACAAAGAGGAAGTTTCTTCACTAGCTTATTTTTCCTATGAAAAATTCATCTGTCCCCAATGCCATTTGAACAAACACAATGTCTCATGTCAGTGTGCAAGACATACCCAAAGACCTGAGTTCATCAATAGTTATCATAGGACCATCTAATAGACTAAGCAATTATGATCTCCTCTCATAAGAGGTAACCCATTCAGTCATGTCCAGACCTCCTTTAGGGAAGGCCTTCTTCCCTATTGCTTTCAAAGTGGAGGATGGCTTGGAATCCTGAGATGGAAGTGCAACCACAAATGATCCTGGAGAAGATGGAGTAAATGGCTTGGAGCTAGACTCACCCTTACATTTATTCACAAAAATGGTGATGCTTCAGGAGGCTGAGAAGGTATGGTCCCTAATGCTTTGTTCTCCAAGATTGAGACACGTTGCTTTAGTTCATTCATATTGTGAAAGAGGGTAGGTATATTACCTCATAATATATCTCCATCAAGCACATAGGACCCTAAGGAGATTTTGTTCACAATAAATGCCTCATTATGAATGAATGTGCATTTATAATTGGTTAAATCTTGCACACCAATCCCTCTTATGATCCAAGACTTCTTCAATTCATCAGGATTATTTTGATGCTCCAATCTGAAGAGATGAAAATACATCATCTAGAAGGTAGAAAAAGTAGGGCTTATCTTGATAATTCTTCTCGCCAATGCAACCCGAATAGCTTGAGATGTCAGATGCCCAGTATAATTTGAAGAATCAGTAATTTAAAATAGTATTCTTACTAATGCCTCATCAGGACCTAAAAAATCAAATATGGAGTGAAAATCCTCAGTGTATATGTCTTTTAAGGTAGTTTATAATGGTGTTCTCACCCAACTGTAGATAAATTTCCCCAAAATTATTGCACTCGAGAAAATAAAATGTGAATTGGTAGAGGAAAATGGTATGCCTTTATAAGAAATTTGAGGCAAGCAAGTCGAGATGAGTGTAATCATGGTAAGATATCCTCTAAGATCCATATGTGATATCTACATAGGAGAAATAAATATGAAATAAGTTGGAATTAGGAAGAATATGATGATTGGTTTGATATGACAAAAACCATGCAGGAATAATTAGCCCAGAAAGGCATGAAAGGAAATATGTGTTTCCCAAGACTGATTTTAAAAAAGTAAAAGGGATTACATGTCAAATAAAATCACTTGAAAATGCTCAGAAATCATCAAAAAGGGGTTTCTTTGATCTCTTGAAGAGATAAATTATTAAAACAAACATAAAAGAAGTGACATGGCATCCTAGTCATTTTGGGAGAGTGAAAAATGTGAATGACACATGATTCTTCCACCTGACAACATAAAACAAAATATTTCCAAGAAAATAGAGGTGGATTAAACTGTGCTATAAAGATAGAATATTCTTCAAAAATTCATGCTTTTGGGGGAAATTAAAGAGTGAGTGAGTGATTGAGATTGTATAAATGCGATGAGAATACTCTCACATTGGGGGTTTAAAATTTTCTAAAATTTAAGAAAAGAAAGGCGTAAATTGAGAGAAGCCATTTTTCCAAGAACTTGTTTGAGAAACCTGTTAATTTATTTATCTTTCAAATTGAATCATGTCAAGATGGTTGCAAGTGTACAACCATTGACAAGCATTGAGACTATAAATGAAACTTTCCCTTGTTGATGAATTTGATGAGTTCTAAGTTAATTGTGTTTGATCATGAGCATTGTTGTGTTTGCTTTTAATTTGAGATATTTAAAAAATAATATTCATGATCATGTTGAAATATTATGTTAGCAATCCCTTTGAATCACACAATATCTTCTCCTTATGGTAGCACCATGGTAATTACAATTGCATTGTGAGGAGAGATTTCATTTCATTACATGATAAACAGTTTTAAATTCACTTTTCTTCCATTTTATTGATAAAGGTTGTTTGTAAGTCTATGAGTATATCTTAGGCATGATAGATTAGGGATTATTGATGTTTTATTGATTTTTTTGCATGATATTTTATGTTTAAATTCTCAAAGATTGTGTGAAACAATGTATTCTTTGGCTTCCATGGATGCACATCTCCTAGTTGAAGGTTCAATGTTAGTTGTTTGAAGTGTTCTTATCTTCTCATCTAGAAGATCTTCCAACATTTGTTAAAATTTCTCAAAGATTTGGTATAATCAACTTTATCCTGCTTAATTCCCTAAAAAATACATCTGTAACTGATAAATCCTACAAGAACCACCCCTACTTGCATTGTTTATCCATAAATGCTAAGGATATTTTTTTAATTTACTCATCCTTTACCGGAAATATGCAAGAGCGAGATGGTTCTATTGTTGTATTTATTAACATGAACCTTGTCTAGGAGAAATCTACATTTTATAGGGTGAAAATTTGTGAGAGTTAGATTATGTTGCATTGACCATGTCTTATCAAGGTTATTTCTCAATTTCCTAAAAAGGAGAGTCAAATATTGCTGGTCCATTCTTTTCCCTTATAAATACAGGTTAAAAATGGGTCTTCTCACCATGGTTGAAGGTAGAACCTAATGTTGTAGGGTAGCTAAAACCCTTAACATGGTGGTATCAAACTTTTCCCATGATTGAGTAACTAAGAGACAGTTAGATCCCTCCCTAGCTAAAAAAGGATTCAAATTATGATCTATCTTTCTGTAAGAATTACGCTATTCTTGTTGATGTTTCTTAACTTCAAAGGGAGAACCAATTTTGGTACCAACATGTTGTAGTTAAATTATTGGGTTCCTCTTTCAAGGGAAAGGTTTTGTACTGGTTTAGGATCTTCACAAGTTAGTCTATAAAATACTAGGATCAAATATGTACAACCCTCGTAACTAGTTCAAATAAAGGGTGGAGAATCTATCGTATTGGAATAATTGAAAACAATTAAGAGGCCTCCTAATGATTAAATGTCTGATTTCAATATCCAATTCAAGCAGATGTGGGACTAAATTCCAATTACCATAAGGCAAGTGGTAGAAGGAGGACTCCTCTATTTTTGAGGGATGTAGATTATGACATAGGTATGATGATACGATCAATGGGAGGAATGAAACTTCCAGAGGCCTATGACATAGCTATCAGAGAAGAGAATTGTTTAATTTAGTACTGGTTTAGGATATTCACAACTTGGTCTATAAAAAACTGGGATCAAATATGTACAAACCTCTGTAACTAGTTCAGAGAAAGGGTGGACAATCTATCTTTATTGGAACAATTGAAAACAATTAAGAGGCCTCCTAACGATTAAATGTCTGATTTCAATTTCCAATTCAAGTGGATGTGGGACCAAATTCCAATTACCATAAGGCAAGTGATAGAAAGAGGACTCCTCTATTTTTTGAGGGATGTAGATTATAACATAGGTATGATGATACAATCAATGGGAGGAATGACACTTCCAGAGGCCTATGACATAGCTATCAGAGAAGAGAATAGTTTGATTTACTCTTTGGTTTAGGATCTTCACAACTTGGTCTATAAAACCGGGATCAAAAAGAGAATTGTTTGATTTAGTCTACTAATCTTGCATCAAGGTCACCTATGCCTTTATATCTAGAATTGGGGAACCCTTCTACCAATCAAGAACCTAAAATAGACCCAATACCAACTTGTAAAAATCATATTAATAATGAGGCTTCCACTTCTTCATAAAATTCACTTGAATTTCAAGAGCTCAAGAAAGTGTTGAAAGAAGTATTCAAGGGGAAAAAAATGTTTGGGAATGAAATAGTGGCACTCAAGAGGTAGCAAGCTCAAAATTTCAGGGGCTTTTAGCCTCAATATCGAGTTAGGCCCCCATATCAACAAAATAAGCCACCTATTTAAGCTGTCAATAAAAATAAAAGGCAACATCCCATTGTCAGGCCTTTCCATTAGTATAATTTGAATACAACATCAACGTCGAGGGCTCTTATTCTGGTCTAAAATAACATGGCATAGGAGTGTGAATGGTACCTCTATATGACTAACCTTATGATCAAACAACATAATTCAAGGATCCATCAAAATAGGCCTTAATGGTACAAGTTTTTGGCATGCCCTAAGAGGAGAGCCAAAAGGAAAAGCAGTAGCAAGAAAGTTCACTGGAATCTCCTTCGAATGAGAACACACTTATTAATTGGCAAGCTAAAGATTTTTTTTGCATAAATCAGGTTCCACCTCAAGGTGTGGCAGCCAAAAAATATTCTAAGAAGAGGAATATTGAAGAAGGGAATACATCTAATACAAGTTCTCCTCAGCCCTCTATCACTCTACAAGGTGTTAGCAATAAAAGAACAGTTCCAAATGTAAAAAATCAGCCCGAGACCACCTTCTACACTAGCTCATGTACTAGATTTAGTAACCCATGTGCAAAATAAGGTTGTGTAAAACAAAGGACAAAAAAAGGATAGTTCCTCTCCATTCAATATCATTGAGAAAATGAAGAAAAAGAATGTAAACATCTCAATGTGGGATTCATTAGCTATCCTGGCCAAAGAGATCTATTACAAATAGCCATGGAAAATTGGTCCGCATCAAATGAATTGTCTAAGAATCAATAGAAAGTTATCACAAATAAAAATCAACAAGAAGGAAATCAAGGAGGCAAACAAGATAAAAACATGAAGCCTCCTCTATTTTATATATCTGTAATCATTGGAAATAATCTTGTACATAATTTCATGGTTGATTTGGGAGCAAGTAATTTTGTGATGCCCAAACACATAGCTCATTTCTAGAGGTTTGGTGCTATTGGATGGGACAAAAATTACAATAGTTGGAGTAATCAAAGGGTTGAGCCTCACATTTCATGCATGCCCAAATGTCACCGTCCGAAAGATGTATCAGTTATTGACTTGCCACCACTCTTTTCATTGTGTTTTTTAAGAGACTTAACAGCTAAAATTAGAGGCTATTTATCTACTAACTGGTCATATATGGTATTCTGAACGAGGTATGGAGCTAAAGCTACAATCAGATCTGATAATATCACCAATTTCCACATTAAGCCTCATACGCAAAATCCAATTAATGAAAATTGTTCAACTTTTGACCAAGATGATTTTCCAAGAACTTATGAAGAGGATACCAAGGTTAGAAAAAATCCTAACTTGACTCTTGATGAATGGGAAAACAAAAGGCATGCTTTTGATCCATACAAGGAGATGGAGCAAGCTGAAATAGGATTTTATTGCTTACATGAATAAAATCCACCTCTTCCTATCATCACCAAGTCGGATCACAAAGATGATAATGAGGTATGGAAATTATTCTTTGATGGCTCAAAAAGTAGACATGGTGCTAGAGGAGGAACAATGTTGGTTTCACCACAAGGTACAAAATACTACATAGCTTTCCATTTTTAGTTTTCTTTCTCAAACAACAAAGATGAGTATGTGGATTTGATTCATGGATTACATTAGGCAAGGAAGAGAGGCATTAAAAACTTGTAAGTTTTTGGATATAGAAAACTGATTGTGAACCAAGTTAGAGGGGGAAATGATTCTAAGAATGACCTTCTAGATAACTACAAGAATTGAGTGATCCATAGGAAATTTTGGCAGATATATGTTCCCTAAATTTCCTATGATTGGAACAATATGGAATATCACTCTGAGATATTTTTGGTGACTATTTGAATGCTATAAACAGAGTCTGTGCGCACATCTGGTGGTTGGTCAAAATTTGGTCAATATCTAGTCAACATTGGTTAACAAAAAAATTAAAGATTTTTAAATCATCAAACATTAGTGCCATTACGTAGAGCTCACCAAGACCTTTTTGACACATTTTGAATGGACCGAATCTGAGTCTGTATGTGAAAGTTATGACTAGTCAAAGTTCGGTTAATTGGTGGTCAACTATCGAAGGATACAAAAAATGCACAAATGTCATGGTCACACGTGGAAAATCTTCATTTGATTAGGCGGATGTGGCATTAGAGGTGGGTTTATGGTTTTTACCCACATAAAAGGTTTTATAATCTTTTTATTAAAAAGAAAAGAAGAAAAGTCCACGTGAAAATAAATTATGGTGGATAAAGCCTATTAAAAAGGCTTGCATATAATGTGGGATTTTTCCTACATAAATCTGCTCCATCCATGTGAAGAGTGGATATTATTATGGGGTTTAGTTTTGTAAAAATATGGCTTAAGCTTATTTAAAAGCTTAAAAAGGGAATTAATCCCTATTAATCCGCTCAAAGCCTATTAAGGTTATGATATTATTTGAAGTAGATTAAATATTTGGTGGCTAAATTATTATTATGCCATGGGGAATTTTGTCTAAGCCCAATCATTGAGGATTATTATGGGCTCTTTAAAAATAAGCCATGGATATTATCAAATATCCTTATATTCTAGGCTCCTAATCAATATAAATAGGGGACTCGGGTACATTGTAAAACACACAAGCCTTAAGCTTATCAAGTTTTATAAAGGCATTCAAGGTGTTATTAAATATAGCTTCTAAGCTATATTAAAGGCCTTAATTATTTTTTAAGGCATTATTTTTATCAACCTATTATTTATTAGGCAATATTTGAAGATGAAGCTTTGAGTTCTCTCTAAGAAGCAAAGTGATCCATGCCCAAGTGTGGCAAACTGGTGAAGTTCCTAGATAATCATGGAAATGTAATGGAGACATTATGGAGAGATATAAATGATTATATCTTATTAGTATAAACATGATGGCCTATATAATTTTTTATAAGCAATATGAAAAATGAAGAAGTCCTATATTATTCATTATAGGCACATGGCAGAAGTTTGATATTGTTGTTATCAATATGTTGATAAAGTAATACCTATATATTTTATAGGCATATTGAGGACCGATATTATTTGTTATCAAAAAAACTTATTATTAAATAGGCACATTATGGTTCAAGAGTTATTATTTTTTTAACTCTCCGATAAAGAGAATTCTCAAGCTAGAGCCTGGAGATGCCATAGAGCGAAGGGACGTGACAAAGCATTAGAGAAGTAGTTAAGCTCATAGCCTCATTACGTTGGACATATCATCAGATCATTAGCTTTGGATGAGGGTTTATTCAGTATGAGTTCTTTGGAGATAATTGATGTCTGCTGAAATCTGGAGACTTAGCACCGCACAATGGAAGTGTGGAGGTTTCTAGAAGAATACTTAGCACCGTACAATAGAGGCATATAGGTATTCATGCATAGAATATCATATTGAATCTACCAGGGTAGCCACTTGGTGTTCAAGTTCTTGTTATATTTTTATTCAATATTATCATGCTTACATTGTATTATTTGTTATAATCATGGAAGTGGATAATATATCGGTTCTATTGATGAACCTGGAGATGTAGGCTTTCTCCTGAACTCTGTTATCAATCCTTATGTAGTGTGTTTTTATTTCTTGCATTGTTTAAGGTTGATTATAATGGGTTAAATTTGGAAAATAAATTAAATCCTATAGGGGTCCGTGGTCGAGTAAAAAAATTTAGTCAATTTTTGGATCATCGAGTATGGGATATTATTAAATATTTTGAAGCTTTTGGCATCATTTCCATCCCAAGGAAGAATAATGAGGATACAAACAAAATTGCAGTGATTAGATCAACATTTGATGTTGAAGACAATATCAAAAATGATAAAACATAGCCTCATATCATGGTGTTTATAAACTGGTTATTTTGGAAAATAATCCTAGTTGGAAAGTCTTCAAAATTTATCAAAGCAAATCATCAAAATTTTACAAGAAGAAGCTAAGTTATCTACTAGAAACTAAGATAAATTGGAGTAGCAATATGGTGACCAAGTGGTGCAGCTGATAATGAAAAAATTAACAAAGGGCCTTGTGACTTTGGAATCGATCTTCAACCCAAATGATCAGTTCTAAAAAGAAAAGGAAAACATTCAAGTAAAGGATGAAGACTCAAAGCCTATTTTGGGAAGAGAAGGAAAGATATTCCAAATTGGAAAGGTGAGTACTCAGAAAGAAAAATATGAATTTAAAAAACTTTTTCAATAGTTTCCTGATGTTTTTTCCTGGAATTATAAATATTTGAGAGGATTCAATCCAAAATTAGCACAACATATTATCAAACTAGATCCAAAATCTAAGCCCATCAGGTAGAAGCAAAGACTAGTGAATCCTCACATTGAAATTATCATGAGGAAAGAAATAAATAATTTGGTAGAGGCTAACATCATCTTTCCTATTAAACATTAAAGTTGGGTCACAAATTTGGTGCATGTAAGGAAAAGAAATGGAGAAATCAGATTGTGCATGTAATTCTGTGATCTAAATAGAGCATCACTCAAAGACCATTATCCACTGCCTTCAATGGAACAGATCTTACAAGTAGTGTTTGGTTCTAACAGGTTCTCATTGTTGGATGGGTACTTAGGCTATAATCAAATCATGGTGAAGGAAGATGACCAATTCAAGACAACCTTCACAACAAAATGGGGCACCTATCCTTATAGGAATATTCCATTTGGATTTCTGAATGTCTGAGCAATGTTTCAGCAAGCTATGGATATGGAATTTAAGGGGCTTATCAATAAGATAGTACCAATGTATCTAGATGATATCATTGTGTTCTCTAAAAATGTAGCAGACCACATCTTTTACCTAAGGCAAGTGTTTCAAAGGTGTACAAGATTTAGAGTGTCTTTGAATCTGAAAAAATGTATATTATTGACACATGAAGGAAAATTGTCGGGCCACATTATTTCAAAGGAAGGATTTACTATTGATCTCAAGAGAGTTTAGGCCATCCAAACTCTACCATTCACAAGTCAAAAGAAGGTTCTCCATAATTTCTTGGGGAGAATAAATGTTTTCCACATATTTGTGCCTAATTTTTCCACTTTGGTGAAGCCACTGATAATGATGTTAAAGAATATATTTACATTCAAGTGGATGATAAAAGGAAAAGAAAGTTTTGAGGCCATTAAGCATTGAATATATCAAACCCCATATTTCATCAACCCAGACTTTTCCAAGGATTTTATGCTCTATGCTTTTGGAGGTTCAAATACAATTTCAGCTATCTTGGTAAAGCTGAGCAAGGAAGATTCAGAGCAGTCCATAGCATTATTTAGCCAGAGCCTAAAATATTACAAGGTAAGTTATTATTTTAATTAAAAATCATTTTCTTAATGTGATTAAAATCTTTAAGAAGTTCCGACACTTGGTCTCAAACAATAAGATCTAACTATTAGTGTCTTATGCAGGGGTCAGAGAATTTCTTCTAAAAAAGGTTTGAATGAGAAGAGGGCACGTTGGATCACTTGGGAAATGGAGTATGACATAGAAATCAAAGTGACCAAGATGGTCTGTGGCAAAGGCTTATGTTAGAAACTAGCTTCCAAATAGCATGCTGAGCTAAAAAGTGAAAAAGAAGTTGTTTTGGTGCTGCAAAATGACCAAGAATAACCAACTGATGATGCACCCATTCCATGTTGGGCTCAATATATGGTCCATTATATCCAAATAGGTTTGTACCCTCCAGATTGGAGTAAAGAAAAGAGAAGATAATTTAGGTTTCAGTCCATTCTATATGTTCTTATTGAAGAGGTTTTGTTCAAGAAATATGTGAATGGATTTCTCTTAAGGTGTGTTCGAACAAATCAGATTTAAAAAGTGTTATATGAGTTCCATCAAGTAGAATCTAGAGGCCTTTTTACTCCATGAGAAATAACTCTCAAGATCATGAAGGATGGTTATTATTGGCCTACAGTGTTTAATGATTGCTATGTTTGGATCAAGAAGTGTAAAACGTGTGCATTCTTCACAAGAAAAGGAAAGCTAGCAGTTCTAACCCTTCATCCCATTTTGGTTGATCATCCCTTCATGTAATGGGGATTGGAATTCATTAGATTCATCAATCCAAATTCATGCCAAGGCCACAGATGGATTTTAACAGCAACATATTATTTCACCAAGTGGACATAAGTAGTCACACTCAATGAAGAAAATGAATCGAGCATCTTGGAATTCTATAAGGGGATAGTCACAAGGTTTGGTTTCCTAGCACTATCATATCAGATAATGTATTGGATTTTATTGGTACAAGGATAAAAAATGGGCTGTTATAAATGGAATATATCTCAGCACTTCATTAAATTATTAACCTCAGGGTAATGGCTAAGAAGAGTCCACAAAAAATAACTTATTGAGAATCATAAGAATAAATCTTGATGAGAATCATAGAACTTAGCATATGAAGCTCAAATCAGCCTTGTGGGGTGATAAAATCACACCAAAGAGGTCAACAATCCATTCTCCATACAAGCTAGTATACGGGAAAGAAGTAGTACTACCTATATCACTCGAGTTTTTGGCATTGGAGCTCATGAAGTAGTTATAACTATTTGAGTTTGAACCCATGGAAATCAGATATGGAGAACTCATGGAGTTAGAAGAAACAAGAGAGTATGTAATGCAAACCATGGAGAAAGATCAAAAATTGATCAATAAGAGCTTTGACAAGAAGTCTAAGGCCAAGAATTTCCAAGAGGGATATATAATGTTAAAGTGTGATGCTGTCGAGAAAAACACAGTAAACATTCCAATTTTGACGCAATATGGAATGGTCCCTACATGATCACAGAGTGCAAAAGTAGCAATGAATTCCAACTGGGTATATTGGATGGAGAAGAACTACAGATTCCAGTCAATGGAATCTACATCAAATATTACTACTAGAAACAAGATTTCTCACCCTTGCATATGTTAGTTTAGGATTTTCATTCCTCTAAGTGCTTGTGCACATTTTAATATTGTTAGAATAGGTTTTATTTTCCCTAAGTGTTGGTGCACATGTTTTATTGCTTCTAGTGTGTGTTATTGCATAGATCATCATGATTCCAAAGAGAAATTGCAGCAATGAAACTCATAGTTTCAAGTAATATTTGTTATCCTCAAGAAAATTCAAATGAAGAGCAACTAAAATCAAATCAAGAGGAATATTTAAAAATTTTCATCCTCTTGCTTCTTCAAATTAGCATCCGAGTTTCTCATTCCCTTCGCTAGATCAAAAATTTAGTATTAGGGCATCTTGAGTACTACAACAGATGACAACCCTCAATGCTTCACTCATCCTTCAAGCATTTTTCAAGCATTAAAACTTAGCCACCATGTATACCTGCAAGGGTTGATAACATTCTTTGCATCCTTCATCGGCGCTCCGGACATGGTGTCAAAATTGGAACATTCAAGGAAGATGGAAATCAAACTTTAATAGAGTTCCATAACGTCCAAGATGAAGGGTGTTTCTCTCCAATTCTATAGTATGTTTCACCTTGCCAAGAAAATCAGTCTCATTTGTCTATACTTGGAAAAAATCGATCATCGATACAATAGTTACAGGTGTCCATCATTCATCCTCGTGGATCATAGCTACATGAATGGGTGAAATTCAAGTTTGAAGACAATTTTCTACTCTCAAAAAAATTAATTTCAAGATTTTCTTACAAGAGTTGGAAAATATATGATGTGACATTTCAAGTGTTTTAAGGTCAATATTTTTAGAGTTTAGACTAGTTCATGTTAATCACACAGACTCCATGCAATGGATAGCTACATGAAGCTAGTCATACTCCATATAGTAGGAAAATGACCCCTCAAATCTCCAAATTGTTATCCAATTTTAACTGCGAGTGAAATTATAAACCAAAGTAGGGTGACACTCATCAAGAGGCTCTCATAACTAACTGAAGGAAATAAGAAAATTTCGGTGTTCAAGGCTAGATCTAGGTCTTTAGGAAGGTTAATACTTATGAGAGGAATTTTTCCTCTTATTGGTCTTCACAAAGCTCAAATTTTTCCAAATGAGGAAAAAACAAGCATAGAGCCCACTTGAGGGTAAGTAGGGAAGGTACAATCTGATACAATAACTCAAGGCATTTCTGATCCCTCCATACAACTCCTCGAGAATTGAGAGATCTAATTTTTGTAAGAAATTTGGAAGGGTTGGAGGAGTTAGAAAAGGTTACCATTTTGGTAACTGAAGGACCGGATGAGTTTATGAATAAGTTACTAAGGGATATTGATCTCATATTTCCATTGGAAATCTATCTAGAACCGAGTTATCAAAACAAGTAGGTGAGCTTCTTGTATCAATCACTAAGCTACTCCTTCGAGAAACCCGTTTGCTAAGATAACATTACTTTGCGAGTTGTATAATACATGGGCCAAGTTATTTCCAACATGGCCAAGAAATCATTAGCAAGTCGAGAAAATTCATGATATGGGGATAATGATAAGGGCATAGTATCATGCTAGAGGGAGAATAAATTCATCGCATTGTAAAGGAAAGTCAAATTCTACAAAGTGTGGAGCCCGTAGAAATGAAGATGTTGAGTTCTATAACAAAGGTCCTACTAGGTTTAATTGATGAGATCATCAATGATTGGGTGGATGGAATAGAAAAGGAGTGATCTTTGAGGGATAAAACCAAATAATTTGAGTGCCCCTAATAGGTTATAGGAGGCATACCAGGTTGTCACATAGATGGTGCACCATATTAACTCTGCATTGAGAGCTTGATCTAGTAGAAATCCGTGAGCCATTATTTTCAACATAGGACGAGCTATCTAGGGCCAAGATCTGTCAAAACTAGTAGGTCCACTCGAGCCAAGTCTACAACATCAAGTGATAAGAGGAGAATGATTTTATGAAGGATCCCATAGGTATCATGGTAGTTTGGCTCAGAAGAAAATCATTAAGATGGAAGGGGTTGTATATGGAGAACAACGAGCTCATACATTGAACATGACACATCACAGGATGGAATGAGCCATACGCCATAGAAGAGAGTTACACAAGAATGTTGCAAAGATTGTGTATAAACCTATTCCTACTTATTCTAATATGGAGTGTGCCTAGTTGACTTAGAAGTGTGAACACATTTATAAGCGGGGGTCAAGATCTATGCTGCATAATGACCTATCCGTTTGGATGGGGTGAGCTCTAGATCTAGTGAGCCATAATTACCTCTAGTGGAAATCTCAAATATGTAAGGTGGGAGAGGAACTTGGGTGTTAAATGGAGAAGGGAATAATTGGCTGACTGAGATAACTCAAAAATCCCGCATACTTAGGACATGGAGTGGCCACTGCGGCCAATGCAGAGATAATCAACCTAAGGGTTCTAGTCAAATGTCAGACATATGTTCATCCAAAGGCTAAAACAACACACAATGAGGAGCTCAGAAGTTGTGTAGAAAAAGTGGGAAAACATGGCCCAAGTGTCCTAGGAATGTAGGGATGTGTGTGCACCAAATGTTTGAAATCGCTGAATTGAATGTGTGCGGGGCATAGTGTGGAAATGGTGAGATGAAACAACCCAAGTGGCCCATGGGATGCAAATGTAACCTAGACTTGATATTTCCACAAAAAAAACATTATAGGTAGAGAGATGGTAAAAGTCCCTCCACAGAGTCAATTCTATCTTTGTGAATGTGGCTCACCCGACGAGGTGACCTAGCAGAGTAGTGCGGGCATGCTGGGTGTTCGACACACAAGTAGCCCACATGAAATTAGGCCAGCCAAGAAATTTAAGTCCAAAATGGCTGATGTGGTAAGGAGATGATACATTAAGGTGGATCCAACCGAGTCAAGTTCCCTACCAAGTTAGGTGATTAGAATGCTAGATAGTTGGATTAAGCTTCCGGTGAACGAAACGTGGAGTTAAGGCAACATAATGTGTCTAGAATGCAAAGAAGAATACTCGGTGGTATGGGGTGGAAAATAATCTCACCACATGGCACCAATGTGGAAATAAGATAATCAAATATCAGTAGGATCTAATGGGATTTGTGGCATATAAAATGAGCTTGACATCTAAGACAAGGACTCGGTGGCAATGAAAGGGTGAGAGTCATCTCGGCTAAGATGGTTGAGTGACAGAGTTATAACACATTTAAATATTAAAATCAAACCCCTACATAAAATAAACCAAATCAATGATGGTCCTACCAAATTTAAATGCCCCGATCAATTAAATAATGTAAAAACATTAGAATATGGGAAATAATTAAAATGCCATTTTCCAACAAAGATTTAATTGCACAGTCCCGTGGAATGCAAGTAAGTGGAAAATTCCCAAGTAGTTTCTCCTCCTTAGAAGCTCATGACTTGAGCATTTCTCAACAGAATTTCACAAAATTGCTATCGTTGGAATCATGGTTCCAAGGCCTTCACATAAGGATTAAGGAATTATATGATTGATCAAGAATTGAATGTGAATTTTTCAAGAGATAGAACTAATTCCAAACAAGGACCCTTAAATTGGTTGGGAGTGCAATTAATAGGCATGGATATCCATTTCTCCACTACTGCAAGTTATGGGGTAGTATGGCGAGGCTTTTTTAGGTCATAAATCATGATTTTCACCCATGTTGGGTGCTTTGTAATTGATGTAAAGGGAAAATCCGAGTTTACTTTTTTCTTTCTTTCTCTCCTTCACTTTCTATAAATTGAGATGTTTTTCTCATTTGTAAGGGGGATAACTCTGGTAGAAAAACTTTTCCATTTTTGTTTTTTGAAACCAATGTACTATAGGCCTTTATAGAGGACTTCTTGCATGATGATCTTGTCCCTTATCTTGTAATAGCATGATCTGTACATATCAATGAAGTGATAAATGCAAGTTTTGGATGTATCTTCCCTTGTGTTTATTTACATTCTTCTTGCCTCCTTATTCTTGTTGCAGGTGTATTGTGTATTATATTCATTGTGCAGAGTTCATTATATTTTTGCTCCTATGGAAATGATGTTTTGAATGTTTTTGTTAGACTATGGAGAAATATTATTACCCTTTCCAATCTACATTTTTCTCCCACTTTCACACATTGGAGATTTTTTCTCACACCCTTATTTTGGTGCATCACCTTTGTAGTATAGTTTTCTATACTTTCATGTGATTTCTCTCTCCTTAGTCTCTTTGAAGTTTTAGGATAGAGATAGTAATTAGTTTTCTTTCGTTAGAGTTATCTTGCACTAAAGTAGGAAGAGGAACCAACCTTCTCTAGAGGTCTATCTCAAACAACAATTCCCACACTTGGAGATAGTGCCCATTTTACATAGTCATGTTGCTTGTCTTAACACACTCACGTGATAAGAAAATAGAGGGTGTTCTGATTTGGTATACCATTCATAATCCCACAATTTTTCACATTAAAAAAATGACCTACCACACTTTTATCCTTTTCCGCATTTGCATTTAAAACATTATTTTTGTCTCTATCCCATTTGTTGTAGTACACCTCAGACTCAAAATTAATATTATCTAGCTTGTTTAACATTATATCAAAAAATTCATCCTTATAATCATCATTGTACAAAATTGTTCCAGACTGAGCTTTATTTAGTAAAATGTCAATCCTTGCTAGTTGGCTCTCTATGGCTATGAACAATGAATTCCTTTGATCATGATTATGGTAATGAGTATTTATTTATTTGATCAAAACATTAGCCATGTACTCCCAAGTGCACACTAAATCCACATCAGACATAACCACTTCCTGAATTGTGGCCCCCATACTATTTGATACCATATTTTCAATGGTAAAATATGTCTTTTGATCATCCGTGAGTGGAATTTGACTTGGTAGAGGATGAGAGTTTTGATTTCATGGATATATTATTACACTTTTGGTTAGGTAGGTGGATCAATTTGTATCATATCATGGGTGTCAAAATAATTTTCCGTCTCCGTATCACGAGTATCAAACCCCAAAAAACTCATCATCAAGTTTGATTTTTTTCAAAATATGGGTACCAGTTATACTCTAGAACCCACCTAGTGAAAAACTTGGAAATTCTAAGGTTGTGGGGTGAACTGTTACTTCAAAATTGATATAAAATGAAATATACTTCCCTATAAATTTTTGTGTACAATTCATGGCAGTTGTACCTGAGGCCTTTTTCGAATATGTTGTAGTCATTTATTAACTACAAGAAGAAAAGTATTAAAAATTAAACATTATACCCTTGTAAATACTAAATAAAATATTTACAAGTAAACAAAAGAAACTAAACATTATAAATTACCTTGCATGCTTGGAGATGTGATCATATGACCTTGTGATTGAGACTGAGTTTGATCTAGACCGTCAAACTTGGAAGTTTTAGCAAATAAAAATATATAAATATTGAAATACTTTACCACTGATAGAATAGATAAATTGTTAATGATTCCTGCTAGTAGATTAGTTATAAATAGTAACATAAATAAGCTGTAAAAAATGTGGAGGGAAAGGTGGTGGTGGAGGTATCGAACCCCTAGGTGTTTTTATCAAGGAAATCATATCAGGTTTGATTCCGCTAAATCCATATTAGAATCACTAGAGGCCTCTACAGGGGATTTAACCCAGTAAATAACCTTTTTATGAGATATTGCAGCTAAAATTCTTCTCTGTAGAATATAAATTACTATTATTATTGCATTAAAAAATAATTAATTTTTATAATGTTAAAATTAATTGTTACCTATTGTTCTTCAACTGAAATACCTATTGATAGTAATTTTTCATTTATTGCAGTCATAATTTATCCATTCTGTAATTGGTTAAAAGATTCTTGATAGAAAACAAGTAGATAATTGGTACAAGAAAACATAGTCTTTGATTTATTAGATACATTGATACTAGATAGGGAATTGTTGACATCTATTTCAATTTGATTGGAAAATTTTTGCACCAATCAAATTATTACCTCTACTAGTGTTCACAATAAATAGTGAACTGCCCAAAAATGAAAGTCTGTGGATCTTTCCTGCAACAAAATCCTTAAAAGAGTGATATGATTGCAATAAATAAATTATTTTTAACATCTTGTAAAACAAGTCCTATTTTGGAATGATTAAATGCGTTGCAATGACAACATATAAGAAAATTTGAATGCTTGGGTAGTTAAATAATATAAAGAAAGAAAAAAATTAAAAAATAAATTGAAATTACCATCAATCTACACATTGTAATAAGATTCCAATTTTTTTTTGTTTACATCAGTTAACACAACATTTTTAGTCACGACCATCTAGTTTTAAAATGATAAACTAATTAATCGATGGATGTCTGTAGGCTCCACATTGAATGAAAATGTATGATCCATCATGGGGACGGAAAAATTTACGTTTTCTTGGTTGTAAGAAATCATCAAGAAATCAAGGATGGCAATAACTATTTCAAATTGGGGCATGTTTACAAGCCGTGTGAACTTTGTTTTGTGCATTAAGTCTTTAGGCGTATCTTTCAGTTTCATCAGTGTCAGAATTTGAGGGGACATAAGGATTTTGTACTAGAATTCAGAGTTAGGAGTAACTATGGAAGAAACCATTGTTGAAATATTTAGAAATTAGTGTAAATTTATAGGAGAGGGAGGGGAAATACAGTAGCTGTACATTGGTTGCATAGAAAATTAGAGATAATGATCTAGATTTGTAAAAGTTTATGGAAGAAAGTAAAGAAATGAACCTTGTAGGGATATATATATATAGGGATCAGGTTCACGGAAAGGACACATGGAAAAAAATGATAGGTGGAGAATTTTGAGGTAACATGTGTCTATAGACATGCCTATGGATGAATTATATATATAGACAATAATCTAATAGTGAAGAGGTGATCTTCTAAGCTAGTTCATCTAATAGAGAAGAGATGGTTGTCCAACATGTCCCATCTAATAGGGAAGAAATGGAAAACTAACATGGCCTCTCTAATAGGGAAGAGACAACCATCGAGAATGGTTTATCCAATAGGAAAGAGAAAATCATCTAACTTGGCCCATCCAATAGGGAAGAGATGGTCATTTCACATGGCACATGTAATAGGGAAGAGACAGTTGTCAAACATGGTCCATTCAATAGGGAAGAGACAATCGTCTAATGTAGGAAATCTAATTATGAACAGATGAATATCTAACCTAATCCATATAATGAAACATAGATGGAAATATAACTCACCCATTTGGTGATGGATAAACAACCATCTAACATCTTTCTAATTATGCAAAATCACAAAAATTATGGCACGGCAAATCACCTTTTCTAGGAAATATTTTTTGGATATTCGCCATTTTTTTGAAAGTCCATTTCAGAGATTTCCCACCCTTTCTATAATAATTTTTTAGAGTGGGGGCCTTAAAATAACCCTGTAGCTCTTATTCTCTAATAAAAAACTTGGATTTTGCATTAAAAAACTTAAATCCACTCATTTAACTTGCCCTGGTTTCAATAAAACCAAGTAAAAACCCATAGGATGCATCTAGTTTTCGGACCCAAAATGGTTCACACAAAACTTATGGTTCTATATCAACCTCTTTCTCATAATCTCCTACTAGGTTTCCCATGGGCACATCACATGCCCACATTCACATAATCTAGGTATCATTGTATTAAATTCATTCATAATAAATAACATTTTAGGCATGATGTCGATCCCAATACTTGGGATATTACAGTACCATTTACTAATGCCCACTTCTCCCGAGATCCATGGCATTCCATACCTAAAATTATTTAATCTAAGGTCTAAAATCCAGGTTATTTTAGCATATTCGGATGATGAAGAACCTAATGAACTCCAAAAAAGGTCAAAAAGAATAGATTACCTTATGACATTTCTTAGTGTTTATTTCTAGTCCTCTTACCTCGAGACTGATATCCACCACAACCCAAGCTAGAGGATCCTATTTATCACACCTTGACTTCCAACCACCTAGAATGCAATGAATTAGTAATTGCATAACTCTTTTCCATTCACCCTCTACTTTCACCTTGGTCTTTCAAAAACTTGGTGTCATGGCTAAAGAGGAGGTGCCTAAACTCAAGGAAGAAGAGATTTCCTTTTCTCCCTCGATTATGCGAGACTACATCATTTCACAAGCCAAGTCCATACACTTGGAAGTATTGCACTACCAATGTGCTTATGGCCAAAATTCAATCCATGTGAGTCTAATCTAATACTATAGAAATATCTTATGGGCCTCTTATTTATGATACTAGTGATAATTACTATGTGCCCTGTTACCCTCCGAAGAAAATTCAAATTATACAATAACTCCACCACTCACATCAATTTTGAGCCAACCTCTACAATTAGTGATGGTCCATATGCTATTGGCATGGCCATTATGGACACTACACCTAAATAGAACACCTTGGATGCTAGGGTGGTGGATGTATGAAAATCTAGTTCAAGATGACATCGAGATGAAAAATGATACATGGAAATAGAAATTGATGTGGAATATCATAGACCTCTCTCCACTTTAGATAATGATGAGGCTATCCTAGAGGTCATATATGCATGAGAGGATAAACTTCCTAGAAACCATCATAAATTAGGGAATTTCCTCAAAACACTTATGCACTTTGATGATTATGTCTCTACTTTTGATCCTTATCGAATGAGGTAGCTACATTTCCTGAAGCTTCATACCATTTTCAGGATAAAAATTCTATGCTAGCTGAATCAACCATAAGTGTAAAACTTCATGATGAACTATCACACAGTCATTCTTAGAGATTGTTTTTCCAATTTACGTAAGTGTCACATTGCGGTCCTAATAAAACATAAGGAATTATTTGCATGGGGATATGCTGACATGTCAGACATTGATACTAAGATTGTATCTCATAACATCATCACTTATCCAGACACTACTCTTGTTCAACAGAAAATATGAAAATTCCCTCATAAAATCAATAATATTGGTCATAAATAAATCATTAATATTTTAGGTGCCAAATTTCGAATGGGTCTCCAATATATTCCTAGTTAGGAAGAAGGCTACTCTCACCATTCGTATCTTCATTGACTTCATAATTCTCAACCTTACTTTTCCTAAGGATAAATTTCCTTTACTCTCCATCGATTCCATTGTCAAATCCATGAAATGATACAAAATTTTATCTCTCATGGATGGGTTCTCAAGATATAATCAAGTCGCAATCGCTCTTGAAGATCAACATAAGACCACTTTTACAATAGAATGGGGTACTTATTGCTATCTCAAAATTCCCTTCAGGCTCAATAATGTCAGTGCAACATATCAATGTGACATGAATCATACATTTCACAATATTATATACAAAATAGTTTAAGTTTATGTGGATGATCTACTCATCAAATATCTATGCACATACGATCATGCTCATGACCTAGACATCTCCCAAGGGTGTCTTCAAAAATATAAGGTTCATCTCAATCCTAACCAATGTATATTCACGGTGACTCGAGGAAAATTTTTAGGTTTCTTAGTGTCAAAATGTGGAATTGATGTCGATCAACAAAATATTAAGGTTATTCTTGACACACCATGACCCTCTTGCATAGATGATATACAAAATTTCTCATTAAAATTGGGGCAATATGATGATTTTTCCCTAAATTCACCTATCATGTACATGTCATAAATAATTTACTCGAAATTCTACTAAACTTGAGTGGACCAAGGATTTTCAGCAAGCTTTTGATAACATGAAACAATCTCTCACTTCACTACCAACATTACAACCTCCTTCTCTTGATCTACCTTTTTTATTATATACCTCTTCCACTCTAGTTTACAAAGTGGGGAAATTATAGCACAAGAAGATAAAAAGGGGGAATAAGCATACCATATATTATGTTAGTCGATCCCTACTAGATTATGAGATGTGACACACTTTCATTGAGTAAGCTTTCCTAACCATCTACTATGTAGTTACAAAACTACAACATTATATACTTTAACAAACCACCTACATCACTGTTCATACTAATCCTTTATGATACTTCTCAAATTTTTTCCTTCCAATGGATCAAATTGGGAAGTGGATGAATCATCTTATGGAATTTGACCTATGTATCATCACGCAATGATTAGTAAAATGCCAAGTTATTGCAAACCTATTATCACCACTCCCATCCCTACTCCTCAACCTATTCACAATGCACTCCTTGATAAGGAAATCCTTCTCATTGATGGTATCAAAAAATTTATTTCTATCAAATACTATTTTGTTAGCTTTATGAATGGTCTTGAGGCACAATCCTTTGATGCCAATAATGAAGCACCTCCCTCTCCTAAGGCCAAACCAAACACCAAGATGACTAAAAAATAAATTACCATTGATATTCATGAGGATAAATGGTATTTACACTTTGATGGGGAAAAATACCTTCAAGGAGTTGGGGCAAGATATGTGCTCTCCGATCCTTTCAAAAAAATTCCCGTTTCCTATCGACTAGAATTTGAGGTCACAAATAACATGGCTGATTATGAGTCTCTAATCTTGGGCATGCAAGACACCATCGACGAGAATATTTCTTATGTTTATACCATGGGGAATCTCAATCAGGTGTCGGTACATTAACGACACATATCAAGGTCGTAGAAAAATATTAAATCCTATTACGAACTAGTTCAAGAAATAAAACCACGCTTTACCTTATTTACCATTGATTCAATCCCACGAGAACATAATACCTTGGTCGACTCCTTGGCCACAGACGCCACACTATTCTAGACACATTGTGATTATCATGATATTACTACCATTTTATAAATTCATCAAACCCCTTCTATCACTCATCACCAATGTGTCTAGGACATCTGTCAGATTGAGTCATATTCCCCTACCATTGGTCCTTGGTACGTAAAAACTCATGAATTTATCCAATATAAAATCTACCTAGATGGTATGGAATCATGAACATGATTACAAATATAGAAAAAATATCTTATATATGTACTAAAATATGACATTTTATACTAAAAGAAATTCAAAGGTATCCTACTTTGATGCATTAAAAAGGACGAGGTTCTCCTTAGCTTAGAATAATCACACAGGTGAACTTACAGTGACCATTTTATTTTTCATGCTATTACATGTTAATTCCTACATATGGGTTACTATCGACCTACACCCAAATCTAACACTTATGAATTTTCCAAAAAGTTCAAACTATGCCAATACCATGATGATCTGATTCATTCCCCTCTGACTGGTCTACAATATATTGTAGTTATCTTACCCTTCAGTATATGGGAGTTATATTACATTATAAAACTCCCTCACTTTTAATACGGTCATGTATTCATCATCACATCCAATGATTATTTAACCAAGCTGGGTTGAAGCAATTCCCCTTACCAACATGTGGGAACTTACTACCTCCAAGTGTTTTCTCAACTAAATCATTTTATTATTTGAAATTCCCCACACCATCATATATGATAATGGTGGGAGTTTCAAATTCGAATAAATGAGGAAAATCTACATTAAGTTCAAGATCAAACATCAATTCTCAACACCTTATCATCCCTAATGCAAAAGATAAGCCAAATCTACAAAAAAATCATCAGTAAAATCCTATAAAATATAGTTCATGAGTCACGCATATAATGACATACAAAACTATATCCTACATAATAGGAATATTACACCAATTTCCATACCGCCACTAGGGAAATTCCTTTCTCGCTTACTTATGGAGCCAAGGTTTTCTTGTCATTTTCTCTTCTCTTTTACAAAACTTGCATATGCTTACTCATCTCTTAGATTTATTGCATCTTAACTCTTGCCTTAGAGATTATTCTTGATTGGATTGATTTTATTGCACTTTTAGGTCACCTATAGTGAGTTAGGACTGGATTATTTCTCCTTATCTTCCCTAAATATTTTCTCTCTTGGTGTATGGTCCTTTGGGAAATAGATGCATCAGCGAGTGCCCCTCAATACATAAGTTCTCTAACTCAACTTGTCATTTTTTATAGAGTAATATCCTATCTTATCTTATTACTTTATGTTAGATTAGTATTTTATGCACATGCTAGGTTAGAATATTATATCCAGATCTTTATCTTATATTCCATGCTTTACTTTGGTTAGCATAGACTTTGTATGTTAATTTTAATCTTAATCACCCCCATAGCATCGATACATCAATAGGGTTCCTTCCTCTTTCTCAATGTAAGGCCTTGAAAACCTTAGGTTTTTCTATTGAAATGGTTACTTTTCTTTGGGTATGTGATCTTAGCGGTACCTGTACCCCCTTTGAATTTTATATGTCATGTGTTAGTCTTGTTGTGTCCATTACTCATTGGATTGATAACCTAGTTGAACAGATGATAAGAGTTCACATTGTCTATAAATATTTTTTCCCACCATACACAACCCATTAGATGAAGTGAGAAGCACACTTAGATCTAAACATATTGTTACAACCAAAATTGAGGACCGAGAGGGATTCTCTTATGTTTGAGACACAATGCCACTTTTCACCCTTTGAAAACATGAATATTTCCTCTATGAAGGTTAAAATTAGTGAGGGATTGAGGATGAAAAAATGTGACCATTTTGAGTATTTTCTGGACCACTTACTATTTTTAGTCAGTTCTTCTTGAGTGACTAGTTTTGGTAATTTCATCAAATTCTAACTTTTGAGAAATATTCCTCTTGGGGAATGAATTGGGTGTATTGAATAAATTCATACTTTGGACCTAATACTATTATTAATTATATTTAATGGGAACTTAATAAAAATATACATAGGCCACGTGGTGTTGGATTGGGCCGAAAAAGGTCTCCAAAAATTCTACTTATCACCGGGATGCTTTGCTGCAATATTTAAGTGTTTCTCTCCTCCAAATGTTCATGAAATGAAAAGTGAAATTAAAGGTCTGTGTTTTCTTTATCCTCTAGGGAATATTGAATATAAATAATATTCCTTCATAACTCCAATCCTACCCATTTTCATGGGGTAATAAAGTGCTCATTGGAAAGCTAATTTTTGAGGATCTCATGCTCTAATTTTTAGCTCATTTGGCTTATTGCAACTCCATAGATTTGAGGGGGAATTTTTCCATGGCTGAAATTTTCATATGAATATAAAAATTAATTATGGAATTAATGAGGTCATTTAAACACTCATTCTAAAGGTTTTCATATAGGGAAGCTTCAGTTCAAATCTTGTGGAGATCAGAGTAGGGGTTTGTGAGGTATGAGCAAAAGAGTGATTTTAGCATGAGGGTTGTTTTGTTATTCATGGGAGCATCACCTTCACAAATTGAGGGAAATAATTTTTTAAAAACAAATAACAAAATATGTCTAAGTATGGTTTAATATTCAAAAAATTAACTTAGGCTTAGAAAACCCACCACTTGACTCACCTTTAGTACTTTGTTAACATAGGTTGAGGATGGGTTAAGGGTTACTAAATGGGTCTGGGAAGATATCATGTCCCTTAAAAAATTTTGTAATGGGAAATGAGGTGAAAATTTTTAGCAACATGGTGAATATATGCCAAGGTGGCAACCATCATAAGGATAAGGACAAAGGTGAAGAGTGAGGTGAGTGGAGACATGCCTTAGAAAGCAATTATAAGGTTGTGAGTGATGGGAGAGGGAGAGATTCCTTGGTGGTACACTTTTTTGCATCTGATGAAATTTTTCACCATGTGAAATTGTTAAAAATAGGTATAAAAGGGAAACAAGGGTGTTTCTTATCATGGACAGGGGGTAGTTTGAAGGTTTGAATGGGCTAACACTCACCTATCACATGAAGCTGGTCACTTAAGTGGAAAATACAATTCCCTCCCTTTGTGGTGAAATTATTTGCAACTCACTAAAATTTTTCACCAGGTGTGAAGGTTTAGAAGAGCCTCCTAGGTGTGCTTTGGGTCATACTCAACATGGATAGAGGGTGAAATTGACTTGTGAGTGCAGAACACTCACATAATCAACAAATTGAGCTTTTCAATGACACATGCTCCAAAACACATCCCATATCCTTGGTGGCACAAATTATTTCACCTAATGCACATTTTCACCAAGTCAAAATATGAAATAGCATGTCAGGTGTGTGAAAATGTTCCATGTCCACTTTTGGAATCCCTTCCTTCACTAAAACCTACTATAAATAAACATCAGAGAGAGATTTTTTACGCTGGGAGCTTCTCTAAGAGTTACCTAGGAAAAAATATATTATTTTGACTCAAAAATGTCTTATAAGATCATTCCCATAAATTTCAAGATCTAATTTTTCATTAAATTTTAAATTTACCACCTTTTGATTCTACTCAATCATGTGCATCGGTGAAAGGGACAACCACCAAAAATTATGATGATGAAAATGACAACAAACAAATTGTGAGTGAATAGGGAATTGCATAAGTCAACTTAGGATTTGGTTCAGGAATAAAATCACCATATAACTCCTAGGATGCTCATTTTAATCCCAATGGGGATCGGGGAGCTTCATTTGCCTTTGTTGGGTCAATATTTTAAAATTCGGAGGGTAGAATCTCCTGAAACCTTTTGCAAAGTGAATTAGGTCATCTTAGATTTCCAATGATTATCTTATCACTTAAAAAAATATTTTGAGGATCCATGAGAATCTAGAATAAATGAATATAATTTTTACCACTTTCATTTCCCTGCATCATGCTATATATAGCCGATGTTGCACTTAGGGTCAAATCATATAAGCGTGTCCTAATTTTTTTACAGTTTTTATACCTTCAATAAAATATGTCTGATAACCATAACATGACCAAACACATATTAAATGACCAAACATGTATTTTTAAGACCTTATAAATACCATAGTGAAGGGAATCTATAATTTACCCAATTTTTTAAAGTTTGTATAGTATTTTTAAATATTTATTTACTAGTAATATTTTAAAATATTTTTTTCCACCAAGTCGGACACACTTATATGTTTTGACCCATAGTTTATTCCTAAACCTTTATTTCCTTCCACAACTTTCCTAAACTACTTGATGATCTCATAGCCATGTCACACACTATTTGGATTCATTATTGTTTATGGTTCATCCCCAGAGGATGCTCATTAGGTGTAAAAACCTAAAAATAGGCCTTTTAGGGACTCTAAAAGAGGTTCCTTCAAATTATATAAAAATGAATCCATGAATTACTTCCCACCATCTTCCTTATACATGAAACACATTTTAAAAATCTATTTAGCACATACCTCTCAGCCGTGGTGGGGTTTACATAGTAATAAATTTCTCAGAGGAAAGGTTTACATTACTCGATTTAAGGATTTTTCGGTGTGGGCTACTTTTTCATGGATTTTGTTTTTCAATTTTTCATGCTAGACATTTAACATGACAACAAGTGGCTCTAACTTGGGGACTTGTTTTGGTTTTAAATTTTTGAGAATGAAGCAAGTAGGAACCTCAAAATCTAAAGACACTAATAGGACCAATTCTTTTTCATTAGGCTATAGAGTTAAAACAAATGTATATAATGGAGCCTTATCGGTTGGGCATAGGGTCACCACTTCAACACACTACCATAAACAAGGAACAATACATGAAAAAAAACACATAATAAAAAAAATAAACACAAAAATAAGGGAAACACAAAACCTACAATCACATATGGTAGATGCAGGAACAACCCTCTTTTCCTAAAGCATTTTTCTCTTCAGAATTTACCCTTGAATGGACAACATTGAGTGATTATGTTATGCAAAGCCATTGACTAGTTCAAGAAATTAGCCTCCTTTCATTACTTGCTTATGAAAGATAGCTGATTTCATGAGTTCCTCGTATGTGTGGGAGGAGTAAGCCTACATGATCCCTTTGATGCTCAAATATTCACTCACAAATTCCATTAATTTCATATTGCAAACTATTTTTATGCTTACCCACATTGCTGATTTCTCGCTTTGCACTTGACCATTTCCTCAAGGATGATTTTTTATTGGATTGTTTGAATATTGCAAGTGCCCTTATTTTCCATGTTCATACTTATTGAAAAAAAAATCATGAGGGGCCTTAAATTCATCCTTTTTCTCTATTTCATTATGATCTATTATGGTATCAAATGAAAAATAAAACATAGCCTCATACTTATCTTGCATGGCCATAACATGAGATAAGATATCAATACTTAGCTCAGGATCTTCCATACCTTCTACAAATTTCTAGATTTCATGCAAAGAATCTTCAAAACTTCCACAAGCTCATCTTCACATTTATTAAAAGAATATTCATCTTGAATATCAAGGAAAATTTTGGAGTTGATTCATTATCCCAAATTTCATTATATTTCATTTCTTAATCATTATAGGAGGCATCATCTTAAAATGACTCAAAGACTCTGATTTCAAATTTTTCATCATAGAGGGAATTTTCCTCTTCAACTGGAAAAGAAAAAACTCCACTTTCCATCGTTACATCCATCAATCATCGTTTCATGAGAAATATCTTACCCTTCATCTCGATTTATTTCATCATAACAAATTTTTGAAATAATTGGGGAGTCAACACTAGATTCATACTTATCTTGTAATTCCATGGATTGTAGTAGGAGTTAAAGACTAATTTGAGGATCTTATATTTCATCTACAACTCTCAACATTTCCTCTAAAGATTCATCTTTTAAATTTTTTAAAGGCTCATCACAGTTTTCCCTCTCTTCCTTATGAATGAAATATTCAAGATAATCTTTTTCTTTGAATGGAAATGTGAAAACCTCTTAATTGTGAATAAACACATTAGATGATTTTTCATTTTGAAACTCATCAATAGTCACTTTGTCTCCTTTGTGGCTTGCATGATCTACTAATTCGAGGCTATCTTCTTACAACTCAAGATTTATCCATGCTTCTTCATGATCAATACCCCATCAGAAAAGAATGCATGGTCCTATCAAGAAATGAATTTCTTCCTCCTCTTTGGATGTTAGGAAATAATCCATATTCATGTTTTCTTAGTACAAGATGATAGCTCCCATATATCCTGACTTTAACGTTGTATATCTCATCTTTTTCACTGGAAGAAACTTTTATATATTTCCCTTAACCGTAATGGTTGCAAAAGACCAATTAATTTTTATTTTTCCTCCCAAGTCTTGAAAGAATATTATACTTAGCAACATTCCAAATGATGCCAAAATGTTTTCTACCAAGATATTCAATAACACCTTCTTTCTCAGAAATTTGACGAGAGCCATATGTGCACTCTTGATCTTCCCCAAAATTGGGCCTTCCTTTAACTCCATGGATTAAAAAGATCCACTAGCCCATGTTAAGGTAAGTATGAGAGCATTGGAAAATTTTATGGGCATTACATTATCAGAAGCACATAAATCTATTATACAATTATTAAATTAGTATCCTCCAATGAGAAGGGAGAGATAGAAAGGATCAATCTTATCAGTCTTTGATGTAATCATAATAACCATGTTATACAATGAAGGAGTAGGTGGAATTGGTATTAGTTATTTATAACTAGGAGTCACATTATTGGGCTTTAAACCACTTCCCTTGATATGACAAAAATCTTGTAAGATTATTTTGGGTGAATCTGTAAATACTCAGATTAATATATTTGTACTTTGGAATTGTTCATATGTTCTATGATATTAAAAGGGTTATATGAAGGTGAGGAAAAATGAGAAGATACATGAAGAGAAAATCATGATTTTTTAGGTGCACCATAAGCTATTAAAGGACTATCTCTCACAAAAATAAAATTAGATTACAAGGAACATTAGAAGACTTACTTGGAAAAGAATATGACCCCTTGCTTTCCACTATATTTGGTTTCTCCATTATAGAATCGATGGAGAGTGGAAATGGGGATCCTCAAAAGATTATTTTTTTCTATGGAGTTGCCATAGGAGGATCTCCAACATTCTTCTTTTGCATAGAAACACATGAAGAATATCTTTTTTGAGATTGAGAACGGGTGAATATTGCACATGATAAAATAGGTGCATATTCTTCATCATCTTCTTCACCTCCTGAATATTCATAGAATCTAATTTGTAAATCATTCTATACTTCTTAAATGTCTAGGACATCACTGTACTAACTTTATTTTTCAAGTCCTTCCTTTTCTTCTTGAGTTATAAAAATTGCACTAACAGGTAGAGCCTCTAAGGAAAGCATTTGGAGTGCTACTGCAATATAATTTCTATTATGATTTTGATGGCATGTTCTTTAGGTAACCTCGCTCTTCAACATCATTAATTCATTTGAAAATTTCTGCAACAATTAATTAGCTCTCTCATTTTTGGGATTTTGGGCCTTATCCTTCATTGAAGTATTTTTTATCTTTCTTGAAAAATTGAGGTCATCTTCCACTTCAATGTAAATTTATTGATAATGATCTAAATCTCTTGGTTTAACTCTTCATAGAAAGAAACTCACTTCAGTCATCTGGGAATTCATGAAGAAACTTTTTAAATTATTAGCACTAGGAAGAGTAACGATGGAAATCTTGTTGAATAATTTGTTGAG
This sequence comes from Taxus wallichiana var. yunnanensis, assembly GCA_018340775.1. Classification (NCBI taxonomy): domain Eukaryota; kingdom Viridiplantae; phylum Streptophyta; class Pinopsida; order Cupressales; family Taxaceae; genus Taxus; species Taxus wallichiana. The sequence continues at coordinate 313,319,440 of CM031242.1, forward strand.
CTTTTCTAAAAAACTCTATCAAGGATTTTGAGGTTTTTTCTTCATTTTTGTCAATTCGACAAGGAGGACATGAGCATCTTCTACTGGTTTGAATCTAGATTCAAATTTTGTTTTCATTTAAGTCCAACCTATAATAGAACCTCTTGGTAAACGATAAAAATGATCAACGACAACATCTTGAAGTGATCAAACAAACAAATGAAAAAAGACACCTTCATAAGAAACTCCCAACATACCACACACAGTTATTAATGTAGTGATATGTTCATCTAGATGTTATTTACTGTCACCTCTTAATTTTGGAAAATTATTTCTTGAACCTCTAGGAAGTTCATGGATTTGGTTTAAGGGTATAGGGATTGTGTTTTCTACCATATAAATTGCTTATTATTATTCGTATTCTTCTTCTTCTTATATAATTTTTTCTCTAAATTATTCCTTTGGTTCTTGTTGCTCTTCTTCACTTGTGAATTTAGTGTTTAACGGTGGTTAAAAGATTGGAGATTCAAAACTCGAAAGGGTTTGTAGAAGGATTTTAGATAGGATTTTTAAGAGTAACACTTGATGAATTATATGGATGTGAAGATTGAGAAAAGAAATATGGATTATATCTGATTTGTTCTTGCTGATTTTGCAAAGCTTCAAAAGAAGGCTAAAAATTCCTCTCACTCTATCCAATTTGGTATATTTTCTTTAAGCCAATTTTTTTACAATTTTGGATTCAACTCAATGCATATTTATGTTTAGTGAACCTTTAAAATTATTTTTTTATGATTTTTGGTTCCTATATTAGGTGTAGATATTCAAAATCTACCCCACAATGGGTGCCAAAAATTGTTGGAAAAATAATTTATCAAAGGGGAAATTATGGGATATCACCAAAACTTTAGGACCAAATCCCTCTGCTCGAATGGGGCATCTCCATTTATTTAAAAAAAGGAATATTATGTACATTGTTCTATAAATTGGGGTGGTTTTTTTTTCAACCAGGGATCACACAAGTGTACTTCCCTACACCTATGACAATGTTCTTGTAGAAATTAAGGGAGGAAAAATATTGAAGTTGAGGTATGAAAATAATAAAAAAGAGGGGGGTTTGTAAAATAAATAGTATAACTAAGTTTATTTTTTTAAAAATAGAACAATATTCATGAATTCAATGAGAATACACCATGAGAATCAACAAGGAACAAAACACATAAATCACAAAGTATCAATGCATAATATTTAACAAGTACCTTTTGATGAAATATAATTGAGATGGAGAGGAAACATAAGTAAAAGGAATAGAATAAATTTGATAACTTTTTCATAGAGAGAGTATGGGAGATGGTAAACAATAATAACCCTCTTTTTACAATGAGGATATCATATTCTTTTATAGCTTTACAATTCATCTCTTCATATACCCCTACATGAATTTTGATATTCTCATTACAAGTGAATTTTCAAATGTCCTTAGGAGAAGAAAAATTAAGTACCCCTATTATAATTTGAGGGAGTAATTTTACATCTTACAAATATTTCATTGTCACTTAAATGAATAGGACAAAACATCATGATCACGCACAATGAGGAATTAGATGGAGGAAAGAAGAAGAGAAAGAATGAGATATGAGAGGAAGGATGCATCAAAGCATGAATGAATATTATTATACCATTGAGGAAGATGTGGATCAGCTCTGATGGTTATGAAAACTGAAACTTTATTCATGATGACTATCTCAACATTGTGATTTACCGGTGGAGAGAGCTTTGTCCCAAATCTGCAACATTGCACATTGTGAGCTCATGCCTTGATTGATTGGCCAATATAAGGGGAGGTAAATACCATTTAAGATGATTAGGGAATACTTCCATGACTTTAACAAGGATTTAACCTTTGAAACATTGTAATGTCTCCATTTATCAGGTTTTTGATACAAACTGATATAATTTCCTGCATAGTTCAACATCGTGATATCGACCCTTGGGGAGATGAAGAAACCAATGAGATACATTGAAGAATACCTAAAAAATGTGATGAATTAAGGTGATAAATTTATGGAAAATTCTTGTAACTTATGATCAAACCAATACAATAAGTGAGAAGAACACTAAGACCCAAAAATATTGTTGTAACCAAAATTAAGGACCAATAGGGAATTTCTTATATTTGAGACACAATGCCACTTTATAAAATTTTGAATGCATGAGTTTTTATTCCAAAAAGTTTTGAATTAGTGAGGAATGGAGGATGAAAAACCATGACCATTTTTATCCTTTTCCAAACACTTACTATTTTTAGTAAGTTCTTCCTGGGTGACTAGTTTTGGCAATTTCACTTAATTGTCACTTTTGAGATCTTTTCCTCCTAGGTAATGAATCGAGTGTCGTAAATACATTAATACCTTGGAAATACTAATATTAGTAATTTTATTGAATGGGAACTTACCAAAAATATACATTGGTTATGGGGTGTCTTATCAAGCTAAAAATGTCTCTAAAAATTCTACTTCTCAACGAGATGTTTTGCTCCAATTTTCAGGGGTTTCTCTTGTCCAAATCTTCACAAAATGAAAAGTGAAATTGAAGGTCTATTTTTTTTTTTTTTATTTAGGGAAAAAATTATAAAAAAATTAATAACTCTAATCCTACCCATGTTCATGGGGCAATAAATTTCTCATTTGAAAGGTAATTTTCTTAGGATCTCATGCTCGATTTTTAGCTTATTTGGTTGGGTTCTGTAACTCCATAGATTTAAGGGGGAGTTTTCCATGGCTGAAAGTTTTATATTAATGTAAAAAAAATTAGGAAATTAATTATGTCATGAAAATACTCATTCCAAAGGTGTTTATTTAGGGAATCTTCATTTTAAATCTTGTGGAGATTGGAGTACTGGTTTGTGAGGTATGAGAAAAATGGTGATTTGAGCATGATGGGTGTCCAGTTCTTTATGGGAGAGTCACATTCAGAAATGGAGGGAAATAAATTTCTTAAAAGGAATCCCAAATATGGCTAAGTATGGTTTAATATTCAAATATTAACTCAGGTTAGGAAAACCCACCCCTTGTCCCGCCTTTAGCATTTCTTTCTTAACCCAGGTTGAGGGTGAGTTAAACGTTACTAAATGGGTCTAGGAAGATCTCATGTCCCATACCAAATTTTTTAAGGGAAAATTAGGTGAAAATATGTATCATCATGGTAAAAATTCACCAAGGGGTCACCCATCATGAGGAGGGGACAAGGATGAAGAGTGAGGTGAGTGGAGACACACCCTAATAAGTAAGTGTGGGGTTGTGAGATATGGGAGAGGGAGAGCTTGCTTGGGGGCACACTTTTTTTAACATGATGAAAATTTTCACCAGGTGAACATCTGAATTATGGGTGAAGAATCTTGCTAAGAGTGAGGCTCATCATGGAGAGGGTGTATTTTGAAGGTGTGAATGGAGAACACTCCCTAACACATGAAGTTGGTCACTTATGTGAAGAATGCACTTCCCTCCCTTAGCGGCATAATTTTTTACACCTCATATAAGTTTTCACCAGGTAAAAAGGTGTAGAAGATCCTCCTAGGTGTACCATGGGTCATACTTAACATGGAGAGGGGGCCAAATTGACTTGTGAGTGCATAAAAATCACCTAACAAACCAAGTGAGCTTTTAAGTGATGCAAGCTCCAAAAAACATACCATCTCCTTGGTGGGGAAAATTTTTTCACCTCATGCATATTTTCACCAAGTGAAAATTTGTAAAAATTCATCATGGATGTGAAAATGGGTGATGTCCACTTTTGGAAACCCCGCCTTCATTAACAACTACTATAAATAGATATAAAAGAGTGAGTTTTTTCCCTAGGAGCTTCCCTGAGAGTTACCTAAGAAAATATATATGATTTTGAATCCAAAAGGTTTGATAAGATCATTCCCACAACTTTAAGAAGCCCATTATTCTTGAAATATGAAATTTACCTCCTTTTTTATTCTGCTCAAGCCTGTGCACTGGTGAAAGGGATTGCCACCAAAAATTATGATGATGAAAATGAAAAATAACACATTATGAGTGAAGAGGGAATTACATAGGTTACCTTGGGAATTTAATCAGGTCTCAAATCTCCATATAACTCCCAGACTTCTCAGTTGAATCCCCACCAGGATTGGGGTCTTCATTTGCACCTTTGTCAGCCAATATCTCAAAACTCGGATAGTATAATATCTTGAAACATTTTTTAATGTGAATTAGGCCCTCTTTAATTTCTAATGAGTATCTAATCACTTTAAAAATGTTCGCAGCTACCACAACATCCGAGAACAAGCTAACTAGATTTTTTCTAATTGCATTTCCCTACAACATGGTATAAGTAGCTTGATGTTGTTAAGATTGTTCCTAAACCTATTTTTCATCACAAAAATTTCCTAAAAAGATTTTATGATCTCATAAATATATCATACACTTATTTTATTCATTATTTATTCTAGATCCATCCCCAGAGGGTGCTCATTAGGTGTAAAAAATATGAAAATAAGCCTTTTGGGGACTCCAAAACCAATTCCTTCAAAGTGGATTAGAGCGAATCCATGAATTACTTCCCACAAACTTACTTAAATATGAAAAACACATTTAAAAATCTAGTTATCACATCCTTATCATCCATGATGGGGTTTTCATAGTTAGAAATTGGCCGGAGGGTAGGTTTTCATTACTCTGTTAAGGGATTTTTAGTGTGGTCTTAGTTGTCATCAATTTTTTTTTCAAATTTTCATGGTAAACATTATTTGAATTTTTTTCCAACTCCTATTTCAAGTTAATGGAATGGTGTGCAAAAAAATAAGAAACTCCAATATATGGGAGGGTTTAAGGATACCTCTTGATGTGTGATGATGATGAAGATCAAGATATGGGCCTAAAGATCCTCACCGTGGTGTGAGCTCGATAACTTGCATGATAAAGAGACCTCTAGACAAGAAAAAAATTACTAGATAATATGGTGGGTTTCTGAAAAATTCAGTCCCAAGAAGTGATAACTTACTAGGGAGGCTCTCAAACCACTTTAATAAAAATATTGATAAAGATAATAGATAAATACTATATGTAGCACATAATAGCAAAAAATAAGATATATGATAGATATGATAAGATAAAGATATAATAAATGATGATAAATTAAGATTAAAAAAATCATACCTTATTAGGTCGATGGTGACCCAAGACGAAGCGATTAACGATGACTACATTAGGGAAGATTAAAAGATGTAGATAACACGGGATCTACATTTGATTTTGAGAAATTGGATTTATCTTGAATTTGATGCGAAAGATAGGAAATAGAAAGGATGCAAGAAAAAGACATATCTAATGAGAAAATGAAGTATGCGATTAGTTTAATGGTGAATAGGGAAGATCTAAGATGGTCGACGATGACCAAGGCCAAAAAGTGAGATTTGGGATGAAAAATAGATGAATCATAGAGATAAAGGGATCGAATGCTAAGGGAGGCTTGAAAATAGATAACACGTGAAGTAAAAGGCATAAAATAAAGTTTATGTAGATCGGGTCATTGAAAAATAAGATAGGTCAATGGAGAATAGGGTAGAATTACAACTTAATAGAGATAAATATATGGTAAAATAGATGTGAAGAAGAATCGGTGATGGCAGAAATGATGGCAGGTCTCCAAGGAAACAAAAAAATTGCAATACTGATGGAATGAAATGATGAAATAATGGTATGGCTCCAAGTAAACAATAGACTTTGGATTTTAAGGAATGGGATGTAAGGGCTTCAAAATCACTCATAGTTGATGACTTCAGCTCATAAAAAGAGAAGGAAACAAGAGAAACTTGCAATAAGGACAAAAATAAAAAAATTCATCCTTTGTAGGAGGGGGTTGAGGTATAACTATAGGGTTTTGACAACCTACTAGGTTCACTACTTGACTATGGATAACTATTTATTTAGGTGGTGGATATGATGTAAAACTTGAGACAAGGGGCCCTAAAGAGGTAAAGTTAGGGTTTTGAGTTGTTTAGGTGGGTTAGGGTTACATAGGGATGATAAAATGTGGTTATAGGGTGGAAAGGAATTGAATGAGGGTAAATGGGAGCCTAGGGACGATAAATGGGGTATTCATGGATGTGATTAGGGTAATGTCTGGGTTTAGGGATAAATTAAGAGAGATAAAATTAATGATGAGATAAAGATAGGAGAGAGGGAAATTAGATGAATTAATAGAGATGTAGGAGGTAAATAGGAATTCGAGATAATATGTGAAGTGTGTATTTACAAGATGACGAATAATGGGAGAAAATGATAGATGGGGAACAAGCATACCAAAATTTGGTGTCTACATTTTCCCCTTTTTTCAGTGGATTGCATTAAGCAAGCCACGAGATAAATACTATAGGGGAAAGAAGATGATGGTTGAGGTGCTCCCCTAAAACTAGGGATCGATGACACGAAGAAGAATCAATGACTAGGTTGAAAGATATAAATGAAGGAAGATAGGAAAGAAGGTGGATGATGATAAAAGAATAAAAATGATGCCTTAGGTAGAAAGGGATGACCGTTGTGAGAAGTGAAGGATAAAAAAAAAATAAAAAAATATGGCAGTGATCTATAGAGTCACTTTGGTAGGAAACATAGAAAAACCTCAATGGAGATAACGTTAATGTCCTACTCTTGACCCATAAGTCAGAAAATATCACTAAAATATGGATGGATTCTACTCATATGGATGAGATTAAAATGGCAGGAACCCTAGAAACACATTATTGGGGAACATAACACGACCTCTATGGAGATGAAATTAATGTCCTATGGACTCATGAGCTGGAAAATATCACTATGGGATGGAGGGATTCCAATGGGAATCCACTAAAATGGATTTGCAAGTTTGGGTACTAATGGGTCAAAGGAAGACATCAAAATATGCATGAAAATGTGGGGATGGTTGAGACAATGATCTAATAAAAATGTTGTGGGAAAGAGAGGATTCAATATCCTTTATATATGAAGAAGTGATTAAATATACATTCGGTGGGACAAAGATTGAGATGATGGCCACAATGGTGGGCTTAGGATGGGATATGGTGCCCCGAGTGAGAGCAATAATATGGTCACAAAGTGTGATGTTGGATGTGATTAAGGACGAGTAATGAGATAAGTAGACAAGTAAAAAGATAGGAAAATGGGCTATGCAAGACAAACCAAGGTGTGTTATGGGTGATACAAAATATTGAAATGGAAGAATAGATAATTGGATAAGGTATTGGATGAGATAGGATAAAATGTGAAAAATGGGGTTGGGTAGATGACAATTGGGTTGACATACTTATATAAGTGATAGAGAGACGTGAAAAGGATCATTTGAATTAAATGATTTGGAGGATTAAGAGATTTAAGTGACATTAAAATTTTATATTTGAGTGAAAATGGAGGCTAGGGGGGGGAAGGAAGCACCAAAGTTCTTGAAGAGTGGTAATTTCTAAAAATCTAGGTTAGTTTTGATATTTAGTTGATTTTTTCATGATTTTAAATTTTCTTTGAATTTTTATGGGTGTCAAGGGATGATCGGTGGAGAATGGGTTGGTTTCCATCTACTGAAGGAAATAAAACATCAACCAGGCTAGGGTCTACATTGATAGGGTAGAAGATAGATTTTGTTATTTATTTTTAGATGAAAATGATGATGTTTGGTGATTGGATGTTGATGGGTGCTTGTTTGATTGATTTTTGCAAGACAAAGACACTTTATATCTTAGAGATAGAGTCCCAACCATGCTTGGGAAAATTAGGGAATATGTGATAAATGCTAAGGGATCACTTAGATACAGTGGGATTGGGTGGATTCTTCCGTTATGATAGGGTACCCAGAGACACAGGGTTGATTATAAATTTGATAGATAAATGGGACTTGAGGATGAGTACCCTCTAGTTCAAGACCAAAGAGATGACAATCACATTAGATGATGTGTATTGTATATTGATATTATCGATTAAGGGGGTACCCATATTCCCTATCATAGCCAAGGGTAAGATGGATGCATTGATTCGTTTGTTTGGAGAAGAGGCCCTACATATGGTATTTATGTGAGGGGATTTCCATATTGAGACACATTATCAACCCGTGAGACCAGGGAACCAACTGATATGTTTAGTGATGATGATGATGATATCTTCTTACGCATTTCTATATTTAGGTGGGGCCATATTTCCATGGGCCTTAGCAGCATTGGTGGTGGAAATTATCAAGCATAGGACAATGTTCACATTTTGGTGAGCTCTACTAGCACAAGTGTATTATGAGTTGTGGATGTATATGTTAGGGAGGAGGTTAGGTATGTATGTTGGATTCTTATTACACTACTATTCATATGATCACATAGATGTGGTGAGTATTCCAGTTGTTCCATGGATCACATAAGACCTTATAAAGTTGACATTGGGGTTCATGAGATGGAGAGCTGACTAGAATCAGGGAGGTAGGGTGAGAGGGGAGAGGATTGGTATGTTGAGAGGTTAGGGAGACTTAATTTTGATGATGAAAGATAAAGGACATATAAGGGGTTCCTTAAATGGCTAGGCATAGATATACAATATGTAGGATTGAGGAGAGTGAGATGGGTGTAGGGGTAGAGGCCAGAGATGGTGAAGGTAGTATAATTTACACAGGTAATGAGACAATTCTATTTAGTGTATAAAGTGCCTCGGGGCACTAATTAGACATAGAAGGGATGAGGTAGAGAGGTACTTACCTAGTCTAGTGATGGAAGACCCATTTGTGGAGGATGCAGAGCTACGAGATATAGATGATGGTGATGTGGGAGTGGAAGAGGGTTTTGTAGAGTGGATGACATAGTAGTAGGTATCTCAGGAAATTGAGGAGGTGGCACAGGTAGGATGAGAGGTGGTAGTTCCTAGGTGATATGGATATGTGATAGTTGAGATATCCTGGATACAGTCAGAGCTATATGTATCTCTACAGGAGCGAGACACAACACACCATAAACTTGAGGTGACACATAAAGAGAGAGATAAGGAAATATAGTAGTGTGACAAATACCACAGACAAAGAAAGGCCCTATGGGCCAAGCATGGATATCTGAGAACTCCATATGAGATAATACGTTGTGCATCACAAGGAGCTACATAGGGGGCTAGATAGATGGCTCCTCTCACTTGTGTGACACTAGAGTAGTATCAGGTGCTTGGAGATGAGGCATGTTAATATGAGTGTATATTCATGATGAGACTAGTTTATGTACCGTAATATGTGACATACATTAATGGAGAGAGGATTTTGGCATGACTAGATTCTTTAGGGATAACAAGTGTAACACATTAAAGTTGTGATGGTGGATCAAATTTTAGGCAGGGAGGAGGATAGGTAGGAGGACAGGGTCCTACCTCGGGACTTAGAGCTTCTGATATTGTGTTAAGTGAGTAGTGGGTGAACATTGTATAGAGATAGATAGATTTGTATGTATCAATTTTTAGATAGAAACCTCTAGAGGCCTATCACAGATGTATATACATTGTGATGATATATAAATTAATTTATCATGAGTTACATGTGGTGTGATGAGTATATTAGATGTATGTGATGGGTTTTTATTGTGTCATGTTGATTAGATGATGAATGTGAAAAAAATAGATGTTTATTTATATATTTGATGTATTTATATGATGTGATGTATGTAATTACATATTGATTTGATGTATGGATGTGATAATGTTATAGTAGATATAATATGATAGATATGATATAGTAGGATTGAGATTAGAATAGATGTGATGGATTTAGATGTTAGATATGATTAGATGGATTTATATGTTATGATGTAATGTATTGATTAGATTAGGCATGGTAATGATGTGATGGATTTAGACTAGATGTATGAAATTGATATGGTGGATTTAGGTTAGACATGGAAAATGTATGATGATTATATTAGACATGGTGTGATGTTATTTGAGTGATATAGATTATATGTGATGTGATGGATGTAGATGGTAGATATGATTAGATGTAGATGATGATGTGATATATATTAGATATGATGTGACAAATTTAAATGTTATATATGATTAGATGGGTTGAGATGTTAGAGATGATGATTAGATTAGATATGATATGATGGAATGGATATGATATTTGGCATGAAATAAGATAATTGGATTGGATTAGATGTGATAAGTATAAAACAACCATGCTAGGGTAACCAAATTATATGAATTACACTTCATCATAGTAAGGAGTGCACGTAGGATAGATTCTTTGAGATAAGATTAAAAGTAAAACATGAAAAGGAATGTAGTCAAATAAGTACACTTGAAACCTATGGTCATTGTTAACATATAACCAACAATAGTTAGCCACATATAAGATCATGAGGGGAAGATGTAAGGTGTGCTTATACACCTACTATAGACATGACAAGGGGTTGATATGTAGCTTGTATAGAAGAAATAGTTTCACCTTGGGTAGTTTTCCTAGGTCTTTTCCCCAACTCTAAGAAACATGTTGCAAACTAATCAATGCGGGAAGTTTTCTTGTGATGGTAAATCTGATTGATGCGGGAATATTTATAAGGATGTTTGCTTTTGAATTTTACTTTTTCTTTTGATTTGTATAAGGTTTATCAATGTGAGAATCGTTCAATACCATGATATATGAAAGTAGCCATCTGATTTAACAAAATTGAATTTTTTTAACCCTAATTACAGATTCACATATGGTAATAAATATTAAAATATAGATTTGACACAAGAAATAAGCTAATAAAATATGAAATCCTAATTTCAAGAGAGAGATAAGTGGACTTATATGATTTATGTGATGTCTACGAATGGTCTAAGCTGAGAAAATTGGTGAACATGAAGTGATCTATGTCCTTATTAATCAGGGTAAATTATAGACTACATGAATATGGCTAGACACAGGTACCCACAGTAGGAAAGGGGTGCCTAGGCACTAAAGACCCCTATTGGGCACTTGTGACTAGAAAAATATTTGGATATTATTTTTTGTGTGTCATAAGTATGTCACAATCACTCTGTGTTGGTCACTTGTGTGTTGCAATATGATCACCGAGGTACCCATGACTTATAAAATAAATATTCACCTGTAAAACCACAATACAACATCAAATCAAAAAAAATGCAATATGGGGAGTAAGACTGACCCTGATCATCACCTGATAGAGTGAACTTACGACCGAGCACTGCACTACATCTCAAACTCCATGTAGTTCTCATGAGTGTGTGAAATAATTGTTCCATAGGATGACGTTGTGCAAGTGCACTTGATAGCGAGGTGTATTTAGATGTACCAAATGAATATGGATGTGTAGATGGAATAAATAAACTTTCCCTTCGTATGTAGTGTATGGAGAATGTAATCCATTTTCCCTTGATTGAATGTCAAATGGACGATTTTAAGTGCTTTAGAAGTCTTTTGAGTGAAAGATTAGGTGATAGTAATACTTTATAGAGATTGGTCCTTTATTTTTAACACATAATTATGTATTAATATGATTCCCTTGTTTGAATTTTGTAATTAGTAAGCTGGAAGGTTGGCCCATAAGAAAATAAAAGGTGGAAAGAGGTTAGGGGAACCCGAGAGGGGACGAGGGTACATGGGTATTGGCGTCCTTGCTAGGCACTAGTGTCCAAGGTCATAAAAGATAAACAAGTAAATTTTTTACGAGGTTGTAGGGTATGCAAGACCATAAAGATAACAAGAAACAAAGATAAAAGGAAAAAGACAATTATCAACTACTATTTTTATTGCTTGGGAATCATATGAATGCTAAAATGTGTTTAGGAGCTAGAAATGTACCCAAGTGTGTGATTTTATGTCTACATTTTCCCCCACTTTATGTTGTTGAGTGTATAATCAATAACATAAAGTAGATAAGAGATTCATACATGATAACAATGTAAAATGTGTGGTGAGAAGCGTGCCAAGTGGACAAGTGAAGCATGGAAGGATGTAAAAATGAAACATGAAAACTAGGAAAGGAAAGTGACCCTATGGGTGTATGTATATGTGTTACTTTGTAGTGTATTGTACCTATTATTTTGCTTGTTAAAGGTTGCTTCTTGTAAGGGAAGATGTGCAAAAAGAAGATAAAAAATGTATTCAAAGTTTTTTATATGATAAATAAGCTAACTATGTGCATAATTATGTAAAAGTGTGTAAAAGGAAAGTGTGAATGTTATGTAGAAAAGTGTCCTGAAAATTTTGTTTAGAATAATTTTTTGGGCGATCTCATACCAAGAGTGAGTTTTTTGGGAGATCTCATGCCAAATGTGAGTTTTTTTAGGTGATTTCATGCCAAGTGTGGGTTTTTTGGGTGATCTCACACCAAAAAACAAGTGTTACGGAGAGAGGTCTAGTGTTATTATCCTTCCATGAGTCTGCCCGATAAATACCACTGTAGATGGTGTGATCCTATTTTTTCCCCGTTGTCCCTAATTTTCCTAAATGTATTGTTTGTTCCAATTAAAAATGGAGAAAGAATGCATTTTTCTTATTGGAGGATTATTCTTGTACTATGAAAATCTTTGTGAACTGTGCTAGTATGAGAAACTAATTGTAACCTTTCTCATGAAATTAGCACTGGGGAGGACAAAAATTTTGAGGAACAAGTGTATATGTTGTGCTAAGGACCCAATTCATATTATGGGTCACCTGCAATGTATGATTTCTTTGTTCCTATATTGTACATGCCTCTACTATATCTCTGGGCTGTTGTATGGGGTGATAGATTAATTCAATGCATGGCCCCCTCATTTGGGGTACATGCAATGTTTCTAGGAGTATGCATCCCAAAGAGAGGACCTAGTGCTGAACTAAATTTTATCCTTATAGGGTAGGGAATGCATATGGTGGAAACCAAGGAACATGAAAATAAAGTGGCTAGATATATGTGTTAGTAGCAAAAGTATCAAAATTTTCATAGAAAAACAAAGTCACAAGAAAGTATACATACAAGATAGACCAAAAGAAGTGGGTTTTAGACATGGGACATCATTCACAATTTCACAAGATAATTAGGGCTAAAATAGCCAAAAGCATACATGAAATAATCAAACAAGACATAGGCCATAGGCCATAAATATTAACATATAAGTAGAAAGTAATAGAAAACAAGATGTAACAAACAACCATTGTGGTGTATAGTTCTTGTAAGGAAAATGATTCACATAAAGCACCCATTAACATGTTATAAATATAAAAAGTATTTCAAATTGTTTATGTACTAATATAAAATAGTGTGTTAGGAAATAGAAGTAGTAAATAATGAATAAATAACACCTGTAATGGGTAAGAAAGTAGATTCCCTCAAGTGCTTCAGTGGGACTGGTAAGAGGTATAGTGACAAGCATCATTACAATGTGTAAATACCTTTAATTGATCTTCATTCGATCTAAAATACTAAGTAAAAGTGCATGTGTATATAGAAAATATATTTACATACTAAGTATTTGTCTAGTATGGGAAACAAAGTGTACATGTATGTATGAGCAACCAAGAGTAAATGCAACCAAGATATGAAATATACAGTGTATGGATGTAATGTAATGGTATGCAATGTGAATATGATAGGGGCATCATAATTCCCAGTGGATCTAGATGAGTATGAGATGAGATTCATTTAGAAAATATCCCTCAACAATCAAGAATGTACCATAGAACAAGAGTGCATCATCAAGAAATGGTTTGATAATGTGAACTATAAATATAGATAAATGAAGTATAGAGTTTGAAAAGTGTGAATGTGGTGAAGTTAATTTCCTATTTATACCCTTAGTAGTCAAGTATGAACCGTGGAACTAGAGTGCGTCATAGGGTAATGATGATACAAGTGTGTGTATCAATATGTGAAAGAGATACTAGATGCAAAGCATAGAGCTTAATGTGTATGTGTAATTATTAGGAAGAATTAATGCTAATAGAAGGGGGGAAATAAATCATGATGCCCCACAAGTGTGTGGTGAATATAAGAATCAGGTAACATCATCTAGGGGATCTTCATTGTCAAGGTCAGAGCCTAATGGAGCAGGATCAGAGACTTGATAAGAAATAGTTTAAGGTTGATCATGTAGAGAGCATGCATGTTGTAAATTATACATGCATATTTCATATTTTTCATTAGTGAAATGTAGTTGTGGAAAACCATGTGCATACCATCAAGTTATATTTTGAGAATATCCCAATATGGAGTCATTACAAATAGAAATGCATCCAAAAGGCATATAAAATGTGGTATCAATATGATTTGGATCTACTATTCCACCAATGTGATAAATCCAATAGTGTTAAAGTATGAGTGGATAAGAACATGGATTAAATGCAAGAAATATTTTCAAATGGAAGAGGAGGAGGCCATAAGCAGCGCAGTAATGAAGATACATCCATGATAGAGCTAAGGGGAGTGAGGTTGAGGAAGGAGATCATAAAATGTGAATCCTAACTAAGCCAATCCATCATGTGTGCAAATAGTTTTAGATAAAGTGGTTTCTAATGGGATATGAGGCCAATAATCCTTATGAATGATGATAGTGCATGTGAAGGGATCATGGCATAGAGCATAAGGAACCTAAGGAGATGCAACAAATGATAGAATCTTTAATTTACATACTATGTTGTGGAAAGGAATCATGGCATTATTAGATGGAGGAAACTTCTTAAATTGGTATTAGTTAGGGATAATAGCAAAAAAGTACCTTGAAAGTAGGATTCGTTTATTTCAAGGGGATTAAAGTAAAAATTGTGTAATTTTTTATCGTTAATTTCTAGGACATCATCACAATAATTAGTATTAAAATTGTTTTCTTGTATAACATTATCAACAATATTGGTAGGATTGGATTCAGATATAGAATTAGGAATATCCATGATAGGTGGTTTATTAGAAGATATGGGGGTCAATATAGTGTGTGTGATAGAATATCATTAGTACGAGTAAGGATGGATGGAGTGCATGAAGAAATAGCAAAAAAATAAGAATTAAGAGTGCTAGATTGATCGAGATCATAAGTACTAATTTTATGATATGGACTTGGATAAGATGGAGGAATGGGAATGATAGTGACATGATCTACGAGGAAAAAATTGAATGTCTTGGGATCCGTAGCAATATTATGTTCATATCCATTAGGTAAAAATTTAACACGTTGATGGACTGTAGATGGGAAAAATGCATAACATGAATCTAAGGCATGCCTAGTAAGCAATTGTAATGAAATGTGGCATCAATGAAAATAATATAGTAGGAACCATTTTATGCCTAGACCTGTAAAGGTAGGGTGATGGTTCCCATGCATGTATGCACTATGAAATCATAACTATGAATGAATTGAGAAGATTTGTTAATTATATTATCTAGAATTCCCATTTACTTGAGGGGGGAGAGAGAGCATAGGTTTATAGTAGAGCCACTTCCAATAAGTACACACTTAATACAGATGGCACCAATAATAGTAGTGATAAGAAAAGGTGTAAATGGATTTTCGGTAGCATAAGGAGGGATATCTTCACACTAAAAGATATAACATGTAAATTTTTAAGATATTGATTGAAGTGAGAAAATACAACAGGTGAATGATTTATTTTAATGTGATTAGAGTGAAGAGAAGACTTTAATGGGTGACGACAGTCAGGTGCACTATGCAATAGATAATAAAGAGATATTTTTACTGATGTAGTCTTAAGTTGACTAATGATATCATAACCCTTATAGGTAGTGGAAGGAACTACAAAAGTGATAGGAGGTGGGATATAAATGGGTGGAAAAAAGTGAGGAGGATGTTGAGCACGAAATTCCATAAAATCATATGTAGTATTAACAATGCTAGAAACCTTGGTTAGAGTAAAAGAAGGATAAGTATAGTGATACATGAATGTGGAAGAAGGAGATAGATTTTGATGCATTTTCAGAAGGTACGGTTTGAATGAGTAGGTTCACCAAATGATTTAAAAAAATTATTTTATCAAACCTTAATTATAGACACCTAAAATTGGTTACCCAATTTAGTGTCCCTTCTCATCCGTTTACTTGCCTAGGTAACCTAGGCACGTTTAATCACCAACTATCCCCTTGGGATAGTTTTCCAATTTGTGATTTAATCACCTACTCTAAATTTAATTCATCCCATCACATCTTACCCATGAGTAATTAAGTATTAAATATTTAATTACGCTTCTTCCCATGCATCTTAATCACTTATCCACCCCAAATTTATTCTACCCATGTATCACATCTATTTTTAATTGGGATATTTTCCCGTAGTCGGGATGAGTCTTATTTTTTCGAATCGATTTTAGCCATCTCGGGAGTCTTCTCGCGATCGGCGCCGACCCATATGGTCGGGCGCGATTTTCTAGGAGCGGCGCCGATTATAAAGCAAGTCCAGAACTATTCTAGCGCGGAAAATCAACCGAAGAGATCGGAGCAAGAGCGAACAAGCGAAAAAAGGAGCACTTGACACGAACAGAGAGAGAGAGTCGAGAGATCTTCAAGATCAAGTGTATCAAATAGGGCAGATCTGTCCGAATCAATCCGAGAGGAGCACCGTTACTCTGTCCTGTCATATCAAGCATTTATCACGGGTGACTCTGTTCCTGAAGTGTCTCGCCAATCGCTAGACCACATTCGTCTTCTAATTCCCCGAATCTTATCGCACAGCCCCGATCGATCGATCGATCGACGCCGATTCAACCTGGGCCGACGATCATCTCAATCGACGCCGACCAGTATCAATCGACGCCGATTTTAAAAAGCGACGCCGATTTTCTCTGCAGATAGGTAAAAGGATACAGGTAACACAAATCCAGCTTTTATTTCATAGTTCCCTTTCAGATCCGCATCTGTTTAGATTCTCGTCTTATTATGCAATCGAGAAAATCTAGTCTTTATTTACATCTTTTATCATGTATGCTTCCTTTCTTTATGAAAACGTGGATCGACATCCGAGGAAGCTTATCGCTTCTCGGATCGGGCGATCCACTAAAATATCTTTTAACGTGGTCTTTTTCGTCAAGAGTTATTCGGATCTATTGTGCGAATTGCTTGTGTGCGCCGATCTTATCTACATTGGCTTCCTCATCCATCTACATCTTCATCAGTGTATCAATTTCATTGAGTTTTTCGGTGGTTTTGTGTTTAGTTTGGTACATTAACTGGGGGTAACAAGCATGAAATTCTTGATCTACATTCGGCACGGCACATGGGACCAATAAAGTCCCTTATGGTAAGTTCATCTCTTTTCTAGTTTTGAACTTTGTTCCTTCCTTCACGATTTCTATCAGTCCTATTTGAGCATTTTGCTCATCATTTCAATCTTGCTTTTTAGTAAATCTTTATCTTGAAAATTTCTTATTTCCTTTAAATAGAAATTTTTTGTTTCGCCATTATCTGGATGTATCTTTCCGGATCTTGTTTGTTGTTTGCTTGATCCTTTCTTGCGGAGCACTTTGCTTGTTCGTGGGATTGTTCGAGGGGAAGAGCTCAACAACGCGCTTTTTGAAGTCCACACACCTTGGAGAGCTAAAACTACAGGTATTCCTCTTTTTCGGTGTTTTCTCCTTTTTAGGTTTTCTTTGTTGGTTGTTTATCACATCCAAACACTTCAGTTTTTGGTGCTTAAAAAGAACCTAATCGCATTTGGGAAAGAACTTGTTTGAATTGTCTTCATCGAAATCAAACATTTCGTTTTAAGTGCTTAAAAAGAACCCTTCCTTTTTCATTGCTGCATGCTTTGTCATCTAGTGTTAATTAGGTTGGAAAATTGATCAAAATCGGTAGTGACACTATTTGATTTTTTATTTTTCACCCTTGCACACAAAGCCAAAATCACTAGGTATAAAGCATCTAAACAAAACTCCTTCCCTGGCCTCGCCTACTTGGAAGTGATATCCAAGAGGAAGAGCCTACGCGGTACTCGGGCGCTAATAAATTCACGAAAGATTTTGGTATATATTGGCAAAGCACCCGACTCCCTTATCGCAGCGGTGTGTGAAGTGCGGGGTAGGCCCTATATCAAGCCACACTTGAAGTGCCTTCGGGACTCCTCACCAAACATTACCCAAACCATCCCTAGTTTGGCTATCTGAGTAGTTCCTGTTCTAAAAAGCCTTCCCTAACATTTTCATTTCTTAAAAGCATCAAAATTTAAAGGAGATAATCACTTGCGCTGCTTGAACTATTTGTGCATTAGTTAAGACAATCTTCTTTCTTGCTTGTTTATGACGGCTATCACCCGTTCACAATCTAGGAAAATGGCCCAACAGGTTCCTTCTTCCTCCGAAATCACCACCAGCGTGGATGTTTCGGCACCCCTCCAATCTTCCTCGGGACCACTGTTAGTGGGTTCCCCCTCATGGTCGTATAATCCTTTCCATCAAGCCAAAACAATCCCATCACGTCCGGCTTCTCCTAGTCCATCAGAAATATCTTCTGACTCAGAGTCTATTCCTCGCGGGGATCCTGAATTTCAGGCTCTCCTTGATCGCAATCCGGTAGCCCTCATGGACTATCTAGTACACAAGTCGATCCAAATATCTGACCAAGACCCACCAATCCGACAAGTGTACAATTATCCTCGCGGATCATCCCAGGCCTCTTTAGAGCAGTTTGCACCATCTCTCTTGCCTCGAGCCACGGAGAAGGGTGAGGCCCCTATGCCTCCCTTTTCTCTTCCACCTACCATGTCGACTAATTCTCAATTAGTCTTACCTATCCCTAACACTGCAGCTACCTCGACTATTCCACAACCCATTTCTGAGAGGTCTTCTGCCCTTGCTATAGTAAATTCGTCTGCACATCCGCACATTGCCGTCAATTCGTCTATGCCCTCTATCGTTTCTCAAGGTCAATACCTCTTCATGAGCCAACCCCCTCCGAATAGGCAGTTGGCTCCTACTTCTCGCAAATCCTCTAGGGGGTCTTTCTTCCAATATTCCAGCTACTGTGACATTCGCCCATCCTCTAGTATCGGCACCCTTGATACCTAATTCAGCAATAGAAGGCCCCTTTCAGGTCTTGTTCCCCAACATGACCAATCCAACCAACACTCATATTCCTCAATCTATCCCGATCCAATCAACCAACATAGGAGTCCACCAATCACAGGCTCCATCCGTCACCCAACCTTTATTTGCTCAACCACTTATTATCTCGCAGCCTGCCTATACGCAAGCTGCCTCACAACAAATACCCCACCCGTGTCAGTTATTCCTCTTATCAAAAGATGAATCCCCCATCGACACCTCAACAACACCCACTACTTGCTTCTCATATAGGACAAACCAATGTACCTCCTCCCCAATCGGATGTGGTTCAATTTCTCTTCAAGAAAATTGCAGACTTGGAAGCCTCCACAAAAGGAGCCCGCCCTTCATACTCCTTTGAAGAAGTATGCAATGAACCCATTCATCCTTCGGTGGCTTTTAAGCCTTATCCTCCCCAATGGGAACTTCCCAAATTCTCAAAATTTCATAGTCGGGAAGACCCCCAACAACATCTGCGAGCATTCAAACATGCTTGCTACCTCATTGTCCAAGATCAGGAGCTCATGCTCCGTACCTTTCCTATGTCTCTAGCGGGTCCCGCTTTGGACTGGTACAATAATATTCCTCAACATTCATTATTTTCTTTCTCTCAATTGGCCCAAATGTTTGTTGAGAACTTCTCAATAAATATTGCCCATAAGATCTCAATCACAGATCTTTACAACATTCGCCAATTTGACGATGAGTCTAAGACTTTGTCAGCTTCGTTGGAGAGGGATAATCAACCAATTGTCCTTCTCTCTTCCTCAATCACAACAGATCGAGCTGTTCACCCGATCTTGCGCTAGTCACATTTCTTCCACGTTAAGAATCCAAACTTTCCACACCTTCGAAGAAGCCTTCACAATGGCACGCAAATCGAATCTCGTGCTATGAACAAGAAAACTAAAACTTCGCTCCAAATCTAAACCCGATTTTTCTCGATTCACCAAACCAAATTCTTTCCCTCCTAAAGATAAGAATCAAGGGTCCACAAATGCTATCGTATTAAAAACATCAAGAACGATAGTACTCCTAATCAACCACCACGAAGAGACCCTTAAATGCCACTCGAAAAGGGGCTTCATCATCTCGATCCTTTGCTCCCTGGGGAATCATATGCCTCTATCTTAGGAAAAATGTTGGAAGTTCGCATGATCGAACTTCCACCCATTAGAGATATTGATGAAAGTCGAGAACGTCCTTTGTGGTACAGAGAAAACGATTTTTGCCACTATCATAGAACCAAGGGTCATGACATCGAACGATGTCAGACTTTCAAAAATCTTGTCCAAAAATTCATTGATAAAGGCGAGCTTATTCTGGATAACCCAAATGCTCCCCCAAATCAAGCGCTGGACGTTTTCAAACAACCCTTCCCCAATCATGCCCCAAATCATAATTCTTCAGAATCTCAAAAACCAAACACCCACACTATCAACTTCATTTCTACTGAAGAATCCGCTTCTGAAACCACATCATCTACAAACGCAGCAATCGAATCAGAACCCTCTTCCACTTCACCAATCACTGGAATTCCTCCATCCTCAGATAACCCATCTTTGGATATTCCTACATTGCTAAACACGGAGTCATCTCTCTCCGCTCCTTTGTCCGATCTCCCATCCATACCCGAGACAGTGTCTTCCTCATCTGTCTCATCATCAGACATCCTTTCAATGCTCGAGGCAATTACATCCCTTCGAGTTTCCACTTCAGACACATCTACTTCTGTTGCTCCCATTCCGGCTACAACTATAGATAAACATCCCTATAATCGTGCCGACTTCGGCGAAAGTGTCCTCAACTTTGACTCTTCCTATCTCTTTTCCTATAGTAGTTCCACCCATGATCACTACACCAAAAGTGGTCCCTTCGCAAGGAACTTCTTCATCACTTACTTCTTCCATCACTAATACTACTTCACCTATTCAGGAAAAATCAAAAGAAGTAACACCAACACCTGCACACTCGATTCCTCAACCTAAACCGCGACAACCAAAATCTAACATTATACCATCAATATCTCCCCATTTGCTTCCTCCAAAAAGGTTACAATCACCTTATGACGTTGAAGTTGTCACCATCCACGAAAAGGGAAGCCCATATTTCGGACCATCAAAACTCTCGGTGTTCTTCCACAAAAATCTCTCTCCACGCCTCATAAACGATTAGATTTGCCCGCTGAGAAGGCATCTTCTTCTACACACCTATCAAAGTCATCATCTTCTTCTTCATCAACATCCCTAAAAGTAGACTTACCTACCAAAAAGATGCCACTTCTTCTATCAAAATCCTCATCTTTGTTACCAAAAATCAAGTCACCCTATCTTCCTCCAATTTCACCTACTTTGGGGGCTTCTTCCTCTTCTAAACCGACATCATCTAAGTCATTAGTAAATTCAACCAAACAACCCCCTTTGTCTCCAAAGACCACAAAATTTATCACATCTCCATACCTTCAAAGTCTATTTTAGGGCTCCTCCTCCACCAAAGTCAATCATGTCTCATTTACTCCCATCCCAAGCACCCAAGATTTGCTCCTCCGAATGTCCAAACAAATAAGAGGATCCCTAATAAAATGTTAAACCTAACATGCAAGTTCTTTTACCCGGCAAATCGGTTAAGGTAAAAGAACCATCTCCATTATCTCTATCCTCATCTTCGCTCACCTGGATTCTACACCGAAATCCTTCATCAACTTATCCAATCTTCAGCCATAACCCTTCCTCCGAAGCCTTATAACCCCAAAGGAGTCAAACCTACCGGTTTAACTCTGATCTGATTTGTGCTTACCACCGTACTCCGGTGTCATGACATCAAGGATGTAAAGCTCTTGCCGTTGTCAAGAACCTTCTCGGAAGAAAGTGATTCTTGTTGGAGGAGGAACAAGTACCTCTCCTGTTACCCTAGCCTCATCCGAACCTCAACCATCCATTCGGACTCTAGTGGTTCCACTCCACTTGATCTCCCTCCTTCCCAAATTGACACAATCCATATCGCCACTAGAACCCAACATTATCATAACCCATCTTCATCTCCAAACATCTAGACCACGGGTTGTCATTTCGCAGCCCCGAAGGCGTGTCTCCTTCCTCATCAACCCCACGCACCCAAGGTCTCCAACCTGACTCAAGTATCCGTTGAGGAGAGTGTCATGAAGCAACTCACCCAAGCTCCGGTCAAAATGTCTCTTTTGACCTCATCCAATCCTCTCCACAACATCGCCTGAGGCTCTAATCGATAATCACATGCGCGCATCGCAAAGAAATTCGATGAAGTGGGTTGTGGGATTGAATGGTCCATCGACCGCCATTTCTTTTGAGGATTGAGAAATTCCTCAAAGGATTTGGAGGCTCCTCTCTTCATCACAGTCCAAGTCAATAACACTGCCTTAAAACGTGTTATGATCGATAGTGGAGCTGCTCTCAACGTCATCTCTTCCCACACATTCGAACAACTTAAGTTACCTAAGAATGTGGTGTCACCTCCGCCTTTCGCCCTTCGATCATTTAACGATCAGCTAGCAGTCACTCTAGGAACTGTGGTCTTACCCATCCGAGTAGGTAAAAAGCTGCTCCATGAACTCTTCTATATTGTCGAAGGAAAATTCCACTATAAATGATCTGGACGCGCTCCGGGTTAGTAATGCATTGTGTCCCATCCACCCTCCATCGATGCCTAAAATATCAATATGAGGGCAAAATCTACACCCATCCAGGAGATCCTTTTCCTTCTGCGCAATGCGACATGACCACAAGGTCTGCCCCTTTAAAAGAAAATGCATCTTCTCCAGATGGGGCTTCATCTTCTTCCATACCTGCAACCAAACTACCAGATTTGCGAAATCTGGAAGAGACATTGCAGCGTTTCTCACTAGGAGAGCTTCCTCTCTTTTCTTTCGATGCCCATCTCAAACCTAATGAGTATGGTAGACCCGACAAGCAACCTGAATATCAATCAGGTCTCGGTCGCATCGTTACCATTGGTTTGCCCAATCAACAGACCAATTTCATCTACGGTGGTCTTGATACACCTCATTATTGTCCGGATTCTCCTCCTAGAGCCAAACCTTACCTAACAGGGTTTGATTATCTACAGAATCCCACGTTTGCAAAAACTTATCTATATCGATGCGCGTGGAAAGGTTTTGGCCTTGGAAAATATGAACAAGGTATACATGACCTCAAATCCATTCCTACTCTCATGCCACACCAAAAGTTTGGTTTGGGATTTAAACCCATTTCAAAAGCCACTGTCACTATTCTTGATGAGCCTCTTCCTACTGAAGAACCATCTTCCCCCACCAAATCCGAAGCATCACTTGATGTGGACGATGACATTTCCATCCCACCTAACTTTTTTTTTTGATCAATACCATTTCCTTGGGACCTTTAGTCTATGAGACTAACAATCGGTCTGCTTCTATACCATTAATCTTCCCTGAGATAGTTGGAGACGACTCTCCTACTATCAACACTATCCACTGTGCGGATGACGACTCTGTCCTCACCTATCAAAGAGAGATTCATTTCCCAAGACTAACACGTCTACCCTTCTCAACGAGGCCACTATCGACCTTAATATAGGGACTCCTGAAGACCCTCGCATCATTAAGGTCGGCCAATCCCTTGATCCACAAGAATTAGGGGACTTTACTACTTTTCTTTCCAAACATCGTCAAGCCTTTGCTTGGTCATACGAGGATATGCCAGGACTCGATCCCGATATTGTAGTCCACAATATCGTTACCCTTCCCAACATCAAACCAGTCAAGCAAAAATTACGTAAAATGCACCCTAGAGTAGCCCTTCTTGTTAAAGAAGAATTACAGCGCTTGCTCTCGGCTAACTTCATCCAACCCATCGATTATCCGCAATGGGTGTCTGAATGTAGTAAGAATTCAAGGCTTGGGAAGATTCGAATTTGTACCGAGGGATCTTAATCTGGCCTGTCCAAAGGATGATTTTCCTCTTCCTAATATCGACCAACTCGTAGATTTAACTGCGGGTCATGAAATGCTTTCTCTTATGGATGGTTTCTCTGGATATAATCAAATCCTCATCGCACCAGAAGACCAGCATAAGACTTCCTTCATAACTCCTTGGGGGACCTTTTGCTATCGTGTCATGCCCTTCGGTCTTAAGAACGCCGGAGCAACTTATCAACGAGCAATGACCTACATCTTCCATGATCTTTTACACAAAACTGTAGAGGATTACGTTGACGATCTCCTCGGCAAATCCAAACGTCGTCAGGAGCATCTTTTCATCCTTGCACCTCTCTTTGAGAGGCTTATCCGCTTTTGTCTTCGTCTAAATCCATCTAAATGCGTGTTTGGCGTCCTCACTGGTAAACTTTTAGGGTTTATCATTTCCATCAGGGGTATTGAAGTGGACCCCGCAAAAATAAAAGCCATCCTTGAGATGCCTCCCCCGTCTAACTTAAAGCAACTCCGCAGTCTCAAGAGGCTCTTCAATCTAAGGCGTCGTTTTATCTCCCAATTGTCGGACCGTTGTCAACCTTTTCACCATCTTCTCCGTAAGAATGTTCATTTCAAATGGGATGAGCATTGCCAAAAGGCCTTTGATGATCTCAAAGCTTATCTTCTTTCTCCGCCCGTGCTTACACCTCCACGCGAGGGGGAGCCTTTCTATCTTTATATCTCTGTGACTGACCATGCTCTGGGAGCCATGATTTCGCATCGGGACACTTGTGGTAAAGAACAAGCTGTCTATTACATCAGTCGCACCCTCCATGAGTATGAGACACGTTACTCCGGGGCTGAAAAACTATGTTGCGCTCTCTTCTTTGCAACTTCTAAGCTTCGTCATTATCTTCTTAATCACAAAACTTACATCGTCACAAATGTCAATCCCCTCAAGACAATTCATGCAAAGCCTTATCACAATGATCGCATCACTCGTTGGCTTATGCTCATGACAGAATTTGACCTCGAATTTATCCCGCAAAAGGCTATCAAGGGTCAGGTTATTGCAGATCAACTAGCTAGTGCTCCTCTTCCGGACACTCAAGACCCCCTTGCTCAATTCCCCGATGAATTTATTCAACAAATCGATTTTGGTCTATCTCCATTTAAAGTAAAGCTCTTCTTTGATGGATCCAAATGCCAGCAAGGGGGAGGTGCGGGTTTCGTGATGATTCCTCCTTGGGGTACGCCTATCCCAGTCGCACACAAATTGAACTTTGAGTGCACCAATAATATGGCTGAGTACGAAGCTCTTGTCTTAGGACTTCAAAATGCCATTAATCTCGGCGCTCGTCGTATTGACATCTTTGGTGATTCTGAACTCATCGTTAATCAGGTCACGGGTGTCTATCAATGCAAGAATGATATCCTTCAAAAATATCGCGACATTGTTCTTGCCCAACTCCAATCTTTCGATAAGTTCACCATCCAATCCATTCCTCGTACTGCAAATCGATTCGCGGATACCATGGCCTCATTAGCATCCCTTATCCCGCCTTTTACTGAAGACTCGCGTCTTTATGTGGCTGTGCAACGATTAGATCAACCATCTTATCTTCAACAGCTAACTTCGATCAATGCTGTCACAACCCATACTCAGGATGAGTGGTATCAACAGATAGTTGATTATCTATCTCATTCGGTGCTTCCTCCAGATCTGACTTCCAATGGTAGAAGGTCTTTTGTCCAACGCGCTAATCGCTATTCTATCCTAGGCGGGATTCTTTACAAACGCGGCTTTGATGGTATTTTGCTTCGATGCCTCAAAACCCATGAATCATCTAAAGCTATTCAGGAGGTCCATGACGGTATCTGTGGTGGACATTTTAGTGGTTTAGCTGTGGCTAAGCGCATCTTACGTTTGGGATATTATTGGCCTTCTCTTAATCAAGATTGTTGTGAATACACTAAGAAATGCGTCAAGTGTCAGCAACATTCCAATCTCACGCACGTCCCTAGTCAGCTGACTGCTGCGGATTTGTGGCCTTTTTCACAATGGGGCCTTGATCTTATTGGTCTCATCAATCCCCGTTCTTCACAGCGTCATCATTCTATCATTACTGCCACTGAGTACTTTACTAAGTGGGTAGAAGCTATCCCTCTTTCTTCAACAAAGGCTAAACCCATAGTTGATTTTGTCTATCAACACATCATTTGTCGCTTTGGCGTTCCACACAAGCTCATCACAGATAATGGTAAATCCTTCAAGAACGCCGATTTGCAAAATCTCTGCAACGCTTTCAATATCAAGCTCGGTTTCTCTTCTCCATACTATCCTCAAGCTAATGGTGGAAGCCGAAGCTTCCAATAAAACTTTGCGTAATATCCTCGCAAAGGTAACTAGTCATTTGGTAGGGATTGGCATCTACATATCCCTTTCGCTCTGGGCTTATCGGACTAGCATTGTATCCTACCGGTGCTACTCCCTTCTCTCTCGTCTATGGGTCTGAGGCCGTCCTTCCTTTGGAGGTCCAAATCCCATCTCTCCGTGTTTCTCTCAGAGAATTTGTCTCCGATGAGGATTATCGTCAAAATCGTCTAGCACAACTTGAGTTATTAGATGAGCGACGTCTTAACGCTCTTGAGCATCATCAGGTCTATCTCGAGCGTGTCAAACGTGCTTATAACAAGCACTTGCAACATCGTGACTTCAAAATTGGTGATCTTGTTCTTAAGGAAAATCAAAATGTCACTACACTCGAAAGGAGTCAAACCCAACTGGATGGGCCCCTACATTATCACTCATAAATATGGGTCTGGGGCTTATCGTTTATCTTCCATGGATGGTATCCCTGAAGCGGAACCTCTTAATGCT
Organism: Taxus wallichiana var. yunnanensis; assembly: GCA_018340775.1. Taxonomy (NCBI): domain Eukaryota; kingdom Viridiplantae; phylum Streptophyta; class Pinopsida; order Cupressales; family Taxaceae; genus Taxus; species Taxus wallichiana. The sequence goes on from CM031242.1 coordinate 313,346,280, forward strand.
TTGCATTTACGGCCCTTCTACTGTTAAAATCTATCTTATACAAATCTAGTCGCAACTCAGATCTTCCATCCGTCCTAATAACCAGTCATCTACTTTCGTGGTGATTTGAAATTGTGTGGTTCTCCGCCTATTGCCTCGTCTACCTTAAATATGAGTATCGCGGCTCTACTCATTGCACGTTTCTTTTGGATATGTTCCTCCTCATGGTAGGAATACCTTAATCACCACTTCATCTGTCCCAAGTACTTATCTTCATCGGATCTACCTGGTCATGATGTTCTCTTCCTCCATCCGATCTATCTAGGTCTAAACTCAGACTTCTTCCAAAAAGTGTCTAAAAAAAAAAAAAAAAAAAAAAAAAAAGATGCTATCCAAAAGATAGGATCCCTCGAAGGACAGCTATCCATATATTACCAAGCGAATCAAATCAAAAATTCTAAAAATATAGACCATACCCTCGAAGGATGGCTATCATTAAAATACTGTAATCACATTACGCTCACCCTTGAAGGACGGCTGTTTCTCAAAGAAATATTCAAGGCTTCTTGTAATCAATCAGCCTTCCAAATCGGTTTATACACTTGTTAGCATTTCACCGAAAGACTTCCCGCATCGATCGGTCTTTCCATATCAAGCAAACTTCCCACATTGATCGCTTTGCTTTCTCGTCCAAATCATGAATGAGATTTTAGACCTTTTGTCGATCATATGGAGAATCCTATTTTCCTATCATGGACATGTATTCTGTCCCTTGAGGTTCCGACAAGATACTTACTTTCTTTTCTTTCCATTTCTATCTGGTTCATACTAGTTAGTGTGAGTTTATTTTAATCTTATATAGGGCCTTGTATGCTTGGTCTTTCGGTTTCTTATCCTGGATCTTCTCATGGTCGGTTGGAAGTCCGACTTATCATTTCCCTTCTTTTCCGAGTGTCTTCTCTTCTAAGTCACGGTTATTTCTGCTTTCATCTTTTGCTCTTACAATAAGCACTCTCCATTTCTTTGTCTTGCATCCTGTTGAATTGACATTTCACATGTTAATTCAATCAAAATCTATCTTCTATCAACATTCCTCTTATCTATCAAAACATCTATCTTTATTCATTTCTCATTAAAATTACATCCATCTATACATCAAACGCATCTATCTATCTATCCATCAAAATATTTAAAAGCTATGTCCATCCAAGATACCTCCCATCATCTATCAAAATTAAATCAATCTATCTAACCACATCCATCTATCATTTATCCATCTATATCTATCCAATCACATCCATTCTATCCACATTTCAATCTATCTAATCACATCCATCTATCATCTATCCATCTATATCTATCCAATCACATCTATTCTATCCACATTTCAATCTATCTAATCACATCCATCTATCATCTATCAATCTATATCTTTATCCATCACAATTACGCTACATCTATCCATCTATCCATCAAAACATAAAAACTTGTGCATCCAAGTTACATTACATCTATCTATCTCTCTTTTTCATCAAAATTTTATCCACATATCAATCAAAATTCTATCCACATCACATCTATCATCTATCAGTTTATATCTATCCAATCACATCTATTTTATCCACATTTCAATCTATCTAATCACATCTATTTCTATCCTCTATCGATCTATATCTATCCAATCACGTCTATTCATCATCTATCAGAATGTCTATATCATCATCTATCGTCTATCGATTTATACTCATTTTGCCCGTGGATTGCGGTATCGCTTCTCCACGTCGTTTGCTTCCATCTGCTAATCTCTTTGCCATAGTGTTGATGCTTGGCTGGTCTATCTGATCATTATTGTGCGCTACATGTTGTCTTTCGGCACATATTTTCGATATCATCATCTATTTCGAGTTTGTTCCCTTGAGAGCACTCGCTTTTTGTTTAGCCGCTTAGAGTTACGCGGGTCTGTAGGCACTAACGTCGTCTGATTCATAGACCGTCTAGTTGTCCCTACCAATGTGTCTCTCTTTCGATGCTGACTATTTTGCAGTTCTCCTTACACTCATGGGTCTGTAGGCACTAACGTCGTCTCATGAGGAGACCGGCTAGTTTTCCCTACCAATGTGAGTTCCTTAGGTTGCTGCCCTTGTGTTTATTTTTATGCGTCCTCAATGATCAGTTCTACTCCAGCTATCCGACTGGGGCATCCTGCATTTTTTATCTACCTCTTTCAAACTCGGGATCGTCTGTTCTATCATCCATCCCATCCCTAGTTTGAGGGGGATCACATCACCACAAATTCTTCTCTTCTTCCATCTCCATGTTTTTGTCTCATAACCTTGCTTATCGCAAGTTACTTGACAAAAAGGGGCAAAATGTAGACACCTAAAATTGGTTACCCAATTTAGTGTCCCTTCTCATCCGTTTACTTGCCTAGGTAACCTAGGGCACGTTTACATCACCAACTATCCCCTTGGGATAGTTTTCCAATTTGTGATTTAATCACCTACTCTAAATTTAATTCATCCCATCACATCTTACCCATGAGTAATTAAGTATTAAATATTTAATTACGCTTCTTCCCATGCATCTTAATCACTTATCCACCCCAAATTTATTCTACCCATGTATCACATCTATTTTTAATCTTCCCTAAGCGGGATATTTTCCCGTAGTCGGGATGAGTCTTATTTTTCTCGAATCGATCATTTTTAGCCATCTCGGGAGTCTTCTCCGCGATCGGCGCCGACCCATATGGTCGGCGCCGATTTTCTAGGAGCGGCGCCGATTATAAAAGCAAGTCCAGAACTCAGTTCTAAGCGCGGAAAAATCGAACCGAAAGAGATCGGAGCAAGAGCGAAAAAGCGAACAAGCGAAAAAAGGAGCACTTGCACACGAACAGAGAGCGAGAGAGATACAGTCTGAGAGATCTTCAGCATCAAGTGTATCAAATTAGGGCAGATCCTGTCCGAATCAATCCCTGAGAGGAGCACCGTTACTCTGTCCCTGTCATATCAGCATCGCACCACCATCTATCATCTGGTGACTCTGTTCCAGTGTCTCGCCAACTTCGGCTCATCCAGCAGACCACATTCGTCTTCTAATTCCCGAATCTTATCGCACAGTCCCTGACTGATCGATCTGCCTCCAGTCGACGCCGATTCAACCCAGTCGACGCCGATCAGTCTCAATCGACGCCGACCAGTATCAATCGACGCCGATTTTAAAAAGCGACGCCGATTTTCTCTGCAGATAGGTAAAAGGATACAGGTAACACAAATCCAGCTTTTATTTCATAGTTCCCTGTTTTCTGTACTGTCTGTCTGCTGTTTAGATTCTGTCTTATTACTGCAATCAGAAAATCTAGTCTTTATTTACATCTTTTATCATGTATGCTTCCTTTCTTTATTGAAAACGTGGACTGACATCCGCCGAGGAAGCTTATCGCTTCTCGGACCCGCTTCTCGGGCAGTCCACTAAAATATCTTTTAACGTGGTCTTTTTCTGTCAAGCATCGGTGTTTTACAGGTTATTCGGATCTATTGTGCGAATTGCTTGTGTGCGCCCGTCTTATCTACATTGGCTTCCTCATCCATCTACATCTTCATCAGGTATCAATTTCATTGGAGTTTTTCAGGGTTTTTGTGTTTAGTTTGGTACATTAACTTGGACAGGTAACAAGCACGAAATTCTTGATCTACATTAATTATAGAGTCACATATAGTAATAAATTTTAAAATTCAGATTTGACACAAGTAATAAGCTAATAAAATATTAAACCCTATGTGCAAAAAGAGAGAGGATTGGACTTAGCTAATTTACACATTGTTTGGGACTAGTCCGAGATGGGAAAACTACTAAATAAGAAGTGATATGTGTTTCTATTTCTTACGGTAAATTAGAGATTGTAGGAATATTTCCAGACATGGGAACCCATGAAAGGATAGGGGTGTCTAGGCATTGAAGACACCTATTAGATGCTTGTGACTACATAGAATCTATGGATCTGATTTCTGGTGTGTTGCAAGTGTTTCAAAATTACTCTATACTGGTCACTTGTGTGTCACAATATTATAACCTAGGTACTGACGACTTTTTAAAAAAATATTCACCTAGAAAACCCACGATACCTAATCAAATCCCCAAAAACATATGCAATATGGGGATTTAAACTGACCCCAACGGTCACTTGATAAAGTGAACTTATAATTGAGTACTTTAGTACATCTCAAATTCCATATAATTCTAGTGAGTGTGTGAAATAATCATACCATAGGATGCCCTTGTAAGTGCACTTGATAGTGGGATATAACTATATGTACCAAATGTAGATAAATGTATAGATGGAATAAAGAAAATTCCCCTTCCTATGAAGTGTAGGTAGAAAATAAATTCCCTTGTCCCTTGATTGAATTCCAAATGGATGCTTTGAAGTGCTTTAGGTGCATTTTTAGTGAAATCTAAGGTGATATTAATAATGTTTAGAGATTTGTGTTATATTTCAAACACATAAGTATGTATTTATATTATTCCCTTGTTTGAATTTCATAATTGAAAATTGGAAGGCTGAACCATAAGAAAATAAGGTTCCCAAAAGATAAAAGAGGCCCAAAAAGAGAGAGTTAGCTAGAAAGAGGTGAGGGGAACCCATAGGCGATGAGATATCCTAGGCATTGGTGTCCGTGCTAGGTGGTGGTGTCCAAAGTCATAAAATATTAAAAAAATTAAAGTAATGACTGGTATATAGGGTGTGCAAGACTATATAGGGAATAAGAAACAATGAAAAAAGGACAAAGATAGTTGTCAATTACTAGTTTTCATTCTTAGGAATCATATGAATGCTAGTATGTTTTTAAGACCTAGAAATGTACCCAAGTGCATGATTATGTTTCTACACCATCCTTCGAGGGAGTGGTATAAAGTGGGATTTTTTCTTTTGATTTTGGATGGAAAGATAAGATGCATGATAGTTTTCTTTTGAGGGATTAGTATTTACTTTTGATATTATTTTCTTTATAAGAACAACTATCCTTCGAAGGATCAATATTAATTTTTGGATAAGATAGCTTTTGATATGAGAACCCATGTTTTTTTTAAATAATTTTACTTTTATGATAGTGTAGAGTTCTTTGTGTATGAGACTCTTTTATCGGCCACTGTATTTTTTCACCTCAGCCCTAGTTATTTTTGTTTTGTTTGTTTGAGCCCATTTCAACTAAGTATGGAATTAAATGTAGAAGAGGTCCACGTGTAATTTTAGTACACTCGGGGCATAAAGTGGAGAAAGGAATGTTCTCAAACTTTCTCCACAGCTCCCACATGTCTCAGGCTTGATAAATATACCTCGTCGATTAAATAGTCAAAGATACAAGAACAATCCACAAGGTCTCCACATGTCACCTGAGTGAAATTTACAATAAAGAGAGAGAAGGAAAATTCTCAAACAAGAGTGAAAACTCCACACATCACTTAGGTGCATGTTTGAAGATAAAGTGCCAATAAATTCCTCAAACAAGCACCCGACCATAATGTGGCAGGGAAGAATCATCAAAAACAAAAGAAGTGCAAGTTGGATGAATTAAAGGAAATCTGAAATATCACTAAGAGGAAGTTGAGATCTTGCCCAAAAATGAAAGATTTTGTAAGAAAATTTAATGCAGGTGGTGGAATATATGATTCTAAACAATAAATTGAGATCCAAGGGGGTCTAGAAAGGAATGTTATAATTGAAAACTAGGGAGAGGAGAAAAAAAAAGATAAATAGACCAGAGCTGTGAAATAGGATTTTAGGCGTTGTTGTGTTTTCTAGCCTTAAGAAGGATTTGTTGTAGAAGAAAGTTGTAATCTGTGTTGAATTGGCCTTATGTATTATTTTCTCTATGAATAAAGGTCTCTTGTTCTGCACATTTTAGCTTTCAATAGTTTGTATCTTTCATCCTTTATTGTTGGTAGTTTTTAGATAAATTTTGAATATATATCAAGTTATATGGCCTTAGATTTTCTATATGCATCTAACATCCAAATATTATTATGTTTTATACCTCCTCGGCCTTTGATATTTCAAGATACTTATAAAAATAGTAGACCATGCTAAATTCTCTTCAACTATTCTAAAATCGGTTTCACATGATCTATCTTTATATCTTTTATGATTAGTTTTAGTGTATTGCCTTATGTATTTTTACACTTTATTTTATTTTCCCTCTAACCCTTACCCGACACCATAAAGAAGAGACAAATTCTTTAAAACTCCGGAGGTTATCTTAGGGGGCATATACCACTTCCCTAAGGTATCCACTTTGAATCGACAGTTCATCTAAAAATATAATCGTCAATAGGTTTCTGGCATGCCCAATAGACACGAACAACTACACATCTAAAGACTCCATCATTGAAAAATATACTAATTTTAGTAGTACTAATTTTGGTCTTCTCTAGTTTATGAGATGAATGTGAAAAAGAGAAGAAGGTGAATTTGAATATCAACAGATTATCTCCATTGCATAAGAGAAGAGGTAGATAGATTCAGAGGTCTCTGTCTCCTCTGAACTGGACTCTCTTAACACCTCCACCAGGTAGGCCTTTCTTATAGTCAAGTAGAATCCTTAGACCTATCTTAATGGCCCACCTCCAAGCTCAACCACCGATATAGTTTATTTCATGGAATCAAGGGAGTCTGCTCATCTTACCAACACCCCTGGAGGTGTGCAATCCTATTCCATCAAACGTGCTAAAGGCTCTGCCAAAATTTGAGCAGAGAAGAAATCAAAACTCTAGAGGAACACCTCTAGGATGTATCAGAGATATGCATGGTACATTATCTTAAGGAATAGGACATCACCCTGTAGTTACTAGTTTCTTCCCTTAAGGGGAAGGCTCTTGATTGGTACTAGTCCCTAACCCCTATTTCTATTGGCACTTGGGACCAATTAGGAAATGTATTGGTATCAAGATTTTGTGGGAAAGGGAATATATCCTCACTCCTACAGCAGCTTATCAACATCAAGAAAGGTCTGCAAGAACTTATGATTGATTTTAACACTAGATTTCACAAAATGTGGCAAAGGATTCCTGTTCTAACAAGGCCGCCTGCAGGTATGTCTATTGTTTTTTAATTAAAAATTCTGAATTTAGATATTTCTATAATGATTCAATCATTAGGATGGGACTCCTTACCACAAGCATATGATATTTTGATCCAAGATGATAACAATTTAATAGATGTCAGTAATCTTCCCCCAAAGCCCCTTTGCTAATATACCCCGAAATAGCTCCCCTTCCACAAACACAGGTCCCGAGCTGCACCCAAGCCCTTATATCCATGTATAATTACCCATCCTCTCATATGGTGCCTATTCTCACTACAGAATCATCTTATTCTCCTCCTAAGATGGAGGAAGTCAAAAATATCCTCAAAAACTTCTCTAACGAGATAGTAAATCTTAAAAGGAATCATATCGCTTACCCAAGACAAAATTATCAAAGCTATTAAGGTGGTAAGCCTACCTATCCCTCACAACATCAGAATACCTAGAGACCACCATCTTCATAGTTGGCTAACCAGATTGTCTTGGTGTCAATGCCACTTTAGGCCATTCCACCCAATAGTGGAAGAGAAATGGTACCCGGGAAAAAAAATTTGGTAGAAGATCCCAATGCATGGTGTTTCCCTTATAATATTCCTCACATGCCAAGAGACTATCCCCAAGGAAATTTACAACAAAAGGTAGCCAAAAAAGAGTAAGGGAAGGCTATAATGTTAACACATTAGGACCTTATTAGTCCATGGGAGTCCAAAATGTGCCCTTTGTTGTTTAGATTCAAGGGATGTCTCTAGAGAAAGAAGCAAATATTGCACTATATCATGTGATTTTCTCCAAGGTATAAGGATAGAAATTATTATTTACAAATTTGGTAGCTACTTCTAACTTGATTAAATTTAATTACAACACTCGCTTCAAAAAAAGGATGATAGAAATGGTCGCTCCTATCCCAAGTAAGAATATCGAGACATAAAAATATCCTCCAACCATCACGGTCTCACCACCGATGGTTGTAAAAGAAACCTCGAGGACTATCTAGAATCAGGGTGCCCTCCATCCTACAGTAAAATGAATAAAACAACAATCACCATGCAAGACGTCATTACTCAAACTGATAAATGTGGTCTAACAACTCAAGAAAGCACTAGATAATGCATCCTTGTGGGATCTTCTAGGAATTCCATAGCGAAAAGAGTTTCTCCAAGAAGCACCGAGATCAAATGAAGATGCAACTTCCACTAGAAAGAGAAATAATAGGTAAAAATAAATTTTTCCCCAACAAAGGTAGTGTTGTTAAGTCAGAAGGGAGAAGTAAGTAAACTAAGGCCCAACCCCTTTTTTATGACTCTTATAATACATAGGAAATTATCACATAACTCCATGATAGACTATGACGCAAGCACTACACTCATGCCTAAACCAATTGTAGATGCCTTGGGAATTGAATATGAGCCCTTAAAGAAAGGATTCATGTAACTAGATGGAAAATCATTCCAAACCATAGGAGCTATCAAGGGGCTCCTGTTGCAGCTTTATTCTGTCTAAACATAACCATTCCACAGATATAGTAGTAATTGACATTCCACCAGTCTTCAAACTATGTCTCTCCCATGATTTCATAGCTAAGATAGGAGGCTACATGTCTCTTGATTGGTCCCATCTGATTTTGCGAACCAAGTATGGGTCTAAGATGAAGGTATTATCATAACCCCTTTCCAAGGAACATATAATAGACTAAGCCATGTCGGGATTTTAGGCTTCCCATGCCATGATCTCCTGAGAAGAGGAATCATATATAGAGGATGGAAACCTTCAAAGAAGAAGTTATTTATCCAGTCCCTAGTAAATCCCTTCGGGAACTTTGATTCAATTGGTCTGGTAACTTATGTCATCTTCGACGAAGACTTCATGATTCTAAAGGTGGTAAAAGAAGAGGATAAACTATATGGGAGTCCCATCAGGGATTCCTAGATATGGACCCTATATTTCAATGGAGAAAAAAGAAAAAAATGACTCAGGAACTATGATATGCTTGTTTTCCCTAAACAGAAAGAAGATACTTCAGGCATTATACTTCCAGTTTTCCTGTACTAGCAACATAGTAGAGTATGAAGCCTTAGTACATGGCTTGGCCAAGACATGAAAGGAAAGCATAAAATAGTTAGGAGTCTTTTATGACTCAGAGTTAGTGGTGACACAAGTAAGGAACAACATTGCCATAAAAAATCCAAGAATGAGGTCCTATCGACACAGAGTGTGGGATCTCATCGAAAATTTCAAGCCTTTAATATCAAGGTTATTCCCTAAGACCAAAATATGGAGGCTGATATGATGGCTTTAATCGGGTCACAATTCAACCCAATCCAAGACTTGATAGAAAATGAAAGTACCATAAAATTGATCATCCACCCTTATATACCTGATAACATTGATCATTAGTAGGTTTTGACAATGATCGACAGATTATACATTTCCTCTAATAATTCGACCAGTTTGTAAACCAACTCCAACCCAAAATTGAAGAATCTTATGGAGATCAAATTATTTAGTTGAAGATGAACAAAATTCCAAAAGGGTTAGTAACACTACAAATCCTTTTTTATTCTAATGATTCCAATTCAGATCGAAGGAGGTTTGCATTGTTTAAAGAGGATTATGTCAAGCTAGAAGTGACTAATGGGAGGAAGATAAAATTTGGGAGATTAGTCACTCAAAGGGAAAGGGAAAGACTTGTGGCTCTATACCATAAGTATGAAAAAGTGATGGATTGGATGTATGACAACCTACATGGTTACAACAAGGATATCATCTAATACACCATTGACCTCGAAGAAGGAACTAAGCCCATACGCTAGAAGCAACATCCCATGAACCCAAAGATAGAATCCCTCATGGATGAGGAACTGAGAAAGATCCTAGAGGCCAAAATAATATTCCCTATCAAGCACACAACATGGGTCTCTAACCTAGTTTCGGTAAGGAATAAAAATGGTGAAATTTGGTTTTGTGTAGATTTCAGAGATCTAAATAGAGCGTCCCTAAAGGATTACTATCTCTTACCCTCCATAGAACAGATATTACAAAAAGTTGTAGGTTCAGAGAGATTCTCTCTGCCAGATGGTTTTTCAGGCTATAATAAGATATGGCTCAAGTAAAGAGAACAACATAGGACCACTTTAACAATAAAATGAGGAACCTTCATATACATGAAAATGCCATTTTGACTCACAAACGTTGGAGCTACCTTTCAAACAACCATGGAAATTGTGTTTGGATCACTGATAAATAATGTGATTCTTACATACCTAGATGATCTCATGGTATTTAAAAAATAACAGAGGATCATTTTGATGCCTTGGAGTAGTATTTGAGAAGTGCTAAGAAGTCAAGATCTCCCTAAACCCAGGAAAATGTGTTTTTAGAGTACCCCATGGAAAAATCCTTGGACACATTATTTCAAAGGAAGGAATATCTATTGATCCAAAAAGAGTCGAAGCCATCCTGGGACTACCCTTACTAGTCAATAAGAAGGTGATCCAATCATTCTTAGGAAAGATCAATTTTTTCAGTAAGTTCATTTTAGACTTTTCTAGGATAATCCACCGTAACACACTAATATTTAGAAAGGACCTTAACTTCAAATGGACCACTGAAGGCCATCAGGCCTTTGAGGTAATTAAAGGATCTATCCCATCCACCCGAGTATTGCGCAACGTTGAATTCTCAAAGGATGTCATCATGTATATATACAGAAGTAAGCATAGCATAGCATCTCGTGTTTGATACTGAAAGGAGAGTCTCAAAGAGAGGAACATCCAGTCACCTTCTTTTCAAAAGCTCTCCATGACTATGAAACCAATTATAAATTTATAGAAAGATAATCTTACACTATATTCAAGGTTATAAATAAATTTAGATACCTTGTCACCCATAGTAGAATCCAGGCTATGGTGGCACACTTTAGCATCAAGGAATATATAACATATGGTGAGATAATAAATAAACAAGATAACTGGATCACTAAGATATTTGAATATTTCATTGAGGTAAAGGCTACAAAGATAGTATAGGGAAGGGGCATGTGCCAATATCTTACATAAGACCCCATTCCCTAACTAATGAAGTTCCTAAGAAGATACTCTATTTCAAGAAAGAAAATCTAATAGTTGTTTCTCGAGATAGGATCCACTTCATGTAGATAGGGAAATACTTAATCCATCTCCCCTAAAAAATAGAAGGTATTATAGGAAACATTGATCCAATTTCACCATGATTGATGATTTCCTTTTCAAAAGAAATTTTAACGGGATCCTGCTCAAGTTCCTGGAGAATGAAGAAGCGGAAGGGGTCTTATGTGAGTTTCACCATGGGAGCTCGATAGACCATTTTTTTACCCAAACCATAGCTATTAAAATCTTGCAAGAAGGATATTTTTGGCCAAACCTATTCACTGACTATCAAGCAAAAACAAACAGATGCATGGTTTGTCAAGTTTATACAGGCTTCTGGACAAATGTGGCATTACCTCTAAACCCCATCCTAATTGAGGAACCATTTGCACAATGGGGTTTTGAATTCATAGGTATGGTCATCCCAACTTCAAGAATTGGGCACAAATGGATCATCACCACAACCAATTTATTCACCTAATGGGCGGAAGTAGTTCCACTAAAAGAGGCCATTGAGGATGTGATCCTTGACTCCTACAGGATATCACTACCTACTTTGGACCCCACCACACTATTATATCAGATAATGCTAAGGTATTTTTGGAGACCAAGGTATTTTAATTCACTATAAGGCATGGGATATATCTAAAAACATACTCCAATTATTACCCATAAGGGAATGGTCTAGCAGAATCCACTAACAAAAATATGATCAAGCTCATAAAAAGGATGGGAAATGAGCATAAGAGGTTGTGGCATGAACATATCAAGACAACCTTATGGGTTGATTGAATCACACCTAAACAGATCCTGAAAGCCTCGCCATATGAGATAGTTTATGGGAAAAATGTTGTGATTTCGATTACCCTAGAAATCCCCGCATTACAACTATTAAAAAATTTGAGATAAAGGAAAATGGGGCAATATAAGTAAGACTCACCGAGATAGTCAAACTCCAGGATAAACATGAGGATGCTCATGAAGCCATGATCACCTACCAGTAGCTGGTGAAAACTTGGTTTGATTAAAAGATGTTGGAACAAGAATTCTCAGTTTGTACTATGGTTTTGAAATGGGATGTAAGGGATACCAATCCTAGAAATCGTAGAAATTTTGACCCCTTATAGACAAGACCCTTCAAAATAAGTGCATGTGAGAAACACAATGATTTTGAACTTGATGTTTCACCGATAAGTTGCGTACGTAAGAGGAAAATGGATAAGGTTAGGGTGAGGAGGAATACTCGTGAATTAAGGTGGAAGGTAGAGTGCACACATTCTGATTTCCCGATCTAGTTCTGATTGCAAGAACTTCCTTTTTGATAGGAGGAACTACCTGTGAATACAAAACAAGACCACAAGAAGAATCTTAAACAATATATGTTAGTGGACTTCCTAGTGTATGCTAGATCTAGCAAGTGTGATACTTCCTAGATGGTTGCCAATCCATTGTTTAACACAACTTAATGTAAGAAATAACATAAACCAATAATATCCTATTATAGTTGATATGATTTAGGTGTCTCATTCAAGTAAAATAGGAAAATATAATCTAATAGGCTAGGTTATGATCATATCTAGAAGTCAGAAAGGAAAATAAAGTGGTTGGGATAGGTCAGGATCAAGTTCTGAGTGGTTTGTATTATTTGGGTGAATGTTATGAGGTTGTTGTTACATGAAATTTTATCAGATATAGAGACCGACATCAGTCTGGTATGACCAATGTCAGTTGATGGGAAACCGACAACAATTTAGATTAACTGACATTGGTAGGGTTAAGCTGATAGAGACCAAATGAAGTTTGGTTTTAATTATTCTCTGTGATTGCATAAAGAATAGACAAAGAATGGTGAGGTTGATAATAGTGTTGGGAATACTTAGATATGTCTAGAATTGGGTATGGAGAGATGGGAGGTTGTAGGTGGTTAGGTGGATAGATTGATAGGAAGGTGAGAGGTGATGAGATGTAAAGGAAACTAGAACTCCCAAACAGAGATAAATAAACTAATCTAAATAAGTATGGAAATCTGCAAATCCAAATGTACTTACTTATACTTGTAAAAATGGTGGTTGGATGGCGGTGATGGTTGATCCATGGAATTGGTGGTCACTACTATGGTCATTCTTCCTAGATTGTTACCTTAAATGCTTTCCCTTCAGATCAGTGTTTGGTGCTGGTTCAGGATGTCTAGATGTGTAAGAGTTCTTTGGTGCATGCTTACATGTAGATATCTCTTCTCAAAAATTGAATAACTATCCCAACCTCTAAAAAAAGTTTACCAAAGTGAATATATGGTAACCAATGATGGTTTAGGGTGACCGAAATTGGTTATGGCGGGATATCCTAGGTTGCAAAAAATAATAGATCTTGCCTATATTTTGGCCAGTTATGTCCATTGTTGCATATCCAAATTGACATTTTCTACGTAAGTAAGTGTGAATGTGGTTGGAGGAAGAATGGGAATTTAGTGTTAGGGTTATACTAAGTTTTAGTTAGTTATGGTAAGTGAAGATTAAGTCATATTTAAAAGGAAACATGCTAAAAATAGGTCTATGATGAGGTGTCTAGGTGATGTGGTGGGGTGAGGGTCTAGGTGAGGTGGAAATCAATTTAATTAAGGTATTTATTAATGAATATTGTGAGAATGGGCTTTAATTTAATTGTAGGTAATTAAATTAATATAGATGTGGGGTAAAGGGGAGTGTGAAACAAATTTGGTGTTTACATTTTCCCTTTTTTGTTGCATAGCTTATATTGGTAAGCAACGTTGACAAAAATAGGAAGCGATTGCCCCATGTGTGGATGAAGATGATCCCCCTCAAACCAAGAACTGATGAGGTGTAATACGGAATTGGTGAGTGGGTTGATAAATGTGTAGTTGGTAAAATTAAGGTAGGTTGGGAAGGGTATGAGTACGACGGGAAAGGGTGATACTCAACTTGGGTAATAGGTAATAGGTCGGCATCAAAATTGTGTAATGGGCAATGTCAATCAAACACACGCACATATATAGACTGCAACGTGGTACTAGGTTGAAGAGCTTACAAATTCTATATCATTCAAGGTTGATAGGTATATCGAAACAAGGGTGAAGTGTGTCAGGTATCTAAGGCATAGAATATGGTCTAGAAACACAACGTAGGTCAGGTACAGGAACGTTTAGGTATGCTCCGGTACACCAAATATTTGGTCTAGATAAACAGAATGACAATAAGAAAGGTAAGGTTGGTAGGCTAAAACAACATAGGTAACAACATCGCAAGGTATAATGAGTACATAAGGTCAATGGTCACACCAAGTATGCCAAGTTTAGGAAATTAATTCATGACACAGGTAAGGCTAAGGTATAGGTAAATAACAGATCCCTAGACGTAACTAAGGAACTATAGGGGTAGTTGGGGCTTGTAGGTAAGGTGTCATAAGTATGGTGGAGGTCAAAATCTATCAGGTAATGATGAGTTGAGGCCAAAATTGGAAAATGGGGGAAAATGATAGTAGTAGGTAATCGATGTGGTTAAAACTTAACCGATCTCAGTTTGGTATGACTGACATTGGTCATGATGGGTTAGGGTTAATAAAAATGAAAATTCCACTTTTTATGAAATCATTTGTCTTGTAGCTATTTGTGGAAAATGATAGAGGAGAATTGGAAAGTTGGAAAGTGAAAAATTAGATGGGGAGATGAGTTGGCAAGCCTCGTAGTGGGTGATTGGCATTGATATTCAGTCCATGAGATCGGTTTGAGTGATTTCGATTGGTTATAAGGTGGGAGTTGATTTTGTGATGGAAGATGCAGGAGATGGTTTGGGTGGACCACCGGCGTAGTGGCCAGATGTACCACCACACCGACGACACTGAGATGAGGTAAGATTTTATCTAATCTATGCATTTTTGTTGAAATAGTTTGTCAAAATCAGTTTTGTGTAAAATTTGGGTGTAATGTAAATTTTTGAAATTGTGGGTAAAAAGGAAGGAAATGAGGGGTGGGAAGGTCCAATGTAGGTTAAATAGTGTTGGGAATGAAGCTAGGATAGGTTTGGGTGGGTTAGAGTAGGTTTTTAGGTCATTTTTGTGAATTTTTGAAAAGTAGGGTAGGGGTTTATAGATTTTGACATCATCACGATGATGACCGATGATGGTCAAGGGTTGGCCGATGTCTATTGGCCTTGACCGGAATTAGTCAAGTATTAGGTGACCAATGCTGGTTATGATGGATTGATGTCGGTCAATAGTGATCAATGTCGGTCATCTCTAGGGGAAAATAAGTCAATAAACAAGATAGGGTGGGAGGGAAAGATAGGCAATGAGATATAAAGGCAGGTTTTTTAGAATAGGTAAGGTAATAAGTACAAATAGGTATGAGTGAGTGATGGAAAATTGGTATGGGGGGGAAATGGGTAGTCTTTAGGGTTGGGATGTGGTTACAGGGTAGTAAGTTGGGAGGGTCTTGAGGATAGGTTGGTTGGTTAAGAGTTATATTGGGTATGGTCAAGGTTTAACAATGTTGTTTTTTTATGTAGGCTAGGGACTAGTTGTAGATGAGAGATAGAGTACCACCTTTGTTGCTAGTGGTACGATCAAGCGTGGTTGTAGAGGAGTGGAGGCACATGACGGATGTCAGCCTAATTGGGATCTGACACTACAAGAACATAGTGCAAGAGCCAATCTTGATGGTTGCACTCATTGATATATGGGATTCAACAAGCAATACATTCCTCCTATTGATGGGTGAGATCATTGTCACCTTGGAAGATGTATACAGATCTTATAGCTACCTATAATGGGAGAGGGTTTATTCAATTTATTCATAAGAATCAAAGGAGCTAATTTTGGCAGTGTTTGGAGAGGGGATGGTGGAGATGAGGTACCATAGTGCAATCCTGAGCTATGGGGACATGTACGTAGCCTATCCTCAGGAGATGAGGTTGGTTGTCCTGATCATGGAGGCAATGTGTTGTTTTATGTTACTAGATGCTAAGGGTGAGAGATTCCCATGAGTGTTGATGGGGGTTCTCCATGACATGATGGAGGAGAGGACATGTTTTTCTTGGGCACCATCAATCTCGGTGTAGTTATACAAAGAGATCTAGCCTTATGGGAGGCTACAAAGGTTCAATTTGTGATGTAACTTTCTTCTTCACTGTTGGGCATACTAACACATCGTCTGTGTGTGTCTAGTTGGTATGCCCCAACCTGATGCATTCGATGTGGGCTTGGTCTGAGTTGGCTATAGGTGTTTGGTTCCTACTAGAGGAGAGCATAGGGATGTTAGGGCTACACACGATGTAACATATTATAGGCATGTACTAGAGGGGTTATCAAGATTTGACATCATTTGGAGGCCATATGTTAGCTTCCCTTCATACAGCACATGGCCATGGAGTTGGATGAGATATAGCTTTCTAGATGGATAGAGGGACATTGTGCAAGTGAGCATGAGATGATACTCATTGATAGGGTCAGATGATAGTTTGGGTTACCTTAGGATGTGCCTCCACCATTCCCACAGTATAGGAGAGGTTGTGTGGAGGGGTCTATGCCTCTAACATAGTGACTGTGCAACAACAGGAGGAGGAGGAGTAAGCGGTGGACCGGTGGATTAATGATGCCGGGGTTATGGAAATATATAGGTAGTGGTGGGTAGCATAGCTATGGGTAGTACCACCAAGGCTAGGGTAGCCTGACCTAGCCATGATTATAGTTTAGAGGAACACATTACAAGGGCAAGTTGATACCCTTTTGACACATCTGTGAGTAGTGCACAGATAGTTTATAGGATCAGAGGCATAGGTTACCATGTTATAGGCATAGGTGGTAGCTTTGTAGGCCCAGGTTACATAGGGGTAGGTACCAGCACAGGGTGGGGATGGTGATAGGGGAAAGGTATCCACCTTACAGATGGAGGTAGTAGGTCTCTAGGGTCAGTTGACCACTACACAGGCTCATATTATGGCCCTACAGGCCCAGGTCATAGCATAAGCACCCTCATAAGCCCAAGGACAAGGTACCATTTTATAAGTAGTAGCGGGATAGGGTCCCACAATATAGAGAGGAGGGAAGGGTTCACAGGTATAGGAGTCAAGGCCATTACTAGTAGTAGGACAGAGATCTCTGGTTACTACGAGACCTATGGCACCCCATAGACAAAGTGTCAATGGTGAGACTCAAGGATCACCTAAATGAGGCCAGGTAATACCATGATCACTTGATGATGGTAGGGATGGATGTCCCCTCGTATTCCGAGTACAAAGTATAACAATACTTTAGTGAGAGGATGAGATCTCAAACACATAGTATAGAGTATAGGGGGGGGAAGCGAGCCAAGAGACAAGGTCGTGGTGAGGCTACTAGTTCATAGAGGCCCGACCTAGTTGCAGAGCCAAGCGGAGGTAAGACCTAGAACCATAGAGGGTGGAAAGATGATGACACGACATCGAGCTAGAGGAGAGGATCAGGTGATAGATATAACACTCCTAGACATCAAATGGGTTAATGATTGATATCTTTGTATATCATCATTTTTATTATTTTTTGATATATCGGCATGCGTGCCAATGATAATAAGGCTATACATGAGAGTTTTTGAGAGATTGTTGATCATATACTAGCCTACAATCGAAGATGGTGAGGCTTTATATGAGATTTTTGAGAGACTTATATTATTTTGTATTAGTGTATAGCTGATGGATACATAGACTTTCATAGTGATATAGATGAGGATATAGATGGTTATGGATGATGCACTTGTGGTTTGGAAGTTCTATTATTATTTGTATATGAATCGAAACTAGGTAGATTAGGCATGGCGGAGTCTGTTCGGGATTAGGGATGGTTGAGTGAAGGTATAGGCATGGTTGAGTGAAGTATAGGCATGGTTGAGCTAGGTCGAGTTTAGGCATGATGGAGTTAGGTTAGTTTAGGCATGATGGAGTTAGGTTGATTTAGGCATGATGGAGTCTTGTTTTTAATTTTATTTAATTTCCAAGTTATTAGTAACATGGGAAATAAATGATGAGTTATATGTATGTTATGGTGTAAATTTCCAAATTATTTGATATATTATGAAAATGTGAAATGATTGATTGGATATTTTTATGATGTGATAACATGATAGATATGTATGTGTAGTAAGTTTCAAGTGATATAAAAAATTGGAAATTAATTACAGTAGAATTTTAATAGAAAATATGTGGGAAAAATGGTTTATGGTGAGAGTGGTCGAGCTAACCTCCAAGGGCCCCATTCCCTCGAAGTGTTTCCTACATAGCCCCAATGAAAAGGGGCCTCATGACAATGTAGTTCTTCCATAAGCTAGGGAAGAATATGATGAGGTAGAGGAATGGGTTGGTATATTTAATGCATGATTGAGTCTAGGTCATAGGCATGGTTGAGTTTAGGTGAAAAAGGAAATATTTTAAAATGTAGGTGTCGATGGTATGGTTCTATATAGGGTAATCAATAGGTAATGAATAAGTTGTATGGTAAGAGGTGGTAAAAAGAGCCGCCTAATTGATAAGAACCTTTATGAGTCTATCATACCAAACATTGGCTTATGAACATGAGACCCTAAAGGCATTGCATAATGGACTATTCTATGGGTGAAGAAAGTTAGATGATTATGAAATGTCACAGCTTATGGAAATTCCCTTGAGGAGATAGAAAATTAGAGGTAAAAAGGGTGTGCTTCAATGTAACTTAGTGTACGATAACATGTTTACCTGAAAAGAAACCCATGATCAAAAATAGCCAAGTTCATGACAAAAATTTTATCATTTTCTTCTGTTATTTTTGTTTGTGATAGACTAATTGATGCAGGAATTCTATATGGGATGTTTATATTATCTCCTTGAGGTCTTCATCAATCTAATTAATGTGGGAAGATTTTGAATATTTTATTTTGTTATTGCAATAACATTATATAACTATCCTTTGAGGAAGCAGTCTATTTTTAGTGGTGAGATAGAGTGAAGAGATTTCCCTTTTGAGGGAGTCATATTTTCTCTATAATTTTTATTCAAGGAGTTAAATCCCTTTTTTGGACATTTTAAGTCATGGACCAAACTATAATGGAATATTAGGTGCTTGTTTAGGAGACAAAACCAAAGCACACAGAGGTTAACTATGAAAGATATGGTTTCAAGTGATGAAATACCATGAGATTCCATCTTTGAAAAATATGAAAAGTATCCATGAGAATCATGTCATGAGTAGATCCATGGTACTCATATTGAAGATAAGTCTGAAAAGTGATGGGTAATCACATGATTCTTATTTAGTCATTGATCCTCAAAACAAGTAACATGGATGGTGAATGGTGCACAAAGGACGAGTAGTCAATAGACAGAAGGTGATATAGGAATTGATTTCAACAATAAAATGGTATAATATACAAGGCATTGAGGGGATTAGGTTTTGGTTTACCCTTGAGTGAAGATAAATTATAAGCATCTGGTCCATAGGTATGAGTAATGATATAGGGTCCGAGCTAATTAGGAGAAACTTTTCCTTGTTTACTTTTCTCTTCTTTAGTTACAAGTTGATTTTCCTTCAGGATGAGGTCGCTAACCTGAAAGGTTTGTTTGTGGACATGTTTATTGTAGGTACATTTGATACACTTTTGGTAGATTTGGAGATGATCAATATCATTAAGACGATGTTCATATAACAAATCAAGTTATGCTAAACATTCCTGGAAAAATTCATCGTCATTGAGCATGTCTTGTAGTGAGATGTGGAGAGATGGAATCTAGAATTCGAGAGGCAAGACAACCCTAGTACTGTGGACCAGAGAGAAAGGTGTGGAGTAGTCAAAGTGTGAATACTAGTGCGGTAATCCCACAAGGTGAAAGTAATGTGCGTATGCCAATCCTTCCCAGTATCATCAACTAATTTCATAAGAGATTTGTTCAAGGTTTTATTAGTTGATTATGCTTGGCCATTTGTTTTTGGGTAATAAGGTGATGAGAAACTGATTTGAATGCCAAAAGTGTCACAAATATTTTGTAGGTTTTTTTTTTGAATTTCTTTCCATTATCAGTGATGAGGCGGTGAGGGACACCAAAGTGACAAATGATGTGATGGTTGATGAATTCATAAATTTTCTCAGCTTTTGTAGAAATGAGGGGAATGGCTTCTACCCATTTAGTGTAGTATTCAGTAGTGGTTATAATCCATTGATGGCATTGTGAAGAATGAGGTTTGATTTATCCAACAAGATCCAAACTCAAATGAGAGAAAGGACAAAGGTCTCGTACAACCTGTAAAGCATTACTAGATGTGTGATGAAGATTAGCATGTTGCTGGCATTTCACAAAACATTTGACATAGTCATAACACTCATGGTTTAGGTTTGGAAAATAATAGCCTAGGTGAAGAATGTGTTTAGCGATGACTAAGCCACTAAAGTGACCTTGAAAAATGTCTTCGTGAACTTCCTTGATGGTGTAGGGAATTTCAAAACTTTTAAGGAATCATACAAGAATACCATTGAAGCAACATTTATAAAGGAGACCACCCATGATAACATACTGATAGACACTTTTAAGAAAGTTGTGTAGTCCATTATGAGTGAGATTGGGAAGTAGAATGGAAAGGGAAAGGTATTCTGTAAACTTCTTATACCAAAGGTAATGTGGGTCAGTGTGATGGTTTTGATGAAGTTTACCTCTCGAGATAAATAAGAAGGTGATTTTAACCTTTATATTGTGACAAATATTTTGGAGTCAAAATATGAAGCAAGAATTTGAGAAACCAGGCAAGGTATGGTATCTACAAATTTATTAGTAGAACATATGGTGGTTTGAAGTTCTTAACAATCAAAGGTATTCAAAAGTATGTCAACATGACATTTGTACTTTTGGATTATTTCATTACGAAATTGGTATATACCATTGACTTGGTTTACAACCAATCAGGAATCACCAAAGATATTAATGGATTTAACATCTAGGATGATGGTAGTTTGAAGGCCAAATACGAGTGCTTCATATTCAGCGATGTTGTTAGTGCAATCCAAATCTAGTTTGAAAGATAAAGGCATAGGTTCAACATCAAGAGGAATGAGGATAACACCTACACCACCTCCACACTGAAATTTGGAACCATCAAAGAATAATGTCATCTAGTAAGTGGTATTGTCCAAAGAGAGGGTAATAATGGATTCATCTGGGAAATCAAAGTTAGAGGGTTGATCTCCAGAAAGAGGTACATTTGCTAGTTGGTCAGTGATGGCTTGGCCTTTGAAAAAATTTTGATGGATGAATTTGAGGTCAAGGTCTGCAAGAAGCATGAGCCAACATGTAACATGTTGATGTTGGTAGGGTTTGGCATACATGTAATGTAGGGGATCAGTGTTAGTGATGAAAAAGGTTTTGTGGTTGAGTAGGTAATGAAAAAGTTTAGTGGTGACAAAAACTAAGGCTAAGAAAAGTTTTTCAGCATGGGTGTACCTAGTTTCATAGTCCAAAAGGGTATGACTTATGTAATAAACCACTTGTTCTCTATGTTGCTCGTCGCGATGAGTGAGCATGACACCTAAGGAATGGTCAGTGGTAGAAATGTATAAGTAAAGGGGTTGGTCATCTTTAGGGGGAATGAGCACTAGTGGTTGAAGAAGGTATTTTTTAAGGCATCAAAGGCTCTGTGGTATTCATCATCCCATTTGATGGAGACGTCCTTTTTGAGGAAATGATGAAATGGTTGAAAACAATTGGAAAGTTGTGAAATAAACTAACAGATAGATTACAACTTACCTTGAAAAATTCTAAGTTGACATAGATTAGTAGGTGAAAGCATTTCAAGAATAGACTTTAATTTAGCATGATCAACTTCTATTCCATGTAAAGAAATAATGAAACTAAGGAGTTTACCTAAAAGTAGCGTGAAGACACACTTCTTAGGTCAAGGAGAACACAATACTTGATGAGGTGGTGAAAGATGACCTTAAGGACTATCGGGTGTTCGAACCGATGTTTGGATTTGGAAAGAAGGTAATCCACATAATCTTTCAATATGTGATGCATTATGTCATGAAATATATAAGTTATGGTTCAATGACATGTAGCACTAGTGTTTTTAAGGCCAAAAGGCATGAATCGGTAGCAGAAGGTCTCACAAGGAGTTATGAAGGAAGTTTTATGTTGATCTTATGGAGCGATTAATATTTGATTATAACCCAAAAAACCATCCATGAGTGATAGCATCTCATGGTTGGTAGTGAGATCAACCAGTTGGTCAATACCTAGTAGAGGAAAAATTTCTTTGGGGTAAGCTAGGTTGATGTCATGAAAATCCATGCAAATGCGGAGTCCCCCTATCGCTTTTGTGATAGGAACAATGTTAGAAATCCATTGGGGATAGTAAATGGGTAGGATGAAGGAAATTAAGAGAAGGCGTTGAAGTTCTTCTTTGACAAGAAGAGTAATGTAAGGATGTATTTTCAACAACTTTTGTTTTATGGGTTTGGCATCAGGAATGGTTATGATATTGTGGACCGTAATGTTTGGGTCCATACTGGACATATCAACATAGGACCAAGAAAAATAATTTATGGTTATGGTCACAAAGGAAAGAGGTAAAATATTCTTGTTTAGCAACATCTAAAGATTGGCCTATATTTAAGATGTGTGGGTCATCCTAAGCATTAATTTTGATTTCGATGCTCGATTCGTTCAACATGGTTTGCATCTTAGAAGGTAACGACCAGTGAATATACGAATCTTCTACACCAAGGTAGGTGAGTATAGACTCATCGTCCTGACATTAAATGATGTTAATAGAAGGTGTATCATCATTGATTATCTTAGGATACAAGAAGGGAAAAGAAGAAAGAGCCTTGCCATCATGTTGATAAGTCAAAGATCCTAGGGAAATTGTGTTCATAAAAAAAGTTAGGAGGAATAGATTTGGGATCTATGGACTCCGTGGGTGAAGGTGGTGACGTTGGTGAATGGGGTGGAGAAGGTTTTTCTTCCTCAATGAGGTCGATGCAGGCCTTCTTAGAAGATGGTGCAGCAAATCCAATGCCAGTGTGATCTTTACGTTTATGGGTTTTACATGGAATGATGGTATGATAAACTTGTTGGTAAAAACTGAAGCCAAATACTTTCCATTCGCAGTAGTGAAGGAAATTATGGGTGAAATGGTGGTTAGTGAGAGATTTGAGTTTAGATGAAAAGGGTCATGTTTGGGATGGAGGTTTAGGTGAATAAGTTGTAGTATCAAGTCCCCCATATGTTAAGTTAGTGCGAAGGTGGGGAGGATCATAAGGGAGAACCTTTCCTATGTGATAGTCATAATGAGGGTGCTAGTGTAGGTTTCCATACTCTTACGGAGTGAGGAATGTGTTGATATTGTAGAGGCGGTACTCCCTTAGAGTGAGGCATTGAAAAAAACCTTCTAAGGGATCGATAGTCGGTATGTTGGTAGCACAGATAGATGAATCACTAGACGATTGGTCAGGAGGGGTATCAGTTAGTTGGGAAGTAGATGGATCAGCCACAAAGGCTGTGGTAGTAGTAGGAATTGAAGATTTTGGTGTGGGAGAGGTGGTGGAAACATTAGTGGATGGGGTCATGGATGAAGGAGAAATGGGGGTAGATTCCTTGACTAGTACAAGGACATCATTAGGTTGGTAAAACATGTTACAAGTTTTGAATGGTGACGATTTAGATGGGATGGTATAGTTATGCCCTTCATGTTCAAATTTTATACAATAGTGTAAAGTTGAAGGGACACAACCCATGACATTAATCCAAGTTCTGCTTGAGAAATAAGTTATACTAGAACTCTCCCTCTAAGATGTAGAATAATTCTAGGATAGTGCGAGGGCCCATACGAATGTGGAGAATAATGGTGCCAAGGGTGGAGGTGATGGCATTGTTGAAGGAGCACAACATAACTGGGTTATTATGTATATAATTGAAGGGATGCACATTTGATTATACACGTGGGAGGAGATGATGTTAATGCTAGCACCACCATTGATCATGACTTGTCATAGGTGTATGTTATTAATATAAATGAAAATGAAAAGGGCAGGATCGGAGTCATCTAACGGAGAGGTATAGTCTCCTCATTAAAGAAACCGAGGGTGAATACTTGATGAGTGGACATAGGGGTAGAAGGAGGAGATGATTTGGTAAGTGAGGCTACATGGCAAGGGTTGATAATGGAGACCACTTGTGTGGATTCATTGGGTAAAAATTCAATGGATTTTAAAACCTCCATAGGGGCATGTCTATGAGATTTAGAAGTTTGGAAAAGATTATAAAAAGACATCTTTAGAGGGTATTGATGTAATTGTTTTATCATTGTATGATGGGTTACCCTGTCATGGATAGGGTATGTGGGTCCTTGAATGGTGATTTTGGGAATAGGTGTAGATGGTATATTGAGTATGGGGTTGGTTTATGGGCTAGTTTCTTTTTCTTTTTCTTCATCCTTCGAGTGCGGTGGCAACTTTGACCATGTTAATCTAAGGAAGGTGGTAAATGGAGAAGGTGTGGGATGAGTATTGTAATGACATGATGGAAAAAAAACCTAATGGGGGGTAAAAACCTTGTGAATTGAGTAGGAAACACTGACATTTGGGTGGTGGTTTGGCCAACTCCCTGATACAGACCATGTTAATCTCAAATTTTGGAAGTGGAAAAAAAGGGTGTGGGCGGTAGAGATGTAGGTAGTTGAAGAAGAGATAGAAGATGATGTGTGGTGATAAGTGAAGGTAGAACATGGTCCTCATCAAGAAGGTCATTGTCATAAAAAAAAAAAATTAGGAGGACAAAGTTGGAAAAGAACGGTTTTAGAGCCTTACAATTTTCTACATCATGTCCCTGGCATGCAATGATAGGCATAAATCTTGATTTCATCAAACCCTTTTGGTTTGGTTTTGAGAGGGTCGTAAGGTCAAAGCAGTGGTAATGTGATGATGGAATTCTCTAAGAGGTTGGTTAGAATGTTGGTGAAGGACCCGCCAATGATCACAATGGGAAGTGAGCATGGTTTTAGTTAAATGCATGAATTATTGTAAGGGAAGAGGCATTATAGAAGAGGGCATGGGTTGGACCACTGGCTTGGTAAGTGGTACTATCTTAGGTTTTGATGGCATCTACTTGGGTAAAGGTGTGGTAGAAGAGCTAGCAATGGAAGGTTTTGTTGGTTTAACTACCTTATTGGAGGGTAGTGGGTTCTTATCTTTGGGTTGCACCTTCTTGGGTAAAGGTGACACAAGAGTACATGATGCAAAAGGGAAAGTAGATGGTGGAAGAGGATGGGTTACCCATGGGGAAAATAGAGTTGTGGTGGAAGTGGTTGGTAGAGGTTGGGTGGATGGTATGGGTTGAATTCATATACAAAAATTTGGAGTTATAGTAATTGGTGGACTGTTTGGCCTGGGTTGATGGGTGAGGCCCTAGGATGGACAGAAGAGGAAAAGGTGACAAAGGTTTGGTAGATGAGACTGGTGTATGTGTCCTAGAAGTTTGGGTTATCCTTTTAGGTGGAGTAATAACTTTGGTATGGGTTTGAGAGGACATGGCTAAGTCTAATTTGACAAGTGGATGGGTAAGGTTTAATGTTAGAATAACAACCAAGGTAGTGATAGGCCTAGATACAAACAAAGATATAGGTGTGGGTAGGTTCTTGTTTATTGGAATGGTTTTAGTTGTAGGTAAAGGTTTAGATGTAGGTAGATGGGATGAGGAAGAATTCATTTCGATAGGCATGATCAGGGTTGATCTGGTCACTGGAAATACCTTTGGGTAGATCATGGAAGTATCTTTAGGAAACATTTGTATTTGAGTTGAAAAGGGGAGCCAAAGATGTCCCCAAAGCATGGAATTATCAATGTAATCCAAATGATCAACCAACCATGAAAACAAAGATTCTATAAGAGGAGGTGCAATTGGTTTCGTGGCAACCCCTGTAAAATATGTTTGTGAGACAGGGAATTGGATATCTTGGGAATCTATGGGTAAAAGAGCCAAGATCATATCAATGGGGTCCTGGGATGCTAAGGGAAAATATCCCCTAGCATGTAGTGGAATGTCTAAAGAATCTCCCATGGGTAGGAGAGATGGTAGGTGGGGTGAGGTATACATCTCCTTGGTGGAGCAAAAGTCAATGACAATTATCCTGTGGATGGGAGAGTTAATATTGTTGACTGTTTGGTAGGTTGTGAGACAGATGGTGGAATGACATCAGTAGAAAATGTGGGTTCCTCCTTGAGAGTAGGGGGAGATGAAGGGGACTCCTCTATGGGTGAAGTAGAAGAGGTATGCTCCTCTATGGGTAGAGGAGCTCGTGTCAAAATTTCCTCAATAGATAAAATAGGTGAAATTTGAGGAATGAATGGTATGATATCAAAAACTAGGTGGAATTCATAGATATTGTTGTTGGTAGATAAAGGTTATCTATTTTGATTAGATGATGGTTTATGGTTAGGAAACAACTTCTTAAAGATGTATTAAATTTTACTTTTTTTCGGTGCGTTCAGGTTGTCCACGATAGGGTCTCCATTATCTATCATCTTTTGGACAATGTTCTTAAAAGTTATACAGTTGCCATCACTATGGCCTTTAATGCAATGATAATTATAGTATTCGTGTTCCTTATATGATGTAGGCATAGGACACGTGGGATTGAAACTAGTATGAGGTTTTATGGGAGGATGTGTAATGGCTCTAGATTTAAGATGATTTTCCGAGAATGAAGAATATGGCTCTCTAATTGAAATATACTTACATTTCTCCCACTTTGGAAGTGAAAGCTCTAGACACGAGAAATATTGGAATAAGGTTAGGTGTGATTAGAAGGATGATATGGAACCACTTTGATAACTACCACGTTGGTAGATCCTTTTGCTTTTGAATAATTATTTTTGGGTTTTGAAGACGAAGAAGAATAGTTTTGTTTGAACAGGGCATTCTTGTTTCATAATTGGATTTTTTTCTTCAATGGAAAAAATTTATAGATTTCGTGCCATGGTGAACACTTTGTCGAAGCTTTGGAAGGTTTGTACCTATAGAGTTGGTGAGATGTGTCTGGCACAAGCTCTAGTGAACAACTCAGTAAGTTCAGTTTGAGGTAACTAGAACATTAATTGGTTGATAAAACTTCAGCAATGAGCAACAAAATATGTGATAGATTCATTGTCATATTATCGTGTTAAATATAGGTTGGTCATGGTGACCTTTTTACTACATTGATTGAGAAGTGGTCCAAGAATTCTTGAGCCACTTGGTTGAAGGAGTATATGGAATGTTTAGGTAAAATATTGTACTTATCTAAGGTGGGTCCTATTAGGGACATGGGAAATGTTTGTAAGAGAAAAGCATCGTCATGGGAAATTAGGTAACACCCATGTTTGAATTACCACAAGTGTCATTGTGGGTCCTCTTTACTATTGAAACAATTGAACTTGAGCATTTCATAATGCACATGGTATGGGTGAATTGGAATGGATTGATGAATAGGGTCATTACAGATTTTTTCATAGGTCAAGGAGATATGAAAGCTAAAAACTGATGCTTCTAATGTCTACATATTTTCCATCATCATCCTAATGAGGTCATTGGTGGGTTTTGAGGAATGGGTTCTTCCTGTAGTAAAGGGAGGTTGATGATTAGTGTATGATGTGGATAGCATCCCAGTACATGGGGGTGTCAAATATGAAAACTGTGAAAGGGGAATAGATATAGGTGAAATGTAACCTGAATAAATGATAAATGAGATTGGGGGTTGTTAATAATGTGTGTAAATAGGTGGGATGGTCGTAATGACTCTCGTGGTAATGGGTGGTAGAGAATGAGGAATGGAAAGAACTATATTTTGGAACGGGGTGTGGGTTTCTGACATTAGATGTGGTTGTGATGTAACTTGTACATATGAGGAAAAAGCGGCGAGATGGGGCCATGTTCAAAGTGGTTGGTGAAGGAACATTTGACACCATGGGTGCAATAGATGTGATTGGGGTAATAATTATGGAAGATGTGGGACTTAACTGAGATACCACACGGGGTAATGTGGATGAGGGAAGCACCAAGCTAGTTGTAGCTAATGTAGAAGTGGGTGCGAGGTTAGGAGGAATAGATGCATGCATGCCATATAGTAGTTGTCCTGAGGAGTCTTGGGTAGATTAGTGGGCAAGATAATATTGTAAGGTCATGGGATTCTAATCAAGGAGTCTTACAAAATCCTTATCTCCATTAGAAATGGTTATAGGTTGAGTTGGATCCATGGGTGACAGGTTGGAAGATGATGATGGACTGGGTGGGAGAGGCTAACAGCTGGCGTGAAATACAAGGGAATTAGTTTTGCTGCGATTCAACACCATGTCAATTAGTGTTGACCTGGTAAAATTGTATTCTGTAAATGACATAGAAAACAACAGAAGTAGAAAAGTTTGAAGTCTAGGGGGTAAATCTGGTTAGTGTTTTAATTATAAATCAAACACAACAAAAAATGACGATCAGTATGACTGATGAAGGTTAAAGGGAAACCAATGATGGTTGTGATAATCGATACTAGTCATTGTGAGAAATACCAATTTTAACAAATGAAACAAAATTGATGAATGTGAAATGGGGAAATTGTATCTGACAGAGATATCAGAATGTTGGGGATATGATGGTGTCTTGAGGACCAAAAACTAAAAATAATAGGTGATGAAGGTTGTTTTCAGGTAAAATAACCAAAAGATCCAAAAGGTGATGATGGTCGATGTAAACCGATGATGACGGTCGTTGGACCGATGCCAGTTAATGTGAAATTAGAAGAAATGAAAAAAAATGGATTTTTGGTGAATTAAACTAGATGAAGGATCAACCCGAAAACGAGAATGATACGATGAGGTCTTGACACACTTAGAAATAATTATAATACTCCAACTATGATAGTGAAGTGTTAAAGGAAGAATAAAAATGAAAAATCATAACCTCACACCTCAAAACTCAAGTCAAGAATAAAGCTAAGAAAAACACATAATCCTAAAAGTGAATTTATGTTTGTTTTAGCTTATGCTATTTAAGACCAACTTGTGAATTTAGAAAAGATCTTTTGGTTAGGAAGTAATCTGTGAAGAAGGAAGTTATAAAAGAGTGGTTTTAGGATATTTTATGGCGGGGTGGTCCTTTCTCTAAGGTGATGACTGGACATATATAACCATCTAGGAACCCACTGTCAATCCTCTTATCGTGTGATCATTGACAGTCTCTTCTAAGTGGGATGTTTTTTAAGAAGATGTGTAAATTCAAATTTTTCTAGTTTGACAAAGAGAGAGAGAGAAGAAATTTCTTTATACGGTTCAATTGTGTCAACCATCACCTGGGCATGACTTCTAGCATATAGGTTTCCCTTATTTTTAAATGTGAGCTAATAATGCAACATATAAGGATGAAATAAAACAAATGTTATAACCCAAATTGACAATTATATTCAATGAAGAAAATGATGAATAGGTAAATAAAATTCTCTTTCACTACTATGCAAATGAAAGAAGAAATAATTGGTTCATTTTAAGCACCAAATGACAAATGTCATTTAGGCAATTAGAAGAAAAGAATATTACTAGGGAGAAGATTATGAATGCATTTTTCAAAAGGAAAGAAACACACAAAAAGTTTCTCTATATGAAGAAAATGCAATGAACCCAAGAGAGGGTCGCATCGGGTATGCCAAAATGTTTTTCCGATAAGTTACGTACGTAAGAGAAAAATAGATAGGGTTAGGGTGAGGAGGAGTACCTATGAAGGAAGGTGGAAGGTAGAGTGCATGCATTCTGATTTCTTGATCTAGTGTTGATTGCGAGAACTTCTGTTTTACTAGGAGCAACTACCCGTAAATAAAAACAAGACCACAAGAAGAATATTAAACACTATATGTTAGTGGATTGTCTAGCGTATGTTAGATCTAGGAAGTGTGATACTTCCTAGATGGCTATCGATACACTATTTAACACAACTTAATGCAAGAAATAACGTAAAACAATAATATCCTATTATAGTTGATATGATTTAAGTGTATCATTCAAGTACAATAAGAAACTCTAATATAAAAGGCTAGGTTATGATCAAATATGGAAGTAAAACAGAGAATAAGGTGGTTAAGACAGGTAGGGTCAAGTTTTGAGTGGTTTGGATTATTTGTGTGAATTTTATGAGGTTGTTGTTCTGTAAATTTACGATATACAGAATAACGTCGGTCTAGTATGACTGATGTCGATTGAGAGGAAAGCGATAATGGTTTAGGTTAATTGACATAAGTAGGGTCAAAGGTGATAGAGACTCAATGAATTTTTGTTTTGATGATTCTTTGTGATTGTACACAGAGAATAGATAGAGAATGGTGAGGTTGATAACACTGCTAGGAATACTCAGAGATGTCTGCGAGTTAGGTATGGAGATCTGGGAGGTTGTAAGTGGTTAGGTGGAGGGATTGATAGGAAGGTGATAGGTGATGAGATGTAAAGGAGAATATAACTTACAAATAAAGATAAAGAAATTGATCTAAATAAGTATGGAAAGATGTAGATCCAAATGTACTTACTTGTACTTACAGACCAGGTGGTTGGATGGAGGTGATGATTGATCCATGGAATTGGTGTTCAGTTTTGTGGTTGTGCTTCCCAGAACATCATTTTGAATGCTTTCCCTTCAGATCAGTGCTTGGTGTTGGTTTAGGATGTTTGGATGTGCAAGAGTGCTCTGGTGCATGCTTACATGCAGATCTCTCTTCTCTAAAATCGAATAATTCTTCCAACCTCTAGAAAAAGGTTACCAAAGTGAATATATGGTAACCGATGATGGTTTAGGGTGACCGATGTTGGTTTTAGGTTGAATGGGGTCGATTAAGGAAGGATATCCTAGGTTACCAAAAATAGCAGATCTTGGCTATCTTTTGGCCATTTCTATCCATTATTGCAGATCCAAATGGTATTTTCCACATAATTAAGTGTGCATGTGGTTAGAGGAAGAATATGCATTTAGTGTTAGGGTTAGACTAAGTCTTAGTTAGTTATGGTAAGTGGAGATTGAGTCCTATTTAAAAGGAAACATGCTAAGAATAGGTCTATGATGAGGTGTCTAGGTGATGTGGTGGGGTGAGGTGTCTAGGTGAGGTGGAAATTAATTTAATTAAGGTATTTATTAATGAATATTGTGAGAATGGGCATTAATTTAATTGTAGGTAATTAAATTAATATACATGTGGGGTAAAGGGGAGTGTGACCCAAATTTGGTGTCTACACTTGAGAACATGAAAGGAAACCCATTGGCAATTCCAATAAACGAGATTCACTTAAAGTGTTTCCATCAAGTATCTTCATTTAAAGTATTGTATCATATGTATAGTGTTTTCTTTTCCTCATTATTTTTTCTCTGTTTGTTTTTTACCCTTTCAATAAGTGTCTTGGACACATGTCCCTCGTGGAACACCCTTGCCTCTTTTTGAAGTTTTAGAGGAATTTAATCTTCCATATTTTCCCTAAAATTAATGATCCAATGTATTAAAAAGATTGAAGAATTGACACAAAATATCTCAAAAAGCATAAATTTCTACGCTTAAGGTCATTAAATAGAAGGGGTCATTATATGATGTGACTATATCTACACATGATCCATTACTCTACATAATTTAAGGTGGTTATTTAAGACAAGTTGGGTGTGTCTATAAAATTCTTTTGAAATACTAAGAGTTTTCTAACCATCCTCCGAGTTTTGAGTACAAAGGAATTAGATCATTCTCCTAGTCCTAAAAGCTTCCATGGGGACTCTCAGATCTACACCATAAGCAAAGTATTATGTAGGACATCCTGCACCCACACACCCTCTTCAACCAAGGTTGAGGTTCCTTGATGGGGGATCATGGTTCAATGACCCTTTTGTGGTTTCTAAATTTTATGATGATGTTTCTTACCCTGTTCTCAGTAATAAGCCCAAATCTATAAGAAAGGAAGCCCACACCAGGTTCCTTAACCTGGGGAATTCTAAGGCTTTTTCCTCAAGAATTTGGAGCACAACACTTTCTCAATATATGGTGCCTCTTGTGCACCCGTACCCAGAGCTGATATAGATATGTGCCAACTATTTCAACACTAACACCAATGTCATTTAGGGGAGAAACATAATGGTGGTAATCACACCTTAAGTTATTAGGGACATGTTGGCTCTAGTCTACGACCCAACGACCAGTTTATATAATATGGCCAAGATCCAAATCATTTGGGATCAATTCCAGAATAAATCTTCATTCCTTAGTAGGGAGTTAAGGAAGGAAGATTCAGGTGGTTTAGGAACCACATGATTCCACATTCCTCTAAAGTCACTAATGGTGGATTCTTAAGATGCCTACTCCTTGTTAACATTCATCTTCAGACAAGATTGAGATAGGAATTTCCATGATTGGGAGATGAAGGCCCTATTAAGAATGAGGTTCGTGAAGAAATATTATCCATACCACTTTGAATTTTCCAAAGTAATTTTGAAGTTAATTTTCAAGTAACTAGCCATGTTCCTAGTAAACTCCACTATCAGGTATTCCTCATATTTGTTCCAGCTCATTTTATATCAGAATGCCCAGTACCTCAGCCAGTACATGACTCTAATAGTATGGGATGTGGAGGTATACCCCTAAAATATTATTCCAGTTTCCTCTTGGACTCGTGTATTATCCCGCTCGTCTGATGTATCTAAATTTCTTAACTATTTTTTGGAGCCCCTCCTACATGAATTTGACCCCAAAGGGGTTAATAACAAAATGAATGACTATGTTCAGTCCATCCCTACAGATCCCCTGCACCCTTGCGATTATCTTTTTGGGACAGGACATTATATGATTTGGTTGCATGGTTTTCAAGATGAATCCTTCATGCTCCCTAGGGTCCCGACAACATCGGAGGTGGGTCTTGAGATAGAGACACAATTTGTAATCCTGGATGTTGAATTTGGCCCCGATCAAAAAAATAAGGCACTTTTTGACCTCCCCTTGAGAAAGGGAGGAATTATTGTGATAAAAGAAAGGCGAGCATATGCTCACACAAAAGTTGGCTTCCTACAGCTTGTTCCTAATTCAAGACTCGTGGAAGTATGACCCAGATGGGATGATGGCCTCAACTTTAGCTCAGAACAAATTTTCAAACTCCTGCAAGCATGAGTCTAATAATTTTATTCAAGACAGGTGGTCCCCTCAAGTAGAGTCACCTGAGATGTCTGTGGATCTTAGTGACATTCCAATTCCAAAGTGGGATTAATTCCATCTATTCTGACACAGGTATGATCCCAGCCTCACAATGACAAAAGGAATCATAGCATCCCTGCGTACCAAGGACTAGAGCACAAAAAAAATTCAAGCCTATTAGAAGTATAGGTAGGAGATTGGACAAACCACCCTCAGTTTTAAGCGCGTATCCAGCAATGAATAATCAAAGGATTTTTGGGATGTGGATCATGGGTATGATGCAGAGAGTGAGGACATAATGATAATCATCAAGGAGCAGCCTGTGATATCAAATGCAGAGTCCTTTGGTCCCTCTCAATAGTAATTGTAAGTACAACCCCTACCCTCCACTTCTTAGCAAGGTCCTTTAGTTTAGACTCTTACTCCGTTACCCACATCAATTCCCCAGAGTGAGAGCCTAGTGAAAGAATCAGTGTTGAGACCCCCATACAAAAATTTAAACATGGTCAAAACCCTTGCATCTCTACCCGCTCTCCCTCCTCTTGGGGCTCCCTTTCAATCTCCTACTCCACCACCTTTTTCCCCTTCAGGGGGTATCCCCTTATCAGTGCTCCCATCTAAGAATCTCCCCCCACTCAGAGCCTCTATTTTTCCTCAACCTCCCTCCACCATCCCAAATTTCTCCCACTTTTTGGTGATAGGCCCTTCTTTGGCTTTGGTAACTTCACATCCTCAGCTATCTGTTACAATCCCATATGGTTTTCCACTCAGGTTCCTATTCACAGGTGGGTTTGTCCCTTATCCCTTAAAAATTTTAAGTCAAGATGAAATGGACAAGGCAACTTGAGATAGCATAAGGGCAAAGCAAAATAAGAAGGAAATTTTGGCAGGAGTGATGAAGTAGATGTAGTCATTATATAACCTTCAACAAATCTCCTTTACTATCACATGATTAGTCCACCACGTATCCAAACCCAAAGAGATGATACAACCTGATGATTATTCTATCAACGCTATCATAGTCGACCTCACGAGTTACAACCTTAGGATAAGTTTGAGATGATGAACAAAACTTTTTTTTAGTGATGAAATACTACCTCAAGCTCAAGAACCAATTCAAAAAGGAACAATCTAACCTCCACAGGAATAAGCCACCATGGCCAACCAACAAGCTGAGATTAAAGGAAAAGTAAAGGAGATCAAAAAACTCTACAAGGAATTGAAGGAATCTCCATCACGAGAAGTCCTTGCGGCTTCTCGGTGGAAGATAAGAATCAGTAAGCTAAAATCACCACGTCCAAAGCCTTGGCAAATTTTCTCTCACATGAAAAAGTATCCCTCAATCAAGAGGTTGATTCAAAAAAGGTGGAGGTGGTTACGCTCTAGGAAAATTTATACGCTTTCAAAATAGAAAAGGGAAGCCTCGAACAAGTTTAAAATAATTTGAGGATGTGATGAAGGACTTGACCTGTAAATTGGGAAAATAACCCCATAAAGGGGGAATTGTAACATTGGTACATGAGCTATATGCCTCTTGATGTGACCAAATTTCAACCACAACAATGGATATATCCCCTGCACTTGGATTTCTATATTATGCACAGGGGTTATGCTCAAATGTGGAAACCACAACCTCCACCATCAGCAGAGTCATATCTATAAAGTTCATTGAATCATTACTAATGATTCCAAAAAGATATGATTCTTCCGAATCCTCCATAAAATTCACCAAGATCACATATAGGTAGATAATTACTGCAAAGATCAATGAAATCTAGAGTTGTAACAAAGCATCCATCAAATTCCAAAATATCTTGAACTAGCTCCAACAAGGGATCAAAGAGTAGAAGAAAAATATCAACAAATTGGTTCAATTAGGCTTCCCCTATTCCTTCCACAATGGCTCTACAGTCCTATCAAAGGACCAAATTCAACAGCTCTAGATCAACAAACGATAAGAAAATATTTTATTTCAGTCTATAAAAGAGATCTCTAGTGTCCCTAAGGTGGAAGCACTCCTAAAGCCAATCATGCAGTTAGAGTTCTATTTTCACGTAGTAGTGCAGAGTCTCCAAAAAAATTATCACAAGGAGATAATCGAGCTAGATCAAGCTTTCCAGGCCTTACAATGAAGAATCTACCATATAGAAAAAGAATCGTTTAGATATTAGACTACTTTGCAACAACACCGCATGGTGTTTCGTAAGCCACAATTTTAAATTTTTATGTAGAGAGGATTGTCGGATCCTTCCATGAATGGAACAGAGTTTGTTGGTGAGTGTCGATAATTGTAGAGTTATTTTTGTATGAGAATATTTTACCAGCCACTGTCTGTTGTCACCCCATCCCTAGTTATTTTTGTTTTGTTAGTTTGAGCCCATTTTGACTAAGAATAGAGCTGAATGTGGAATAGGTCCACATTTTCTTTTGGTGTAATCAGGGCATAAAGTGAAGAAATGAATGTTCTTAAAATTTCTCCACACCACCCATGTGTCTCAAGATTGATAAAGCTACCCTGGTAGATTAAATAGTCAAAGATATAGTAAAAATGCACAAGGTCTCCATGTGTCTCCCAAGTGTAATTTAAAATAAAGAGAGAGAAGGAACATTCTCAAACAAGCACACAACCTCCACATGTCACTTAGGTGCAGGTTTGAAGACAAATCCCCAAGAAAGGTCCTCAAACAAGTGCATGACTGCCACAAAAAAGGGAAGAATCATCACCAACCAAAGGAGTGCAAGTTGGAAAAATTAAAGGAAATCATAAATATCACCGACATGTAGTTGAGATTTTTCCCAAAAATAAAATATTTTTTAAGAAAATTGAATGTGGGTGGTGGAATATCTAATTTTGGACATTAAAGTGAGAGCTAAAGGGGTCTAGAAAGGAATGTTCTGATCTAAAAGCAGTGGGAGGAGAAAATAAAAAAGAGAAATAGACTAGAACTGTGAAAAAGGATTCTAGGCTTAGTTATTTTGTTTGTTAGCCTTAACAAGGCTCTTTTGTAGAAGAAATTTATAATCTGTGCTGAATCGGTCTTATGTATTAATTTCTCTATCAATAAAGGGCTCTTGTTATATGCATTTTAACTATTAATAGTTTGTATCTTTCATCCTTTATTGCTGGTACTTTTTAGATAAATTTTGAATATCTATCGTGCTATATGCCCTTGGATTTTCTATATGTATCTATAATCTACATATTATTATGTTTTACACCTCCTCGGCCTTTGATAATTTAAGATACTTCTAAAAATAGTAGGCCATGCTAAATGCTCTTTGACTATTCTAAAAGTGGTTTCACAGGATCTATCTTTGTATCTTTGAATATCAGTTTTGGCTTATCATCTTAGTTATTTTTACACTTTGTTTTATTTTCCCTCTAACCCTTACCTTGCACCATAGAGAAGAGCCAAATTATTTAAAACTTGGATGTTATATTAGGGGGCAAGTCCCACTTCCCTAAGGCATCCCATGACTCTGATGGTTCATCCAAAAAGATAATCACCAACAAATAGATCTGAGGATAACCAAGTATACCAATTGGGGAGGGAAAAATAAGATGTACAAGCTATATTATATATCATTAGCATGGTTCCATTATGTAGATAAGAAGATGATGGCTGTAATGATTATTGGGTTCCCACCTAAAAGGAGGAAATTTTCCATAAGGAATATGCTATGAGAAGAGCCATGGTGCCCATATTCAAGGTCATAGATGGGATAGTGATGGAATACCACATGATTCCTAATCATTATAGTGAGAGATGGAGAGTTTAATTATGGAAATGACATCATAAAATGTGACCAGAGTCACATTGCTAGGTGTTTTAATAGTAGAGAGGCTAAAAGTGCAAGGAATTGAGATATTTAGTTTCCATTTTACCATCGAGAGAGGTTAAACGATAGGTCATGGAACCATACTTATGTATGATAATATATGGTACAATCCAATTTGGAGAAAGCTTTCCACATTGATCCTTTTGTAAGTAGTGTCGTTCTTTTTTTTATTTTAGGAAAATTTCACCAATGTTAAATTCATGTTCTTTAAGATTTTTTTGTAAGTATGTTTAATTTAATCTTGATATACATGATGATGAGCGATTAATTGATGTTCATCTAACAACTGCAGTGGTGCCAAAATATCTTAGTGATAGTCTTGTTGAAACCTTTCTTGATGTTGTTGTCATTGATGACATGGTGCATTGATGGAAAAGAGTGAGTGATGAGGTGTCAAATCTTCAAGACAATGAAGGTTAATTGGTAGTGCCTTCACAAGGTGATTTCAATATGATTTCTTGAGAAGCTATGGTGGTTAGTTTCCACTAGGTATATGAAGGTGATTGGTGTGCACTTCTTAGGTGTTTTATAGGTTTGAAATGATGATTCAAGTGTGTGCAAGGGATTTTATGATGGAAAATAGATTAGGTATCATGATTCATTTTTTTAACTAGCTCATTTAGGCCTATTTTAGGGACCCAGTAAGGTGTATGATGCAAAATCAAGCTATTTAAAATAAATACAAGCATGATATATTTTTAGGGACCTTGTATAGAGTCTCTATGTGAATCCACGTGTCATATATTAACTTTTGGAGGTATAGTTAGGGTCATATTCATGACTACCCTTGAGGAAAAACAAGTTTAACATGAAAAAATGAGATTGTTCATGATGGTATATGCTCATTTATAAGGAAACAAGGTGTGGGACATGTAGAGGAAGTTTTTACAATGTTGGGGATGATTTTTCATGCAAAATTGAATAGGAGTTTTCAATTTATAAGGTTTTTAGCTCTATCGAGCTCCCATAATGCACTCTCCCAGCTCAAGGGTCATATTTAAAGAGCTCAATGGTACGTAAATATTCTATATGATTTCCAAACCTATTCACTAGTGATAGAGAACTGAATAAAGAAAATTTTAGACCTAGAATAAAGTAAAATGGTGGCTTAAGCTTTATGAACAATCCTTAAGAGTGGAAGTCACTCCAAACCCTCCCCAAACCCTAGAACTATAGTGATGGAGGAAAAATGCTTTTTGTGGTCATAAAATCAATTGTGCAAGCTAATGTAACAAATCAGAGTCATAGAGAATTCATTATAGTCTAATTTGGTTACATTTTGGTACTACAAGTATGACTGTAAAATATAGATTTAACCCTGTTTTGTAATATTTTAATTATACAATCTTGTCTATAAGGTTTCAAGATGAAAAAAGTGCTTTTGAAGGTCACATGGGACATGTTATTTATTTCCAAAAAAAATTTTAGGTGATCTATACACAAAAATTGAGTGAAACTTTTCAATCTCTGCCATCTACTACTAATGGCTAATCATGTCAAAACCAATCATTAGAGTATGAGAGTTTCTTAATGGAATAGATTTTTTTAAAGTGATCTATGAATTTTTATAGGTGGTATAGGTCTAGTACAATTTGTTCAAGCTCATGACATTATGAAATGAAGTGATTTTGTGTACAACTAATATTGGCCCAAAATTGCTATTTTAGGACGATAAGAAAGATTGTGAAATGAGCTTGTAAGACTAATTTTATCCACTCAAACCATGCAGGGAACTATTAAATCATGGATTTGAAGCTATTGTTAAAGTGTGTGAGAAATTTATTTCTATTAAAGTGCATTTTTGTATGTAATATGCAAGAAAAATCATGAATGGTATTTGAATCTTAAAACCTTTCTTGAGTGAGTCTTGGAAATCAAGAAAGTTTGATTTATTTTCCATGAGATGAAACAAGACATGGACTTGGTGAATTTGAAAACATCCATAATCTCCTTTAAATGTATCTTAAGTCATGAATAGCTAAGTAAGTGAGTGGGTTTTCTCATTCTTTGAAGATCTCTCCATGTGCATTCAAATCTACAAGTACCCTGTTCTAATTTGTACTTCAAGAAGGAGATAAGGATACTAGTACCCATCCTAGTAATGTGAAGGAAATATAAATATCACATACCATATCAGTCAATATTTGAGAAGTCTTGAATAGCCATGTATTAATTTTTTGAAGTGTTTCTCTAACTAGGTCTAAGTCCTCCATGACTATGCACACAAAGGTCTGAAGAATATTTGAATAATAAGGATTAATGGTTTCATCTAGTGTCTCTCAAGCTATTTGTGATGGTATAGAAATCCTGCATATCCATTTCCTTTTAGTTCATTGCAAGACAAAAATTAATGAGGTTGTTATTTCAATAAGATCATGACAATGTATTTGATGCACTTGCACCTAGCTATGCATGTGTATTCAAATTATGCCTTGACAATGAAATTATAAGATACAAGGAAGGAATAGAGTAAAAATAAGGTAATGTAACATATTTTAATGTTGGTGGCACTTGGAATTGATTTTTTCATGAGATACATGACAATTTTACTCACCAAAGAAGACGACAAAACTGTGTTGACCATTACAAATCAGGACTGTAGGTGTTAGATGAAAAGTTTGTAGGTAGATTTAAAGGGTAATAGAGTTTAAAAGTCCTTATTGATCATCATTTGCATGATGAACATATTGACAGTCCTGAAAAGGTAGTATATGTAACTGAATCTATGGTAGAGTTGATTTCTTGAGGAAAAAATTGAATGAGGTAATTCTTCTCTCCTTGTATGAGTTGTAAAGAGAACTGGGTGAAAGTTTGATGAAATATGAAGTGAAAGAGTCTTTTGAGGATGTATTTATGATGATATATAGACCTCATTTTGTGCATGAAAATTG
The DNA here is from genome assembly GCA_018340775.1 of Taxus wallichiana var. yunnanensis. NCBI lineage: Eukaryota > Viridiplantae > Streptophyta > Pinopsida > Cupressales > Taxaceae > Taxus > Taxus wallichiana. The sequence goes on from CM031242.1 coordinate 313,386,366, forward strand.
ATTTAAAAAATAAAAATTTGACAAGGTGTGAGGATTAGTGAAAATAGATGAGTGAAGGTGCCTGAGATTTAATGAGACAATTTAGAGATCACTATTTGTTGTTTAAGCTACTATGTCTAGTGAGTGATAAAATTAATGAAAGTCTAAGTAGGTTCTTAGCATAACTAGAAGTGGGTTCTTCTATGAAAATTGTAGCTTGGAAAATTTTCAAGTGGGTGCTTGATTAGATTTTAGAATTGGTGTTCAAGTTGAGTAGGTGCTCAACAAGTTTGATACCTTTGTAATATTTCATTAGACAAATTGTCTAGCTTAGTGCATTGGTTTTCATGGGTTTTTATCCCTTCAATGGTTTCCCACATTAATTCTTGTCTTCTTATGTGTTCTATTGTTGATTTCTCCTAAAAGGTGTTGTTATTTCTTCATCAAAAATGGAAGAAAATTGAATTGTCTTTAAAAAATTTGAATTTGCACCTATTCAACCCACATCTGAGTGCCTAGATTTTCCAACAATTGGTATAAGATCTAGGTCCTTTTGAAGTGATTGTAATAGATCAAAGGAGATCCAAATATTAGAAGCATGGCCAACAGTCATGGAAAAAGTTGTTTCTCTACTTTGAGGAACTTCTTCAATGGATCCAACTATGAATTTTGGAGTATTAGGATGATTACTTATCTCATGTCCTTAGGATTTGATACATGGAAATAAATAGTTGATAATTACACCATTCCAACTACACCTCCAACTAATATAATAAGAAAGAGAGCTAGTGAGAATAACTCAAAATCCATGAATGCAATCTTGTGTGGTATGTCAGAAGAAGAATTTGTGAAATTTATGCATTGTAATACAACTAAAGAAATTTGGGAGAAGCTAAATACCATCTATGAAGGAGATGAAAAGGTTAAACAAGCCAAATTGTAGATCTTCCTTAGTCAATTTAAGAGCATGAAAATGAAAGAAGATGAAAGTGTTGCATCCTACTTACAAATAATTTATGAATTCATCAATCTCATCAGAGGACTAGGGGAAAATGTGGAAGAAATAATGGTTGTTCAAAAGGTGTTAATATACATATCCCCTAGGTATGACTCTAAATTTTCAGCTATGGAAGAAGAAAAAGACTTAACCACTCTAAAGGTAGATGAACTTCATGGAACTCTAACTTCCTATGAAATGAGAACAAAAGAAATAAAATTAGGTAATAAATAGGATGCATTCAAAGCTAACAAGGAATATCAAGCAAAGAAAATAAAATATGAATATGACATGGAGGAGGAGGATGAGAATGTTGAAGCTATGTTTTTAGGAAACTAAAAAGAGAATCAAATAAGTACAAGGGAAAGATACCATTCAAGCTATTTAATTTTAGATAAGTAGGTCATTTTGCATCCAAGTTTCCTAATAAGAATAAGGGATATAAACATGAGCATGATTACGAAACATCTCATAAGCACAAGAAGAAATTCAAGAAACATAAAAAGAGAAAATGCATTTCAAGAATAAAATAAATTTCTACACCAAAGAAGAATCAAGTTCATCTGAATCTAGGGATTCCAGAGAGTATGAAAGTGAAAATGAAGGTACTCAAGATGAGACTTTGTTCATGTCCATGGAGGTGACCTCTATAAGTAACTAAAAATTCAAAAATTATTTTGAAGATGAGAGCTCAAATGAAGAGAATTCTAGGGTAAATATTGAAGCTTAACTAGTAAGTGTTCTTGAGGAATTGAAATTCCAAAGGAAGAAGAATAAAAAATTAAATTCAACATTGAAGAAATATGAAGAGAAGATCAATATTCATGAGAAAGTTCTAAGAAATAAGTACCAATAACATAAATATGTAATCAAGGAACTTGAAGCACAGATAAAGTTAATTGAAACATCCTTTAAATTCAAGGAGGAAGAACAATTTTTTTCAATTTTTTGCACCCCTACAAAATAGACAACTTAACTGGTTAGAGCATTTGTATTTGATGGGGTGAAAAAAATACTTTACAATCTTTAGGGTAGCTCTTGTTCTGTCTTAGCCAGGTTGGTTTTGTGGCAAAGGGAATAGTTGATTCTAATGAGCGAGCTATTTTTGGTGAGCTAGGTGAGCTATGAAGTTTGTGGGTTTTAGTGCCCATTGGTAGCATCAATGGATGCTATTGAAGGGTAGCATTATTTATGTTATCAGCCAGTACTAGGAATGGAATTTATTAGCTAGTAGTGGGATCAATAAAATTGTAAGAGGAAACAATGTAGAGTGTCAGTAGCATTCTTAGATATTACCGGCCAATAGAACTTGAAATTCTACCAACCGGTAGCATGTTGGGATACTATCAAATGGTAGCATATAAAATGATACCAGGTGGTAGCATGTTTGGCACTAATGGCTGGTAACATGGGGACTGGTAGCAGGGCATCAACAACGGGTTATAGGAATCAAGTGGTCACCAGTATCATTTTAGGTGTTATCATCCTGTAGAATTTTTGGTTCTATCATCCGGTTGCAAAAGGGAAACCTAGAGGAGAAACTAGATGACAACACATTTTATGTTACCATAGGAAAAGGAGTTTGCACTTGTAGTCATTTTTACGCCCTTAAAACAATATTCAAATCCCATGTGTGATGACCTATCACCCAACAAAGTGCTAGGTGCTCACTCAAGGCATGCGCGTGCATTGAGCCCTTCCTTTATGTTATTTTTGTGAGAATACATCATCTATGACATATCCTTAAGTGCAAAAGAATGGAAAATAACCATGCATCATTCTAAGAACCTAGGATGAGTTATCATATCAATGCCTCCATTTAGATAAAAAAACATAAGTATCAAACAACATATAGAATTGATTCATAACACAAAGGAAATACATTAGACTTATGCTCATGAACACATATATGATTTAGAACAAAACCTTCTATTCATATGTTTAGTAACCATATTACATTCATTGAGGCCATAACAAACCAACATAATAGTGCAGAGCAAGGTCATGCATGAGGAACTAATACTATGTCCTTCATATTACAAAGATAAATACAGAACCATCCCTCTAAATTTATCATCACTCCTATATTTCCTCTAATCACAACCCATAGAATCATCCATAGTATTTCTATAGAGCTTTGCCTCTTTCCCACCACCTCTTCTCTCTTAGAATCCCATCTCTTCTTCTACTTGTACACCTCTATATATAGTGTTTTGTCTTCACCACCATACTTTTTGAGGTAATGAGATCAACTTGCAAGTATCCAAGTGGTTATCCAATGGAGCATTCCTCCTTTGATCCAATATCTCCACTCTTTGTAATGATGTTCTTCTAGATCCTCCCATTGCATACATGTAATATTCCATTCTTTATGCTACAGCTGCCAAGCTAGCACCTTATCCACTCTACATGTTAGAGAGGTCATGCTTTCCTCATGTGCTATCTGGAAATCCAAATATGGCTAAGTAATAACATTGTCTTGTCTTACATGTGCACCGTGTGTTCTACTAAACCCTGTTAGAACCCTTCCCTGCACACCTTCAACCCACATGCCCTTATTCAAGTAGGTGTCACGTTCCCATGCACCTTCTTGTACTTAGCCACTATTCTGGGGCCCAACATCACCCTACACTATGTCTATTCTCCATCCTCAGAAAAAATTCTCTTCAAAGAATAAAGAATGGTAGGCTCTGAATAGTGGATAAAAAATGGAAGAATGAAGAATTGGGAAAAAGAATGAAGAATGGGGAGAATGAATGAGAACAATGCTTATTTTTGAATGAGGAGAGGGAAATCCTTCCCTACTCCTGCCTTAGGATTTTCCTAGGCATCAACCTCATTTTGTGCTTGCTAACACAGGTATTTGAATATGGAACTCACCTCCTCAAAACTTAATTCCTCCCCTTTGGCACTCATTGTATCAACAATACCTTCCAATTTTTTTCCCAAGTCATCAAGTGCATCCATCCTATGGGTGATCTAGGGGTATAACTCCTTTAGCTAGCTTTTGATTGAGCCTCACAAGGTCTTAATAGCTTCTAAATTATTTTCTACCTTGGCTAGGATTTTATCTCTTTCAGCCCTATTCCCCTTATTCTTTTCTTGAAATTCCTTGAGTTTCACTTCATGTGTGGTGACCAGGAAGTTTTCCACTCTGTTTCTATCAATGTAGTTATCATATGCAACTTCTGCAACTTGCATGGTAACCTTTACCTCTGCAAGGAGCTTAGTATATCAAGAAATAATCTCGACAAACTTCATCTTCTCTTCTTTCTCTTGATGTGCCAATGATTCTTCTGTAGACTTAAAGGAAAATGGCCACCTTTCCATCATGACGATGCATGTCAAATACTCTAGAAACTATAAGGTTGATTCATATTTTTTCTCGGGTGGCGCTAAGTCAGGATTCTTTCAAACAATATCACACGTAATCATTTGAATCTTCTTGTGTATCTTGCGCACCCTTACCTTCTCCTATTTCAGTTCATACCTTAACTACATGCTAATAAGATCTTCCCACTTCAGGTCCTTTCTCTTCTTAGTAAGGTAATTCTTCTCCTTCTCTAATTCCTCCTCCAAGAATATCACTCTCTCATTCCTTCCGAACAATATGGCCTCAATCTTGACTGAGACTTTGTTGAGCATGTTGCAAACCTTCTCATCTGATAATTGTTGATCATTCACCAAGGGATTTAATCCTTTTTTCTAGAACCTTCATCAATGCTCTTTGACTTGATTTGAACTCAGTTTCATCTATGTGGGACTCAAATTCCCAAGATAACATCTTCCTGGTTTTGGGATATGCACCTTCTTCATCAAACGAAGACATCGCCAGGAGTTGTTCTGTTGGTACAATGCTTTGGAAGCACGCACATAACACTTTTATTAGATCATTAATGTATCCCATTCCTTGTTATTTAGCCACCGCTATCCCCTTCCCACCTATTCACATAACTTTTGGGAAGATTACTGCCAATTTGGGATTCCCACACATGCTGCCATACTCTTTCCCAATGCTTTCTTTTTCCATCTCCTTCAAACTTTCATCTGTACTTTTCTCCAACTCCTATTCCACCAAATACTTTAATGATGCCCGCCACTTCTCTCTCCTTGTATTTCTCCACTTGTTCTTTGGTGATGCTTGGGGTTCCTCATTGTTTTGGTTTTTACTTCTTCGCTCACTCCCTTGCATTGATCCTCTATTTCCTCATTATTCTTCTCTTCATCCTCATTTTTATACTTCTCTTCATCTTCCTCCTCCTTTGAGTCATGTATATCATATACAAGGTGGTATTTACCTACTTCAGTATCATCATCATCCTTGTCACCAATGTAGGAATATAATATTTTTGTCTCCTTTGATTCTTCCTCTTTTGTCACCTTCTACTTTTTCCTAACTGGTGATTCTAGTATAGGAGATTATTCTTTCTCCTTCTCCTTAATAGGAGAAATATTATTTGGTGATTCTTCATGTGTGAGGGGCTCTTCATGCTCTGGTGTCTTTTCTTCTAGGGTCTTCACCTTGACTAGGGACTTATTTTTGTGCATGTAAGTACTAGGCTTTACGACTGCTTCCGGTGTGCCCACCGATTATGCGGTCTCGTATACTTGGTTCCTTCTTCTCCTGCACCTTTTATCTTTCCCTCTTCTTCAATGTGGCATTTTTTCAACCTATGCCATCTTCTGAAATGGAGACATCACTCTCTAGATAGGCACCTTTCTCAAACTTAGGCCTTATGCATAGATATACCCTAGCTGCAACCCTTCCAGCGATCAACAACATTATTGGCTTCATCATTTATACTTCATGGGAGACACGGTTCTCCACATACGCACACTTATTAGGGTACATGATCTTTCAGTGAAGCTCACAGTGGTCTTTTTTGACTTCACTAAGGTTTAACCTTAGCCTTTTGACCTCCTTGAACTGGTTGATTCCTTCTTGTAAGTATTACGTGGTGAAGGAGAAGGGTAGCTTGCACCATGGGCTCTGAGTCCCATTTTTCAAAGTAAACCTACTAATGCATAAATTTTGATAAATGAGAAACTCTGATTCTTCATCTACGAGCATGGGAAACTTCTCCGAGATCCTCCAATCTACCTCAAATGTGTCATGCATTTAGTTATATCACTTCTCTAGGCACACCTTATGGGTGACCTTCATGGTTTCACAAGTGTACTTCTTGAATATTTTTGCGGGTGAGGATTTATCTTCTAGATAGTCCCAAGAAAAATTTTCTATCCCATCTAGTACTCCAATCTCTGAGAATATGATGGTAAGGAGGACGTTTCTGAAAAAGATCATTTCTCCTTCCTATGCATTACTTATGATTTCATCTAGAATAAAGGCAGAAAAGTTATAGATGGTCGCTTCTGATATTTTTTGGCATACATTCAACAATGCCTTATACACTTGCATCCATATTTCTTGATCATTAAGCTTGGTGACCAAACATGTGGCAATTCTCATAATAGGGTCTAGAATTTTTGTGATGTCAAAATACCGTGAACCATTTTTGTAGTCATAAGATGCTATTATTTCCTTGATAGACTCCTTATCACTCAAAATGTCATCTATGGATTCCCCTTCACAATTTAGGCCAATGAACTTAGATATCAACTATGGTTTTATGTGCATCTTACGGTCTGTAAAGTAGAAATGGTCTTCATGCACGCACAACATCAACCATTGATATATCTCGCTTGGGATTTCCAAAGTAAGGCAACTCATACAGTTACAATAGTCCTTCCTTTTCAAGCTTTACCTTCACCTCGTCACTGTAAATTGGCATTCCATCTAGTGTCCTTTTTTATTTGGACAAACCAACTCCAACGCCATTTATTTCTCTATAGTGCTTGTGTGATGGTTGTAATCACTCATAGTCATCTGTCTCAAGTGTGAAACCCACTTGTTTCCTAGCAGCACTCCATCTAGGTACTACATTTATGTATACCATTCCTCATTGGAGCTCATGGTAGTAGTGGTTTGTTTTCCTTTTACCTTTCCCTTCTATTTCTTTGGTGAAATAGTCACCGCATGCGATAGAAAAGTGACATGCAAGTATGAGAATCTACAAGTAGCATTTCTTCGTAGCTGACCTCTCAAGGTCATGCCAAGATAGCCAGTGGAAATGAAGTATATGGGAATATGGTCAAACTAATTGGTCAATCTTATATCCTCAACATGCAATAATGGGATTTACGAGTCTAAGGAAAAGAAAGCTCTCCTAACCTGAATTGGTGTAATGGATCATTTAGATATAATAGCTACTCGGAGGCTCCAATCAATGTTGAGCTCTATCAATATCCTATCTATTGGATGTTGGATGCATGGAAAGTGACCTGTAGGTGCTTCGTGTATATTTCCAGACAAGGTCATAAAAATGGTAGTAGATTTATAGGAAATTATGGGTATTTTTCTGGTCTAACCAAAAAAATTAGCTTGATTGGCTTCTGTGTTTAATGTGGAAAATTGTGTTATGATATCCTATGGGAGTGGCGAGGATCTAAATACCAGCATATGTAAACTAGTGTCAATGTTTAGCTGATTAGCAAGCCCATTGGGTTATGAGACCTGGGGATCATAACCATAAGTTCATGGTTGTTGTGGACCTGTTATGGTCATGTGAAGAATCAATCTCCTCTTCCAACTATCCAATAGTCATAAGATTTTTCAAATTTTATGTTTAATACTAGGAGTTTTGTAATTTTCTCAGAATACCTTACTGGTGTTCTAGTAACTTGTATATGTAAACATGTGTCTATGTAAATGAGAAGGTCTCTTGCATTTGGTTGTGGAACTAATGGGTCACAGTCAAATTTTTTCTCTCTTTTGTGTTCTTGTATAGTCATGCGGATATCCTATCAAGGAAATCTATAGTTGGGTTGACTTGACTAGAATGCGTATGCTTTGTTGTCTTCAATATTCAATTCTCTCAATTGTTCACTAACTGCTTGTGGGTTTATTTTCGTTTGAAAGATGTGAATTCTAAGACCTTGATCTATATCCATTAATGTTGTGAAGAGATTTGGATGAGGTATTACCGGTTTGAATATGTAATCCCTGGGCTCTCTGGGTCCCGTAATTGTCATGCAAGAGATAATCAAACTTTAACTGAAATAAGTAAACTAATTATGAAAGATATATCTACACTATATTACTCTTTTTTTTTGTATTTTCAATGATGTGAATTTGAATGAAATTTAAAGAGAAGCTATTCTAATATATTCAGATAACAAACAATTAATCTAATAATAGAATTAAAACAAGCAAGGTAGCCAGAAGTAGTTATTTACCTGTACACTTGTGAATTTATCCTAAATATTTAAATAACTAAATAAGTAATCGAAATACCTTCAATCCTACCTCACAAGTGAGGAATAAATCACAGCTTCTCAAAAGCTATCATTCCCCATAGGTTCCTTGGTAATAATGAAAGCAAGTTTAACTGAAATAAAATGATTTGCTATTCTATTTGAGATATTGTAACTACAAATTTGAAAATTCAAACCTGGAGTTTAGATAACAATGGAAAATCCAGTTGTACCATGACTTTTCCCCTCAGTGTGATCTCTTTGTTCCTTCATGTTCTCATGAATACATAAAATGGGAATGTGACAGTGGTAGCAGGAGAGGATGTTTGAAAGAGGCAGCTTGGACATAATCCGAACAAAATTCAAGTAGGGGAGGGATAGTGCAGCATGTAACGAGCTTGAATATTCGGTTCATAGCAGGATTGTTACAGGATACAATACAAACATACCAAAATCTATAAGACTTATGCTTCATGTGGAAAAACAACAACCTATAATTCTATCAGAATCAAGATTAAATGGACATGATCTCGAACTAGAATTATGGAGCCTTGAACTAAGAGGCTGAAATATTTACAAAATCTAAACTGTTGAGACTTATTGAAGAACTTTCAAAACACACTGAATAATAATTCATAGGAGAGGGGCCATTTTCTTGTAAACAAGCTTGGTATTTATAGCATTTGTATTTACCAGAGGGTAAGTTTTAATTGAACTCTTTTATTATAAACAAAGAGAAATTACTATTTACTAGGTAGCTAAAACATAAATGCAAGCAAGAGTGGTTGAGAAATGCGAGTGCTAATTGATTTTTTATGTTGATGAAAATGTCATATTGTTCTCGGAAAATCTACACAGGACCTCCACCCTACGCAGGGCGGTGGTTTCAAGACCACCGCCCCATCCTAGGCAGCGGTCACAGGACTACCACCCAAGTAGGGTGGAAGACCTGAAACTAATGCTAAAAATGCAATGAAAAAGGGGGACATGGTTTAGAATGAAGCATGAAAATGTTAGATAAGGCATTTAGGATGCAAATGTATAGTTAGAAAGCTTTCTGGATTTTGAACACCTTACGAAGAGATCTAAGTCATCATTGGGGTTTTTGTAACCTCTTTCCGGTAGTAAAATACCTACAATTTTGGGTATGTACATATTTTCCCCTCAGATAAGCGTTTTAGCCATGAAGAAGCATAAAATAGTGGGTCCGAGTATGGCGGTCCTGAAATGGGGAGTTAAAAGCTATACCTGACATACCCATGTGTCACAATTTCACCATCAAGATTCCCGCTATCTACAAAATGAAAAGAGAACTCAAGCGTAGATAGATAAAGAAATCAAAAAATAAATACTAAATTAAAATGAAATGAGGACTTACCATTTATGCGGGGATAAAAACTTACCTCCGTCGGCTCTCCAACTCTGTGAAAGAACATTTAAAACAAGGCTAGAATATTATATATATATATAATGATGTCATTTTCCTATTCATTTATGCATATTGATGTGGCAATTTTTGAGCTCTGGGACCCGCAATAACCATTTTCAATGATATTACAATCAAAATGTTCATTTCTAGATCGTGATCATGCCTCGAGAGTAAGACATTGACCTACGAAGTCTTAGGTTAGTTTTTCTCAATTCATTGTTTTTAAACCTAAAATATAAAAATGTTGAAATATTTGTCTTGGGGGGGTTATTTTCGAAAATATTAGTGTTAAATGAGTCTCTAGGGGGGGCACCCATAGGGTAGGATTTTATTTCAGTCAAAATGGTGTATTTTACCATTTTTAGGCATTTTTAGGATTTCATGGGTGTACATCAAATCAGCACAGGACCACCACCCTACACAGAGCAATGGTCATGGGACTATTGCCCTATGATGGCAGCAGTTGCAAGACCACCACCCTTAGATAGTGGTGGTCACAGAACCACCGCTCTACATAGGGCGGAGGTTCTAGACAGAAAGTGAAAGTAGAGGCCTTAGTTAATTGTTTTTATATTTTTGATATTTTTAGATGTTTTAGATGAGCTTATCTATTGGACTATGTTGCTAACTTGCTCTTTTTTTTTTTTTTTTTTTTGGGTGGATGCAGAAGGAGAAGAAGTATATTAGATGGAGTAGAGAGAAGGAGTGTGATTAGATCCCGACAGTGTTGGACATGCTGACCTAGGCAGAGAGAGACACTTTGCAGAGGGCCGGTATTTTGAGGATCTCATAGGTTCCTCATGTTGCTCCTGCTAGTCACATATTGTGTGACTTGTTCTCATATTGGGATGGGGACTAGATTACTTTCCGGTTTCCAGGTGTTAGGAGTGAGTGGACTATCACCCTGGAGGATATCTATGACATTTCCGAGGTTCCGATTCTTGGAAGGCGGTTGTCTCTTAAGACAAGCAGGATCCAGGTCTCAAATGATTCAGTGGGCTACCTATATGGGAGATGTTTTTGTCTCCTTTGGATCGAAGAAGGGGGTGAAGGTATGATCCATTGATGCTTCTCCTATCCCTATTATCCACAAGGCTATTATGGGTATCTTGGCCTCACGGTTGATTGGGGATAAGGGAGGAGATACTCTCTTATACTATTGGGATCCCATTATTGCATAGATTGAGGCCCATGGCCGTACTTATGCTTGGGGAGAAGACATTCTTGGGACCACATATCATGACTTATATATGGTGGTCAGGTTACAGGGGTAGTCCTTGAGTCATCCCACTCTAGTTATGAGTTGGGTGTATGAGTGCATCGTCCCCTATGGAAGGGGTGTACTAGCAGAGGATCCAAGGGTTGTTAGAGTAGCAAGGTGGATGGGGATGACAATACTTAGGATGCCACATCAGCTAGTGGATTCATTAACTACTACAGATATGGAGGCCACTCCTTATCAGGCCATGGCAGGAGTATGGGGAGAGGAGACACTTACATTGATTACCTACTCTACTATAGGTCAGTTAGTAGACAGGATAGAGAGGGTGGAGGTCCACCCATTTGACCGAGTCCCTCAGTAGTTTGGCCTCCCATACATTGATATGCTTCCTCTAGTGGGGAAAGTATACAGGACTATTCCTGAGGCCCGGGGAGCCCTAGAGTAGGTTAGGGTTAGACCACAGTTACTCCTGGAGTCCTTATCCTGGTTAGGTGGGTGGTTTGGGCCCGAGGGGAAGCCAATGCTCCTCAAACACCTTTTCTTTAGATTAGAGCCAATCCTACTTTTAGTGGGGGGAGGATGAGCCTGTTGATGTGGACTTAGAATCTGAGGAGTTCACAGGAGGGGAGACAGAGGAGGAGATGATGGGAAGTGAGGTCGGTGGGAAGGTTAAGGAGGATGACAACGATTCTGAGTGGCATGAAACTCATGATATCTTGAGGGCCGAGAGGGAAGAGGCGAGTGTAGAGAAGGTGACCCTGATCTTAGAGGAGTTTTCTTCTCAGGACTTTTGGAGAGATGATGAGTCCATGGCAGGATGTCATTTATTTCTTGATTTGGGGGAGGTTCCACAATCGGTAGCAGCATCGTGTAGTAGGTGTAGGTCCTAGAGATCCTACCTAGATTCCTAGGGATTTGAGTGAGTTGATACTTCTTTCTTGACCTCGTTGGTTAGGGATGTTTGGATGATATTTCTTTTTTTTTTGTTGTTTCGTAAATGTTTTTAACTTGTTTTTGGTGATTTTCTAACTTGTTATTTTTCTTTTTATTTACGGTGGTGGATCACGAGGGTTGACATGATTTGATTCACCAAGTGTGTGTGGACAGCCTATTGGTCCCCTCGAAATGATTCGGGCTCACTTACCAAGAACATTGGAGAGCCTTTAGTAGCATGCAGACATGCTAATGTGTTTTCCCTATCCGGAAGGTGTCAAAGTTAGTGACCTCCCTTCATGCTGAGGTAGTTGCATATAGGACTACTGAGTGTCTGATGAGGTAGAGTCATTCTCATAGTGAGACCACGGCCAGTGGCTATGATCATGAGCACTCAATTCATTTAGAGTGTCGTCATAGTAGAAGTCCTAGATGTGATTGTGCACCCTCTGAGGGATCCTACAGGGATTGAGGGGCCGTTTGGTCACTTTGTAGTGATTTTGCTGGATGTTTATAAGTTATTTTTTTTGTATTTTTCGAGCTCATGAGTGTTTTGACCATGCCTAGTGCATGATGGAATTGTATGTAAAACACAATTCTTGTATATATAGATATTCTCTTTTTGGATCTAGATATTCTTTGTATCTAGAGTTTTTTGTGGTTTGTTTCCCATGTGTACACTAGATGATTTTAGAATTCTTTGTTTTTATATGATTTTTAGAATGTATGCTATGGATGACAAGTGATAACAAGTGTTAAATAAAATGTTTCTCTTTTATTTGTTTTTGTAATGCTAATATGTGATGATGCAAACATATTGTAGTACTGAACTTTTGGCTTCTTTGGGCAATGTTAGTTACGTCTTTTTTTTGGAAAAACATGACCAATATGTAGTGATAATGAGATGAACTTGCCCCATTCCTAACTCCAAGCAACTAGTAAGATGTGAGGACTGAACACCAAGAGTTGGGAAGGGCATAAATCATATGAGTTTGACTTATTGGAAATGATGAGAGAAAGACAAGGTAGTAATAGAAATAAAATTTAAACTGCGTACTTATTCCTACTTGAAACTACTACATAGTTCAGAATGCAACTTACTTTCCAGTTTATCTAAACTTAGATCCATGGATGGAAATTTGGTTGACAAAATCTCATTTTGAGGATTTGATCTCCTTAGAATTTGGATACTTAATTTCACTTAATACACTTTGCTTTGCATTTTTTAAAATACTAAGATTCATTGATTTGCGTGAATGAATCCCCTATGCCCTACCCATGCTACTAGTAAGAAGTATGGGCTTGTCACCGAAGGTAGGACATAGGCGAGTAAGGGAACTTCTTTCCTTTCTCAACCTCACATCACTAGTAAGAGATGTGGGCTCATCATCGAAGGTTGGTGCAGCAAAGAAGTGTGTAAAATAAAAATATTCTATTTTGTTTAGTATTTTTGATTCAATTTGGTTTCCATATTCCTGATTTGTGACTTTGGAGCATCCTTGTTTCAAAGAGACGTAAGAGGGATATATGTGACACTAAGAAGCTTCTAGAATAAACCGTAGGTAAGAAAAACTTAGCCTAGTAGGATAAATGAGTATGGCCAAGTATGTAGGCCTTGGTATGGTTTTTGTCAAGACTTTGTCTGTTCGAATTGATGAAATGATTTCAAAACTATTTGATGATATTATGAAAATTGAAGAGATATGATTTGAATGTTTTTTCCAATATTTTCATAAGCTTGTAATAAATTACTTAGGAATAAGTTCCTTGACCACACAACTTACAAAATGAGTGAACAAAATAAAACAAATAAATGACTAATGCAATGTAGGTAGATATAATATACAAATGGTGATGATGATGACTTATGCGTAAAATTGTTTAAGATGCAAGGAATTGATAGTTTCATTGAATTCCTCACCTTCTAGTGTACACAAGAGATATGCACCATTTCCATATTCTTTCATGACTCGGTATGGGCCCAACCATTTGGGCCAGAATTTCCTTCCTTCTCCAGTTTTCTTATCAATCTAGTTTTCTAGTCTCGAAACTAGATACCCCTCATATATTTCTCATTCGTAGACATTTTTTTTATATTGCTGACACATCCAGTCAATATAGGCTTTGTGCCATTATTCAGAATTTAACCTGGCCTCATCAAGGCTTTCTAGTTGAGATAGGTGTGCCTCTCTATAGGATTCTTCTCCCAAGATCCCTGGTAACGAGATGTGAAGACTGGGTATTTTGACTTCAAGTGGGAGAACTGCTTCTGCCCCAAATACCCATGAGAAAGTGGTTGTCCCTATCGATGTCCTTATTGACATTCGATAGGCCCATAAGGTGGGTATAATTTTAAATGCCAGTCCCATTTGTTCTCCTTAACAATTTTGAGTAGAATATATTTTACTGTTTTGTTTGTGCCTTCATCCTATCCATTGGCTTGGGGGTAATAAAGAGAGGCCGTATGATGGTCCATCTTGAATTTTTTTCATAATTCACGGACCTCATCATTCTTAAAGGATGTGCTATTATCTGAGATAATGACTTACGTGACACCATACATGTAAATGATTTGATTCAATATGAACTTCACAATTATAGAACCTGGTACGGTGGTGAGAGGCATGGCCTCTACCCATTTAGTAAAATATTATGTGGCCATGATTATAAAGTCATGGCTATTTGTTGATGAGGGAGATAATTTACCTATCAAATCTAGGCCCCACATGGAAAAGGGCCATGGGGTTGCGATTGGTTGCAGAGCTTGTGCTGACATGTGAATCTCATGGGAGAGTTCTTGTCATTTATGACACTTGCGCACAAATTATACTGCGTCATGTTCTAGAGTAGGCCAGAAATAGCCCATCTGATGTATTTTGTGAGAAGTGGTGTGGCCTCCAAAGTGGCCTCCACATATCCCATTGTGGGATTGGTAAAGAATATTTTTGGATTCTTCTGTGTCAACACATCTTAAAATAATTTCGTTGAAGTCTTTACAATAGAGAACATGTTCTAAAATAATGTATTTAACCGTGATAATGCATAACCACCTTCTTTGTTACGATGTGGCACCTTCTAGGTATGCGTGGTTCATTATGAAATTGACATTGTCAGTTTACCAAGGACATATAGGGATGGGGGGCCTGGTTTTGACAAAATATATGCATTCATTGGGAAAGTCTAGGTCTACTAGATTACCTCCATCTAATGGATTGTCAACTAACTAGTCTACAATGATTTGTCCCTTAACAGATTTCTAGTTTACAAATGTTAGTTCAAACTAACCCATTAAGGTTATGAAACGTCTAACCTTTTTAGATAAAGAACCTTGCATGAGGAATGTTTTAAGTGATCTGTCTTTACAATAACCCTTATTTCTTGATTCAACATTTAATGTCTTAAGCATTTTGTTGCGAAGGATATGGCAAGGCATTCTCTTTCTACATGTGTGTAATGTGTTTCATAATCAAGAAATGTCTGGATAATGAAATAGACTACACATTCCCATTTATCATTATCTTCCTGAGCCAACATGTAGGCTAGTGAGACATTAGTAGCCCATGAATACAAGATCAAATGATGATCTGGTCTAGAAGGCATTAACATAGGAGGAGACAACAAGAAATGTTTAACTTCTTGAAGGCCTCGCTGCATTCTTTTGTCCAATCAATGATATAATCCTTCTTTAATAAATTGTTGATTAGATGAACAACAAAAATTAAGTTTGGAATGAACCTTTGAATTGCACTGAGTTTCCCAAGAAATGATCTCATACCAGACTCTTCTGATGGTGGTATCATTTCAAAAATAGCCCATATTTTGGATGGATTGACATCAATCCCTCACGATGATATAATGTATCCCATAAGCTTGCCTCCTGTCATGCCAAATACACATTTATCTTGATTCAATGTGATGCCATATTCGATCAATCGTGAGATAATGATAAATAGTACTTCTAGGTGATCACAATGCTTCTTGGCCTTGGCCAACAAATCATCTATGTAGGATCCCTCAATTTTATGAATAAGGTCATGGAATATGTATGTCATTTCCCATTGGTATGTAGCGCTAGTGTTCTTAAGACTGAATGGCATGACAACGTAACAATAAGTTCCCCAAGGAGTTATAAACATAGTCTTGGCTTGATCCTGTTTAGATATTTTGATTTGATTATATCCCAAGAACCCATCCATGAGAGACAAAAGCTTAAATCCAGCTATTGCGTCAAAAATGATGTCAATGGATGGTAATGGGAAGTCATATTTGGGACAAGCTTTATTAATGTCTCGTAAGTCTATGCAAATGCGTATCTTCCCATTCTTTTTTAGAATAGGGATGATATTAGATACCCATTGTGAATAGTCAATTGGTTTGATGAATCCCACTTGGAGAATCTTCATTACTTCTTCTTTCACCATGAGAGACACTTTTTTGTTTCATTTGTCTCGACTTTTACCTAGTTGGCTTTGCATCTAGTTTGGTGACAAGATTGTGTACCATGATATGTGGTGTAATTCCCATCATTTCTTTGTAATTAAATGCAAAATCCTTTTGATGTTCCTTGAGGATATTGGTATGTATTTCTATCTCCTTTGGAGTTAATGAGGATCCCAAATTCAAAATATTTGGTTCTTCCTCCATTCCAATATTTATGTCAATCGTTCCTTCGATTAAGGAAGCATTTCCTTCTTCAAATTCAAGTGGGGCCGAAGGTAGTTCCAAACCTTCACCATTCTCTACCTCATAGATTTTGAGTTATTTTATGGAGGATATTCTATCATGGGATTTCCAAAATAGGATGAGGAATGTGGGATTAGGGAAAAATCTACTATGTGATGAGCGAGATGCAATTCTACATAAGAATTTACATATACAAGAGTTACCCTATCTCTATCAAAGTGATCTAGGATAGAAAACTCATTCTCATCTTCTATATGTGTCAAGATCGGGTTTGTTGGTATTTTACACACCAATGGTCTAGTATGAAGTGATACCATAAAATTTGTAATTTCCAACTCACTGCTTGGAGTGAAATGGGAAGCTAAGGTTTCTATTGAATCAATAAGAAGGTTTTGTTCTCGTGGGATTGCTTCGATTGATATGAAGTCAAATCCCTTAGTTAGATCTAACACCACCATTTTATAGAGTTGTAAGTGTTTAGCTCTAGTTTCATATACCTCAGATACTTGGTTTGTAACTAATTGTGAGTCTCCTAGTAACCTAATATCATCAATTCACATTCTCTTGGCTATGATGAGGCCAAGGAAGAGGGCTTCGTATTCATCCCCGTTGTTTGTACATTCAAATTTTAACTTAAAGGAAAAAGGTAGGATCTTTCCCTCGGGAGAAGTAAAGATCACACCTGCCCCAACTTCAAAATGACATCTAGCTCCATCGAAGTGGAGAGTCCAATATTTTCTTGGAAAAATGGATGTTGGAACATTATTTTTATCTGTTTCTTCTACCTCAATTACTTATACCATAAAAACTTCATCTGCTAGAAGGGAACCAATTCCTAGGGTAAATCTTATACCCATAGAATTAAATGGTAGGAGAATAGGTAAATATTTCTCTAGTAACTCGAAAATTTTTGTGGTAGTTCCTAATGATACTATCTCTATGATGTTAGTCTCATTTTTGAGTGTCGGAATACCTTCAACTAGATTTGTGATTTCTAGTTCTATTGTAGGTATCAACTTTACCTCTGGATTTGAATTGACTGGTTTGTTAAGTTGATTAGTTGGGAGTTCAAACTAAGAGTGAACACCTGGTCTCTTCTTCAAATCTGCTAGATGTATGTTGAAAATCTTTGGGTTTCCCTATGCCACAAAGATTTTTCCCTCGTGTAAAGATCTTATTTCCTGGAATAATGTGGAAGGGATTGCCTTTGTGCAATGTATCCATGGTCGACCAAGAATCATATTATAGTTGGTTTCCTAATCTATAATATAAAATTTAGTGAGGATTGTCTTGGGTCATACGGTGACTAGTAACACTATAGTCTAAATTAAAGTGGCCTTGAGGCTATCATAACCCCTTAGCAAATTTTGTGTTTTAGAACAATTTGTTTCTCCATATCCTATATTTTGAAGAAAAACGAAGGGGACTATGTTGCTTTGCTGCCCCATTGTTAATCATTGCACACTTAACATAGTTATTGTAAACCCATACCCACAAATTTAAGGTTGGGTCACCTCTACGTGTAATTTCAGCATTTTTTGGCATTTTGTTTATATCAAATATAAACTCAATATCCCTATATGGTTGCCTTGGAGGATAGACGTCAAAGTATACATGGTTTAGTTGCATTTGAGGAGGAGGAGTGATGGTAACTAGATGACCAAGACCTAATGCTTCTAAGAGAGCAGCCTTGTGGGTGGGAGAGTTCTTCAAAAAATCCAAGAAGGAAATGTGAGAGAAGGTTTTTGTTAGGTCATTGTTGTTGCAAATCAGCAGCACCCCTGGATGTTGGTCAGACTTCTAGTCTGATAGTTTTGGACATCCAGTGTGATTGCACAACATTGAATCCCCTCCCCAAGTGTGGGAATTGAAAAATGGGATAAGAATCTCTAGATTAGAGGCTGGTTCCTCAACTCTCCTGATCAGATATATCACTTACAAGTTGCAGAAGTTTAAATCCCTAGTTCCTACTCTAAATTCCAAGGGGACAAAGATAGGGAATGTAATAAAATGAAGCTAATACTAATGAGATGATGCACCTAAGGAGTTTAAGACACCTGATACTGCAATACATACACAATCCATAAGAAAACATAGCACAAAGCATGCACAAATTGCTCAAAATGTAATGAAAGATCAAGAAAACAATGGTAGATATATGAAAGGATTGAGGGATTTTAATCACAGAGCATATATTAACATTCCAAATCCAATACAATGCATTACAGTGATCAAGAGGAAAAAAGGGGTGTTGTATTGCATGGAAAGGTAAAAATTTCCAAAAATTCTACCAAAAAGGAAGAAAAAGGGAATTTGCAGAGCTGAAAAGTGTCTCCTCTTAAAAAATGAACCCATTTTGACTTTTATAATGCAAGAAGCGACCCCTAGGAGAGAGAAACATGGGAAAATGTGGGAGAGCCTCAACCACCAACAAAAAATGTAGCAAAACAGCATGGGCATCCTTACATGCCCATCCCCATTTTTTTCCATGCTGGGAGAGAATGCGAGCCATTCTTCATTAAAAACGGTGGTTGAAATGTCATTTCTATCCATGACCACGTGCCAGAGGCATTTTTTAATTTTATCTCTCCAAAATCCATAAAAATTCAAAAATGACCCCAGAATCTTGTATAGAATTTCATCATCTTTCCATTGATATAAAGAACGTGAAAAACTGAGCTCTGGATCGAAAGATATGGCCATTTGAAATTTTAGGGAAAAATAGGGCCAAATTAGATTGGTGGGCAATTTTTTTTAAATTTTCCACTTTTTGGCATTTGGAAAATTTTCCAAAAATTCCCCATGCTCCACCATGCCGGGTGCCACGTGGCATGTTTTGATTGCATGTGGGCCTTAACTGCTTCATTTTCCATCGTTTTTCCCTTTGGAAAATTTTCAAGAAATTCCCCACCGGGCCGATGATCTATGGACACGTGGCACGTGCTGATTGCGCATAGGCCTGTCCTCCTAAATTTTCCATCACTATTTGATCCTATTTCTTGACTCAGACATGTGGCAAAACCTCATTCATTGTGGGCCTTTCCCTTTGAATTTTCCATGCGGGCTTGTCTTGTATCTTTTTCCACCACCGGACACGTGGCAAGATTCCATTGGTTCGCACTTGGGGGCAATTTACTTTGAAATTTCCTTCTTTTTCCTTTGGGAAAATTTCCCAAATTCTCCCCACCTTCTACCGGTCTGAGACACGTGGCACCATTTCATTCACCATGGACCCTCTGCAAACATTTTTCCTTTTACACAATCCCTTTGGGAAAAAATCCCAATCTCCCCGTGCTCCACTGTTTCACGTGCCCATGGACACGTGGTGGCCCTTGACTGGTCGGTGGGGGTACGGGCCAACAATTTTCCTTTTCCTTTTTCCCCAACACTTTGCCAAAATTTTAAGTTTCCCCCCATGGTCCGCGGGTCTTGAGACACGTGGCATGAGGCCATTGGATACGGACCCCGCAGTAAAATTTGACCTTGCGCCCTCGCAAAATATTTTGCCAAAATTTTAACTCCACCTCCATGCTACGAAATTCCAACTCCTCGGGGACATGTGGAAAAACATGATTGGGCACGGGCCTTTCCTCCTAAATTTTCCATGGCTCCAACACTTAGTCAAAATTTTCAATTTTTTCCCTTGGACACGTGGCATAATTTGATTCGTCGGCGGGCCTGCGGGGAAAAATATTCCTTTTTGAAAACTTTACCAAACACTTGGTAAAAAAATCCAAGTCTACCTCTACCCCCGCCACTTCCTAAGGACACATGGCATAATATTATTGGCTGTGGGCCTTCCAGGGGAAAATTTCCCACAAAAACTCTGCCGAGCCATAACTTCAAAAATACATGGAGTTAGGAGGAAAACTTTACCTTCTCGGAAAGATGAGAAAGAGCTCTATCCATGTGCCATTTCCGGATGGTTTTGAGTGTCTAAAAAGAAAAAAATTATGACTAAGGCACAAGAGAGGGAAGAATGAAGGGAGTTAGCCATAAAATGAGTAGGGGCACATTTTGGATAACAATTTGGTGACTCAGAGGGGTCATCTGCCTGCTGGATGAAGTTACCAGTTTCCTGAAGCAATCCATTGGGCATGGAGTCATTAAAATATCTGCTTGGTACCCCAACTGACTAGAACACTACAAGGAGGAAGGTGGAGGGTGGAACATCATCTGATGGGGAAAGACCTGCAAAAAACATTTCCAGGAATAGCAAGCTTGTGCCAAATAACTTAGGGAAAGCAAAGATAATCTACGAAAAACAATGTGTATAAGCACTTGTAGAAATGAAAACCTAGCTAATATGTACAAGGTGGAGAATTCCCTTGAGTAGCAATGCTTTAGATAGATCCCATTGACTGGAATCTACATTTCTTCACCATCCAATGAAGACAATTGGAAAACATTGTTGTCCTTACACTTTGTGACCATGTATGGGCCACTCCAGATGGCATCAAATTTTGAATGCCTTCCCGATTTTTCTCTGTATGCATCCCATTTCAACACTAGATTTCCAACTTGGAAATATCTATTCTTGTCCTTCCTATCAAAGGTCTTCTTGATCAAATCCTGATCCTTCTCCATTGCTTGGGATGCCTCATTTCTAACTTCTTAGAGCTCCATCAATTCTACATATCTAACCTCCATAGGCTCAAACTCCAACAAATCCAACTATTTCATGAGTTCCAATGGTGGCAACTCAAGTGACATGGGAAAAATTACCTCTCTTCCATAAACAAGCTTGAATGGGGAGTTACCTGTAGATCTTTTAGGAGTTATCCTATCAGCCCATAAGGCTGATTTCAACTTAGTATGCCAAGATTTATGATTTTCATCAAGGGTCCTCCTAATGATCCTTAACAAGTTCTTGTTTGCAGATTCAGCCTAGCCATTACCCTGAGGGTAATAGTTTGATGAAGTTCTTAGGTAGATCCCATTCTTGACAGCCCATTCAGTTACTTTGGACCCAATGAATGCCAATGAATTATCTGATATTATTGTAGCATGTATGACAAATCTGGTTGTTATTCCCTCATAGAAGTCTAGGATGCTAGATTCATTTACTTCCTTGAGTGCTACTGCTTCAGTCCACTTGGTGAAGTAATTTGTCGCTATTAAAATCCATTTGTGCCCTTGGCTTGAATTGGGATTAATGACTCCAATGAAGTCCAAACCCCATTACATGAATGGATGGTCAACTGAAATTGGATGCAATGGAAGGGCAGCTAGCCTCTCTTTACCTGTGAAGAATGCACAATTCTTGCACGTCTTGATCCATGCATAACAATCACTTAAAATCTTGGGCCAATAATAGCCAACCCTCATGATATTTAAAGTTGTCACTCTTGGTGCAAAATGACCACCAGCTGATCCACCATGGAACTCTTCCAACATCCTATGAATATGATTTGTACCAATGCATCTCAACAACACTCCATTCACATCCCTTTTGAACAAAACACCATCAACAAGAGCATATGGGACAGCCTGCAATCTGA
Source organism: Taxus wallichiana var. yunnanensis (assembly GCA_018340775.1). Lineage (NCBI taxonomy): Eukaryota > Viridiplantae > Streptophyta > Pinopsida > Cupressales > Taxaceae > Taxus > Taxus wallichiana. Next base: position 313,408,424 of record CM031242.1, read on the forward strand.
AGTGTATTCTTTGGGTCTTGTTCATCTTTGGAGGGCATAGACCTGTGCTTAGGAAGTACATTATGTCTTGGGTCCAGCAAGGAGTGAGGACACCATCATTCTCCTCTTGATTGCTTCCTTGCTCATGGCTATCTTGCAACGCCAAAACAGCCTCCTTCTCATTGCATGCTTCCTTTTGTTTGTTCAAGACCAGTTGTTCACACAATCCTTTCCCTTTCACCAACCTAGTGACTTTGATCTCAATGTCATACTCTATGACATGAGTAATCCAACCTTCTCTCTTTTCATTCAAGTCTTTGTGGAGGAGAAATTCCTTAACTCCCACATGAGAAACCAATAATTGAACCTTTTTGTTTGAAACTAGATGCTTGAACTTCTTCAAGCTCCTGATTACTGTAAGAACATGCTTCTTAATGAAATAATATCTCACCTCATGGTCCTCCAGACTTTGGATGAAGAAAGCAATTGGTTGCTCCTCATTGTCTTTGTTCTGTCGTACCAAAATTGTAGAAATAGTATCATCACCCCCAAATGCATAGAGGATGAAATCCTTGGAGAAATATGGGTTAATGATAGTTGGGGCTTGAGATATGGATTCTTTGATTTCTTCAAAACTCTCCAATTTAATGGTGTGTTGAGCTAACTTGGGATTAAAACATTTCAAATATTCATAGCTCCAAGCAAACACATCAGGGAATTCTTGACAAAGTTGTATGAACTCATACCTTTCTTGTTCAGTTGTCATCTTACCAATTTGGAGTGATTTGCCTTCTTCCACCGAGATGGACACTGAATCTTCTCCCTTGACTTGGATGTTTTCTTTCTCCTTCCTAAACTAATCATTAGGATTGAAAATGGACTCCAAAGTAATAAGTCCCTTTGGAAGTTTGTTGGTTCTCAGCTGTACCACTTGGTCACCATACTGCTGCTCCAACTTTTCTTGATTTTTAGCTGAGAACTCAACCTCTTCTTGCAAGAAATGAATGATTTGTTAATCATTTTCAAACACTTGCCAACTTACATTGTTGTCTGGCACTGAAGGCCTCATAATCACATGGATGTTTGGTTGTACCTTGTCTTTTTGAATGCTTTCAACAACGTCAAAGGCTGCCCTAACTACCATGTAAGCTTTGTGGCATGACTTGGTTCTCTTTTCTAGGAATGGATTTTATGCCAAAGCCCTCAAAATCTTCAATGAGGTCCCACACCTGTTCTTGTAGCACTTGAGTAGATCATTCTTGACATCATTCTACCCCTTAACTTGGTTGAAAATCAACTCACTGTCACCAAAGACTTACAAGTTCTTTATTCCTCTCTTGATTGACCAATGCAATCCTTGTATCAAAGCTTCATATTTAGGAGTGTTATTAGAGCATGCAAATTGAAATCTAAAATTTGAATAATACTTAACTCCTTGAGGAAAAACAAGCATAGCTCCCCCTCCTGCACCTTGTCTACTCCTTGATCCATCAAAAACAACTACCATACCTCATTGTCATCCTTGTGATCTGGCTTGGTGATGCTAGGAATAGGTTGATTTTCTTCATGCATGCAATAGACTCCTAGCTCAGATTCTTCTATTTCTTGATAAGGATCAAAAGCATGCAGCTTGTTTTCCCATTCATCAAGACTTATATCTGGGATGCTTCCTACCTCGGTGTCAGTTTCATCGGTGCTAGGATAATCCTCTTGATCAAACACTGAACAATTGGTATTGATCTGACTTGGAGTGTAAGGCTCAATGTGGAAATTTGCAATAGGCTTAGATCTGATTGTGGCTTTAGTTATGTATCTTGTCCTGAAAAACATGTGTGACCAATCAGAGATAAGTAACCTCCAATCTTGTTGTGAAATCCCTTGACAGACATAGGGCAAAGAGTGTTGGAAGATCTATTACTTAGACATCTTACAAAACAACAACGTTGGGGCATGCATGCAAAGTAAGGATCAAGTTTTTATCACTCCAACTATTGTTACTGTTGTCCCATCCAATTACACTACCCCTTTGGATATGGCTTCATCTTGAATTCCTAATTGATCGCGGCTATTTTCTTGGGCATTACTGACCTACTTTCCCCAGAATCTATCATGCAATTATGTACTAATTGGTTTCCAATGATCAATGAAACATAAAACAGAGGGGGATTCAAAATTTTACCTTGTTATCCTCCGTGATTCCCCTCAAGTTGGACAGCATTTGTGAGCACCTTCTCTTGCATTCAGACTTGCTGGTTTGAAGTTGACCTGAGTCCTTCATGGCAGCTTGTACCAAATATATTTGGCTTGGGATAGATAGTGATTCCCACATTAATATGTTTACATTTGTCTTCTTCATCTGATCAATGATGTTGAATGGAGATGAAGCATCTATTTGCTGTCCCTTGGCCTACACATTTATTCCTTTCATATGGGCAACAACAACTGGTGTTTGAGTTGGCCTAAGAGCTGTTTTAGACAGCCCTTGTGTGTTTGGAACTGAATTTTGTTTGCCAATAATTGGTGGGGTGATAGAAGATTGTGGATTACATGGAGCCAATGGATGCTTTTCACCAAACTTTCTCCTTTTTGACCTTGTGTTGGCTGCAACACTTTGTGGAATTGTTTGATTCATGTCACAAAAATATTACGTGTGCGGTTTACAAGTGTAGTATCATTTGGAGCTGATTGCTGCTAGAATGTGCCTTGTTGTTGGTTATTTCCTTGACTACTTTCACCCTCCACACCAGTTGTAGTCACCATTAATGCTTGATTTAAGGCACCGTTGAAACACATAGACTAGTTGTGAGGTTCATTGCATGGGAAACACCAATCATACTCTTGAGCTATGTTGTTTTGCACTGGCACTAATGCCGTAGAGTTAGATGAAACGTTGGGATTATAGGGCTGAAATGGTCTATTGGTAGGAGGTCTTTCTTGGTTTAGATTTGCAGATGGATTGGGTGGTCTTTGAGGTTGGTATGGCTGCATGTTAGGCTGAGCTTGAGGCTAGAAAGAAGGCCTAAAACCTTGGGCTTGCTATCTCTTGAGTGTAACCAACTCATTACCAAGATTTTGCAATTGCTTCATGACTTCTTGAAGTTCGTTTGTGGCACTAGAAGATGATGTAGAAGCTTCAATTGAATTCTAATTTCTAGGAGTGGGAATAGGGGCTAAATTAGGCACTTGATTTGTATTTGGGTGCTCTAAACTTGGAAACAATGGCATTGGAGGCCTATGAGCTAGCTTGCCAACTTGAATCAAACAATTTTCAGCTCTAATGGCAATGTTATAAGCAACAGGGATAGTTGTTCCTCCCATGGATTGAATCAACATAGAAATATCAGAATTTAAAGCTTTAAGGTAATATAGAAAAGCACCTTCTGCTGCTAGCCTTACTACCACTAGAATTCTCTCCCAAGTCATTTGAAATCTGAAGTTGAAGTCAGTCAGCTACTCATTGGGAGCTCTCTTGATGGTTGTCAGTTGTTACAAAAGGGACAAGTTGTCTCCCTTTTCCCCAAACTACTCATGGAGGGCTATGCATAGTTGGTTCTAATTTTGGATAGAACCTATGGCAAGACTCTGAACCATTGCAAAGCTTTTCCTTTGAATGAAGATACCAGTAGTTTGACAAAGACTTGTATCTCATTGATCTCATGGATTGCACAAATATTAGTAATGTCCTTGACATGATCACTAGGAGTGGTCTGATTCTCTCCAGTAAAGTATGGGATGTTCATCAATGCTGCAAATGGGATTGGGTTTTGTGCATTGAGAGCAAGTAGGCTGCTGCCAATGAAATTGACATAGGGGTTATTTTGTGCCATTCTAATTGGCCTTAGAACCCTTGTTGATTGAATGAAAGGCCTACCAGGTGGAGGAGTTGAGAGAGTTCTATTTGGTGGAGATGGAGACCTTTGAATTCTCCTCCCTCTTTACCTTCTTCTTGGAGATAACTGCAGATACTCAAATAGCTCCTCTTCTTCCCCAACTCTTGACCTTGTGGTGATTCTTTTCATGAGTTTTCAGGCCTGTACTACTAAAACCAGCTGATTCTTCTTCCTTGGAGTCACTAGATGTGCAATTTAGGGCTCTTTTAAGCAAGAAACTTGCAACAAATGCACATCAATTTGTTGCAATGAAGATGAATACCTATAAGGTCCCACCAGGTATGCCAAAACTATTGTTTCAAATCAGCAGCACCCCTGGATGTTGGTCAGACTTCTAGTTTGACAGTTTTGGACATCCAGTGTGATTGCACAACATTGAATCCTCTCCCCAAGTGTGGGACTTGAAAAATGGGAAAGGAATATCTAGATTAGAGGATGGTTCCTTAACTCCCTTGATCAGATATATCACTTACAAGTTGCAGAAGTTTAAATCCCTATTTCTTAGTCTAAATTCCATGGGGACAAAGATAGGGAATGTAAGAAAATGAAGCTAAAGCTAATGAGGTGATGCACCAAGGGACTTACAGGACACTTGACATCTTGTAATACATACACAATACATAAGAAAACATAGCACAAAGAATGCACAAATTTCTCAAAATATAATGAAAGATCGGGAAAACAATGGTAGATATATGAAAGGATTGAGGGATTTTAATCACGAGAGAATATATTAACATTCCAGATCCAATACAATGCATTACAGTGATCAAGAGGAAAAAAGGGGTGTCTTTGTATTGCATGGAAAGGTAAAAATTTCCAAAAATTCTACCAAAAAGGAAGAAAAAGGGAAGTTACTGAGAGATGAAAAGTGTCTCCTCCTTTTAAAAAACGAACCCATTTCGACTTTTATAGTGTAAAAGCGACCCCAAGAGAGAGAAACACAGGAAAACATGGGAGAGCCTCAACCATTGACCAAAAATGTAGACAAACAGCATGGGCATCCTTAAAATCCCATCCCCTGACATTTTTCACCATGCTGGGAGAGAATGCGAGCCATTCTTCATTAAAAATGGTGGTTGAAACGTCATTTCTGTCCATGACCACGTGCCAGAGGCATTTTTTAATTTTATCTCTCCAAAATCCATAAAAATGCAAAAATGACCCTATAATCTTGTATATAATTTCACCAGCTTTCCATTGATATAAAAAACGTGAAAAACTGAGCTCTGGATCGAAAGATATGGCTATTTGAAATTTTAGGGAAAAACAGGGCCAAACCGGATTGGCGGGCAAATTTTTTTAAATTTTCCACTTTTTGGCATTTGGAAAATTTTCCAAAAATTCCCTACACTCTGCCATTCTAGGTTCCACATTACATGTTTTGATTGCATGTGGGACTTAACTACTTCATTTTCCATCATTTTTCCATTTGGAAAATTTTCCAAAAATTCCCCGCAGACCGATGATCGAGGACACGTGGCACACATTGATTGGGCACGAGCCTGTCCTCCTAAATTTTTCATTGTTGTTTGATCCTATTTCTTGACTTAGATACATGGCAAACCTCATTCGTTGTGGGCCTTTCCCTTCGAATTTTCCATGCAAGCTTGTCTTGTATCTTTTTCCGCCACCGGACATGTGGCAAGATTCCATTGGTTCACGCTTGGGGGGCAGTTTACTTTGAAATTTCCTTTTTTTTCCTTTGGGAAAATTTTCCAAATTCTCCCCACCTTCTGCCAGTCCTAGACATGTAGCACCATTTCATTTGTTGCGGACCCTCTGCAAACATTTTTCCTTTTGCGCAATCCCTTTGGGAAAAAATTCCAATCTCCCCCCGCCCACCACTATTCTGCATGCCCATGGACACGTGGCAGCCCCTGACTGGTCGGCAGGGGTACGGGCCAACAATTTTCCTTTTCCTTTTTCCCCAACACTTTGCTGAAATTTTAAGTTTTCCCCCGTGGTCCGCGGGTCTTAAGACACGTGGCATGGGGCCATTGGATGTGGACCCTATGGGTAAAATTTGACCTTGCGCCCTCGCAAAATATTTTGCCAAAATTTTAACTCCACCTCCGTGCTCCAAAATTCTGACTCCCCAAGGACACGTGGAAAAATGTGATTGGGCATGGGCCTTTCCTCTTGAATTTTCCATGGCACCAACACTTAGTCAAATTTTTCAATTTTTTCCCTCGACACGTGGCATAATCTGATTCGTTTTTGAAAAATTTACCAAACACTTGGTAAAAAAATCCAAGTCTACCTTTGACCCCCTCCACTTCCTAAGGAAACGTGGCACAATATTACTAGTTGTGGGCCTTCCAAGGGAAAATTTCCCACAAAAACTCTGCCGAGCCATAACTTCAAAAATACATGGAGTTAGGAGGAAAAATTTACCTTTCTGGAAAGATGAGAAAGAGATATATCCAATGGTGCCATTTCCATATGGTTTTGAGTGCCTAAAAAGAAAAAAATTATGACTGAGGCACAAGAGAGGGAAGAATGAAGGGAGTTAGCCACAAAATGAGTAGGGGCAGATTTTGGATAAGAGTCATTAATTAGATCATAAGAACCTATGGGTTTTACTTGTTTTTATTGAATGTTGTTTGGTTCTAATCGGTAAGTTGTAATTGGTTAAGAAGACTAATCTCATGTTCTTGTTATGGTTTCTACGTGTAGCTCTTTATCTAACTCTACCAGACTAACTATCTTGGTTTGTGGTCGAGTCCCTAATTGGGGTGCGACTGGTGCATTAATGAATTTAAAGCTTCATGATTGTTATTTCCTATCATAACACCCTTGTTCATCCCATTTGGATCTAACATGTTTTTGTTAGAGTGATTTTGAGGGGAAACTGCTCCCACATTAGTGTTTGGCGTGGGTAATGCAGAATTTACTAAAAACATATCTATAAAGATTTTTATTTGGTCTTCTGGAAAATGTTGCATGAATTTATTATAGTCACAAAAATTCCTAGTATCATGGTCTTGAATCTTATGGAAACCACAATACAAGTTGGGATTATAGTTTTGAGGTTGTTGGTTTGAAACTGTTGTGGTCCAAAACTATGATTAGGTTGCTGGTTGTTAGAGTTAAATTTTGAGGCTGTTGCCTTTGGTTTTGATTCTAATATCTAGTTGGGTTTTAGATTGGACCTTGTGTCTATATTTTTTGTTGTTGTTGTTGTCATGATGGACAATTAAAATCCACCACGTTGATTGTTGGAGTAAAGTTATTATTTCATTGATTATTAACGGGTGGTGAAATGTTCACGACATTTTCCCTTTTAACCTGGTCTGTGACTCCATCTGTTATAACCCCATGGTTTTTATTAAGGATCTTGGGTCCGTGATTGGTATTCTTGACATTAGTTTAAGTTGTAGTGTTTTTATTGGGAGCAATTAATTTCCCATTTGTTCCATATGTCTTACGACCACTATCTATTTCCGCTTGATTGATTCGGAGGGTAATCTAAAGTACTTCATTATAAGTCCTTAGTGGAAAATTTTGGACTTCTTCCTTTATCTCTATATTGAGATAATGAAGGAATAAGTCACATAGTTCCATCTGATCCATGTTCAAAGCACTTGCTGATGAGTAAAGGATTGTACGCCATCTTTGAATAAAATGAGTGGCAGACTCATTGTGCTCTTTTTTAATATGTAAGAATTCCCTTATCCCCATTCTTAATAGTTTGTTCATGTCAAAATCTTTGATAAATTCTAACACAAGTTATTTGAATGAGTGTATCGAGGCTTCCGGTATTCTATAATACCAATCAAGGGAAATACCCTCTAAGGTTTTAGGAAATATCTTAGAAACAACCGCATCCCAAGGGATCAATTCTCAAATGGCCGTGGCATAGGCCTTGATATGTGAATTTGGATCTCCCTCCCATTTATATTTATGAAAATTAGGAAGATGTCTTGGAAGCATGACACTTCATACGGTGAAATCTAGAGGTTCTTTTAGATATTTTGAGTAGTTCCCTACCGTATAGGTTTCAAACCATTGATGGTGCCTACCGAGGGGGTGGCATAATAGGTTGTTGATATGGCATAAAATATGTATTTGTGGAGACATAAGGAAACCCCTATGGTTGAGAGAACATCTTGAGAGAGGAGAACATGTCTCCCGGTGGTGATTTTGAATAAATGTTTAAGTAGGGAGGAGCATTGTTCTGATATGGGTTGTTTATTGCTAAACCAGGAGGTATCATACTTTCAACTGGAGCAGCATTTGAAAATGTGTTTCTAGCTAGTGTTTGTTATGGGTAGTTATATGAATGTTGAGTAGACATGCCTAAAATACCTTTTCCTGTGAGGAGGTCAACTTAGGTTGGATGATGCGAAGGGTTGGACGTTCCTTCTTACCCAAAATGTGAATTTTGGTTTGCTTGAGCAAGTTATAGTCCTCTAACCTTATCGACTAAGGCCGAGATGACCTCGATTGGTGAAGAAACAATGTTTTTACTTAATGGAGATTGTTGTATACCTTCATGTTGTAAAGGGGTATAGTACCTGATATGAATTGATCATTACCTTGTTAAGATTCTCCAAGAGTATTTTCCATAGGTGGAGGAATGGGGGTGTTTTCTTAGAGCAAGGTATCATGTTGTGTTTGCAAACTTCCTACAGGTGGGTACATGTTTTGGAAGCATTGTTTGCTTCTATCATAGTGCAATAAGTACTCCTCATCCAATAATGGGAGTGGATCTAACTACCTATTGATTTTTTCTTTGAAAAAAACCTGAGGAGATGAAATGGATTCTCCAGTAAACATCATATTGTTAGAGCCTGAGGGCTCTAGTTGTTGTGTTTGTGTGAGCTAGTCCAGCTCCTCAATTTGGAATAAATATCTAGAGCTAGTTCTTTGAGGAGGATTTTTTGATGACAAGTAGTTGCTTGAATAGTTTTCAGCCCATGCGGAAAGTGAGGGTGACAGTTGTCTATTTGTTTGACCATAATATGCTTCAAGACCTGAGAGACGTGTGCCATATGCGTTGTATCTTGACATATTTGGGGGGTATATAAATGCCCATAGAATAATGGGAAGGAGTGAAGATGGATGAAATAAATGGAGATAAAAAGAACAGTTGTTTTCACATCGGGTTCACTAATTTTGTACGATAGAAAAGTGACATGCGAGCATGAGAATCTACAAGTAGCCTTTCTTCGTACCCAACCTACCGAGTTTGTGCCGAGACAACTAGTGGAAATGAATTATATGGGGATATGGTCAAACTAATTGGGAAATCTTAAATCCTCAACATGCAATAATGGGACTTGTGAGTCTAAGGCAAAGAAAGCTCTCCTAACCTGAATTAGTGTAATGGATCATTAAGATATAATAGTTATTTGGAGGCTCCAATCAATGTCGAGTTACACCGAGATCCTATCTATTGGCTATTGGATGTGTGGAAAGTGACTTGTAGGTGCTTCATGTATATCTGCAAACAAGGTCATGAAAATGGTAGTGGATTTATAGGAAACTATGGGCAGTTTTTTGGTCTAATCCAAAAAATATTAGCTTGATTGGATTCTATGTTTGATGTGGAAAATTGTGTTATGATATCCGAAAGGAGTGGAAAGTATCTAAATAATAGCATACGTAAAATGGTGTCAATTTTTTAACTAATTAGCAGGCCCTTTGGGTTGTGGGACCTGGGGATAAAAACTATGAGTTCGTGGTTGTTGTGGACCTATTATGGTCATGTCAAGAATCAATATCTTCTTCTGACTATCCAATAGTCATAAGCTTTTTCACCTTCTATGTTTAATACTAGGAGTTTTGCAATCTTCTCGGAATACCTTACGGGTGTTCTGGAAACTTCTATACGTAAACATGTGTCTATGTCAATGAGAAGGTCTCCAGTGTTTTTTCTCTGTGGAACTAATGGATCATAACCAAATGTTTTCTCTCTTTCAGGTTCTCATATGGTCATGCAAATATCCTATCAAGGAAATCTATAGTTGGATTGACTTGACTAGAATGTGTGTGCTTTGTTGTCTTCAATATTCAATTCTCTTAATTGTTCACTAACTGCTTGTGAGTTTATTTTCATTTGAAAGACGTGATTTCTAAGACCTTGATCTATATCCATTAATGATGTGAAGATATTTGGCTGAGGTATTACTGGTTCAAATATGTAATCCCTGGGCTCTCTAGGTCCTGTAATTGTCATGCAAGAGATAATCAAACTTAAACTGAAATAAGTAAACTAACTATGAAAGATATATCTACACTATATTCCTCTTTTTTATTTATTTTCAATGATGTGAATTTGAAAGAAATTTAAATTACAGCTATTCTAATATATTCAGATTACAAACAATTAATCTAATAACAAAATTAAAACAAACAAGGTAGCTAGATGTAGCTATTTTCCTATGCACTTGTGAATTTATCCTAAATATTTAAATAACTAACTAATTTAATCAAAATACCTTCAATATTACCTCAGAAGTGAGGAATAAATCACATCTTCTTAGAAGCTATCATTCCCCACAGCTTTCATGGTAATATTGAAAGCAATCTTAACTAAAATAAAATGATTTGATATTCTATTTGATATATTGTAACTACAACTGTAACAATTCAAACCTAGAGTTCATAGAATAGTGGAAAATCTAGTTATATTGTGACTTGTCCCCTCAGTGTGATCTCTTTGTTCCTTCGTGTTCTTATGAATCCCTAAAATTAGAATGTGACATTGGTAGCAAGAGAGGATGTTTGAATAAAGGCAGCTTGGACATAAGCCAAACAGAATGCAAGTAGGAGAGGGATAGTGCAAGAGAACAAATCTTTACTATTTGATTGCTAATGGGATTGTTATAGGGATATAATACAAACATATGGAAATCTATAAGAGTTATTATTCCTGTGGAAAAAAAACAACCTATAATTCTAAGTAGAATCAAGATTCAAATGGACATGATCTAGAACCAAAACTGTGGAGCCTTGAACTGAGAGGATGAAATCTTTACAAAATCTAAACGTGTTGAGACTTATTGAAGAACTTTCAAAACACACTAAATAATAATTCATAGAGGGAGAGGGTCCATTTTATTGTAAAAAATATTGGTGTTTATAGCATTTGGATTTACTAGAGGACAATTTTTAATTGAACTCTTCTATTATTAACAAAGATAAATTACTATTTACTGTGCGCTTAACACATAAATGCAATCAAGATTGGTTGATAAATGCAAGCGCCACTTGATTTTTTATGTTGATGAAAGCGTCAAAAAATTCTATAAAATGTGCACATGACCACTTCCCTATACGGGGTGGTGGTTTTAGGACTACCTCCTATGCGGGCGGCGGCGGTTTTAGGACTTCCGCCCTATCTCGGGCAACGGTCATGGGACCGCCACCCAGGCAAGGTGGTGGTCCTAAAACTAATGACATAAATACAAGGAAAAAGGGGGAAAGGGTTTAGAATGAAGCATGCAAAGTTTAGATAAGGCATTTTAGGATGCAAATGTATACTTGGTGAGTTTTCTGGATTCCGAACAACTTGCAAAAAGATCTGAGTCATCATTGGGGTTTAGTAACCTCTTTAGTAGTACAAGTACCTACAATTTTGGGTATGTACAGTCACCTTATTTGGTGCCATTCTTTCTTTTAGTTTGAAATTTTAAAACTCCTTGCTCTACTCTACTACTCTGCTTAATCTCTAAACTCAACTCCTGGAAGAAATCATTCTATCTCTGTTCCCTATCTGTCAAACCCTAACTAGGAAAATATTTCCACAAGATGGCACACTTAAAACAACATTTTCTCATGCTCGTGTCCTCCTTCCTCTTTATTTACAAATCTATTCTGGTCACTTACTTAGATTTCTAGGATTCTTTTTCCTTCACACAAATCTCTCTAAATGCCCTTGTTTGGAAGAGCACTTCAACTTTGTAATATCAAGGTAAAATAATGACTTTCCCGACCTCATATTTATAGTTTTTTCTTCCATCCAACAATAAATTTTATACCACCTACCAACGTAATTAACATTAAATGTGGCTTTTTCCACTTTCCCGATTTTAAGAACCCTTACCCACATGCCTAATTCTGCGTGAAAAACCTTCTACAAATTTCTAGCAGACAAAATTCCAATATGACCGAATACTCTTACGTGCACATCTACAATGTCGAAAGAACTTCTTGAGTACTTTACCTAATTTTTATCATTGCCTGCCTCATGTTGTTCCTACACTCTTCATCCTTTGTATGTGGTCTTTGTTACATCCTTCTTGACACCATAATTCATTATCCATCATTTCCCAATGTGATTTTTAAATCTTACATGTTTCCTTCTACTAGGCCACTCAACCTTTACTACTAGATTATAATTTTCATTACTCCACACCACACTAAAATAGATGTGCACTCATGTGCACATACACAACCTTAGAAAGAAATGTGGTTCTTGACGCATAAGGTGAAAAATGAAACAAAAGGAATGAATAAGAAATGAGAAATGGAAACACAAGAAAAGACAAGGAAATAAAGGGAAATTATAAGCTAACTGGCAATAATGCCTTATTTACAAACACCAAGAAGACTTATTTATAGTAGGGCTTCAACCTACTTCCATTGAAATAACTTGGTATTCTCATCTCATCTAGTGCTTGTAACTGGCAAGTGACTAAATCAAGGATGTACGAGATGATGTAAGGTCCTAACCAATAGAATTTTAACTTCCTAGAATGGCACAGATACTTGGAATCATACAACAACACCATTTTCCCAACTTTAAAATCCTTATTCTTGATGTGACAATCATGCCATGCATTTTGTCTTTCCTTTTCTATCTTCGACTCCATCCATCAATTGATCACCTCTCGTCTAACTACATTAACTTATCAATCATCTCTTCCAATTCTTGTTCATCAGCTAACCCTCCTATCTGCACTATACGCAGCGATGGTAAAATGAATTCAACTGGAAAAATAGCCTCTGCACCAAACACCAATTGAAATGGTGTGGCTTTTTTCAACCTCTTGTAGATTGTCTTGTATGCTCATAAAATGACTAATACCTTGTCATCCCAATATTTTCTTCCAACATCATAGATATTTGTAACCATGTGACTTAGTATTTTGTTAAATTCCTTATTAATTCCATTTTCTTGAGGGTGATAAGGGGTAGTCTTTTGATGGGCCACCATAAATTCTGCTAACAGAATCCTGACCATTTCATTGAGAAAGTGTGTATCCCTATCAGTAGTTAAGCTTAAAGGAAAACCATACCTATTTATTATGTTCTCCCATAAAAATATAGCAGATGTCACTACATTGTAATCCTTCGTAGGCGCTGCCTCTACCCATCGTGTCAAGTATTTAGTACAAGTAATGATATACCATGAACTAGTCCTTTGCGCAATTGGAAAAATTGGCCCTACAAAGTCAATTTCCAATTTTTCAAATGGTTCAACGCTGGCTATTGGTCTCAAGTTCATTTCATCCCTATTTCAAGGCTTCCAAAGGCATTGGAAATGGTCATAGGCCTTACAAAACTCAATACAATCTTAGTAGATTGTTTCCTACCAAAGCCCTGTGAGTAGAATCTTTCGTGCAATAACATTTCCTGCATAGTGTCCTCTAGCAATCCCACCATGTGCTTCCTCCATAATTTCCATGCCCTCATGTTCCAATACACATCGGGGAAGAATCTCATCAGGTCCTATCTTATATAGATATCCATTAATCAACATGTAGTGTGTGGTGGGTATTGCTAACTATTTCCTCTCCAAAGCCTTCATCCCTTCTCGGCGCCACACCTAGTTTCAAGAATACGCAATATCTTCCAAGTCTCGAGGGAGAACGCTGCAACCTAAACAGTTGCTCATCTAAAATTATATCCTCAATACTTTGTGTCCTCCCATGAGTTAATCCTTGATAAGAGGTCAGATCCTGAATTGATTTTTCTTGGTTTTACAACCACTGTGAACTCAAATTCTTGGAATAATAGGACCTAATGGCATATGCATCCTTGCAAAATGGGCTTGTTCACTGGGTACTTCAATTCCATGTGGTCCATGTAGAATATAAATGGTGTTGCAAAATGATACTGCCTTAATTTATGCAGCACATAGATCATAGACAATGCCTTGCGCTCATTAGTTGTGTAGTTCTACTCTGCTGGTGTCAACTTTCTACTTACAAAAAACAAGGGATGATCAACAATTCCATCACTAGGTTGTGCTAGTACTAATCCCATGGTTGTCCCTGAGGCATTAACATGCACATGGAAAGGCTTATCCCAAGAAGGAAAATGTAGTATGGTTGCAGTGATAAGCTTATCCTTCAAAGTGTCAAATGCCCTCTGTTGCGCCTCTCCCTAATGAAAGGAACTCTTATGTTTTAGAAATTCCTCCAAGGGTGTAACAATCTTGGCATACCCCTTGATGAATTTCTTGTAGTACCCTGTATGCCCAAGGAATCCATGCATTACGCTTTGACTAGTAGGCTCCCCTAATCCCACAATAACTGCAACTTTGGCAAGATCCACTAGTAAGCCTTCTTTACATATAATATGTCCTAATAGGGTTCCAAATGGAGTAACAAAGACACATTTCTTAATGTTGAGGGATATCCTCAATTTCTGACATCTCTCAAACATCAGCCTCAAATTGTCACAATGGTATTTTACCAATCCATACATAATCCAATCATCCAGGTAAACTTGAAGAAATTTATAGATGAAGTCCTGAAATTCTTGTACCATAATGTGTGAGAACATAAAAGTGCATTATTAAATCCAAAAGGCATAGCCTTGTAGGAAAAAATTCCCCATTCAATGGTGAAAATTTTCTTTCTTTGGTCTTCCTTTACAATCATGACTTGGTGATACCCTGAGAACCCATCTGTGAAAGAGTAGATCTCACGCCCGGCTACTCCCTCCAAAATTTCTTCAATAAAGGGGGTTGGAAAAGGATCAATGACAAATATTGCATTGAGGTCCTTGTAGTCCACACAGATCCATATTCTTCCATCCTTCTTGATACTGATGACCATTGGGCTTATCCATTCTAATTCTTCCACAGCCTCAATGATACTAGATGTTATCATCTTGTCTATTTCTTCCTTGAACCGTATGCGTAAATTTGGATTCATCCAATAAGGAATCTTCCAAATCAGGCATGCACCTTTCTTAAGCTTTATATTCATCTCCCCTAAGGAATGGTGGATGCCTTTGAGTTCATGGTACCCACGAGGGAACAAATCTTGGAACTCGTGCAACAAATCAAATACCTTTGAAACTTATTTTTTTGACCAATAGTCCCCAATGATAGCTCCCTTAGGTTCTGTCTCTATCCCAATTTTAACCTTGTTTGTTTTCAAGGGCTCATAGTAGGTGCATGCTCGTTCTTCAACACTATCTATGAATTCATGCATACCTTCAGAATGGTTAACATCCAAAATTTCCATCTCTTTTCCATCTACTACATAGATCATTTTTCCGTTTTATTTTTCCATGCACATGTGCTTAAGTTATACTTCCTCTGATTCTTCTTCATTGAGGTGCATCTCCAAATAAGGTTCACCTAGTAACTCTAGTAGCCTATCTTCTACCATAGCACTATCTCCCATCGTAAGGCACTTGATTACTTGTAATGCCTTATCCACCGATGGCTTGGTACTTATATACTTGAAAGATTGAATGAGATCAAGTGGCTAACTCCTACCAATTACATGCTTGATGATGCATCTCCAAATGAATATACCATGCATGCACACAACCTTGTAAGGTGGAATAAAACTTATGCACCCATAACGAAGGAGGTAACGCTTCGTGCTTCCCATGTACAACACTTCTCACATGCTTGGATATGAAATGAGGCGGTGTCTTTACCATTGTAGTCTTGGATCATAGTGGTTGCGTTGCTCCTGGAGAACCTTACAGAAAATGTGACTCTTACCTCACACCATTCTAGAAGGACCTCCCAATATGTAGCTCACCATAACATTGTAGTTCTGAGTAGGTTTTAACTGAGAATTCCCCTTCTCTCATCCTCATTCTTCCACTGAGCCTCCATTTCTTGCAAGAACATTTCAGGGCATACTCCTCCAGATTAACTTGGAAACTTCTTCCCTCCTAGGTGGTTGATAGAGTGCATCTTCACTAACCTTATTACAGATCCTCTCAAATGTTTCCCAATCAAATCATAAATCCCATGCACCCAATTGTCACATGCCATGCTAGTGGTATCACTCAAGGATTGAGCATCTTTAAACTGGATAACTCCCTCCATGGGATGAATTATCTCTAGATATTTGATGGAGCACACATAGATTCTGTTAAGGAATTCCTCTCCTAAGGGCTCATTATAGGACACTGACTTCCCATATATTAAAGGGATAATCACCCTTTCTTCCTTTCTCAAAGCTGATATACCCCTTGTTAAACCACAGAATGACATTGTTCGTATAACACCAAGGGCACCCAGTTAATGCTGGGAAATTATCCGCCTTGTTGAGATCCAAGACCTCAAAGTCCCCAGTGAACTTAGCCCCTTGAATAAGGATAACCACATCTTTCAAGACTCTAATGGGAATTTAATTTGTCTTATTCACCATATATAACACATTCGAAGATGGTTGTAATGTGGGTTTTCCCATTTGATTTTAGGCATCCAAGGTGATAACATTAACATCTACTCCCATTTTGATGGCGATATTAGTTAGAAGCAACCCATCAACTACTACATTTAATGTAATCTCCTTATCATAGTCAAGGCTGTGAGGAGGAAGGTTTACATACAAAACCTTCTTTTCACACTCTTCTCCGGTGCGTGGTACCTTCTCCCTCAACCATCCTCCTAACAAGGGAATACTACTCTCTTTCCTTAACATCCTAAATACTTCCTTGACCTCATGTAGGTCATCCTTTAAAGCCTCGATATTCTTCCTTTACTGCAGCTACTTTGATTTCTCCTTTAGACATAAGACCTCCCCTTGCACGGACTCGAATTGCATCCATAGTCTCTTGATACACCTCCTTTTGATGAGTAGGGCCTGGATACTTTTCATGTACCACTTCCTCTCTTGAAACTAGTATCCTTTTTCTTGGCATATCCTTAGCATGCATGGCCTCCACTTGCATCATCACCAATATAGGTTCTAGTCCTGACTCACATGCCACTCTTGACATCTACTGTGAATTGGCCTTCTTGATACTTACCATCCCAAATCCTTTGTATTTCTAGTGCCCCTCGTTCATATGATCATAAAGCTCTTGATACTCTTTGTAGTTATGTTTCTTCCCTCACCACGAGCATTACAATAGATCAAGACACTCATGCTTGTAATGCTCTGTAGATCCTCAGTTATAACAGGTTCCTCATGGGAATTCACTTCGCCCTCTCGTCGTAGTTCATATGACCATGAAATCCTCTATAAAGACCTCTTCGTGTGCTCCTCCATCTTCATAGTGATGATCATCATCCTTGGAAATGCTTACAAGACTAGCTTGGCACACACCAATATCAATAACATCATAAATATTGGTCAATCAATCTACAATCCTTGGTATCATGGGTCGTAGAGGTACAAATCTTATAATAGAAAGAAACATTCTTGTGGATTGCGCATTGTAGTAGAGGGAACCTACTTGCATCATGATCCCCATGGAAAATATCACATCTACCACCATGGTGCATACCAAATTCCAAGGGAAACTATCCTTTACATGCCCTTCCACTTCACATTCTGTACACCAAAGCCCACTACAAACCTCATGCACTGATTTTACAAACAACTTCTCCAATTGCTTGGCCATTGTAGTAATTTGAGCCTCTAGAAAAGGACTAACACCAATATCAATGCTCCCAACAACCTCAGCACAGGGAAGCTTCCAATGCCTCACACAAGTTTGTGAAAGTCTTGTGTGATAGTTCCCTTATAAATGGTGTTATCAATCCTCTAAAAAACCATTGAGCATGTTGAGAAGAGTGAATGCCATAGGATAGTTTTTACAAGAGATTTTTGAACCATGTTTCATACTATTACACTCTTTGCCATTCCTTGTTGGATCTCCTTTAGGGCACTGATACTCTTCTTCTCAAATCCCAGAATATGGAATTCTCCTATGAATGTATTCTTAAATGCAGTGTAGTATATCACCGTTTGATGGGGGTCATATTTCTGGTACCAACTATGCATGCATCCTTACAATGTCATTGTAAATTTTATTTCCTTCCACTCTTGGGTAGTGGTTCTTTCACATTCCATAGTAATTCACACTTTGCACATGCTCTGCAACATCTTCAATACCCATGTAGTATGGTTAGTGCAAATACACCTCAAAAAATACTTGTGGAGGTGGTTAAGGTCCTTTTCCTCCTGATTGAGAACCTTGGTTCCCTCCAATGTTTCCTCCACTAGATCCATTGGATCCACCAGGTCATGTTCCTCTTGACCCACCAGATCCTCTAAATCATCTAGGTTCACCAGGTCCTCTAGCTCCTATACCACCATATCCACCTCCTACAGCTGACAAATGGCCTGAAGTGGTCATGCCTAATGTTCCCAACATCTCACTAAATAACACACCAATGGTTTATGATATTGTCACACTATTAGTTGTGTGTCCCACGCCACTCCTAGATGTGATACCGAACCTTGTGTACTTGTACCTTGTCTAAAATATCCTCCAAATACCAGAATGATTTGCGTAGCCATGGATGTTCGAATAATAATGTATACCTCTTGGGTGCAGATTGGTTAATCCCACTGATGCCAACTAGATTAACAATAATTCTATCTTGACCTAGAAAACCAAGTGCTAGGGGTTTGTCTCCAAGTATATTCAGATGCGCGCCAATGAATCTCCTTTCTCCATGTGAAAAAATCTCATTAGAAGTTGAAGGGATTTCTCTCCCCTAATTTTTAAGATGGGGTAGCACATAATGCTAATTTTTATGTCCTCTGCATGAACCTCAACTCCTTCCTACAATCTCGCCTCCATAGATCCATCACACATGAAATATCGCATTGTCTAGTCATCTCCCTTTCACAAGCTTCATTATACATGAGTCTTCTCTCATCTCTTTCCTTTTCAACCACAATATCTGTCATCTTCCTCCACCCTATATTCCTCACCCAACACTTAGATATTCTTATCCAACCTTGGGAAATACCTCTAAACTTAAGGTAATGATCAATATCTTCATAGCCAAAAGAATAACATGAAAAATCCTCTAGGATCCCTCAGAAACTCAAACTCAACAAATTCTAGGCAAGAATACGTAGAAATGACATATTCTAGAGTATAACCGGTCGGTGATCCTTTCCACCGGTGATCAACATCATGCGTCAAAGTCGGATATGCATCCCTGCAGCCTCTAGAAATCATCTTCGGTCCATATCTAGATGCAGATTCTGAAATCCATTCATATAGTTCTATTGGAAAACAACATAATAATGTCTCATACAACTCATGGTATAGGTTCTCTTCTACCCATCTACATGCATCAAACTCAGGTCCAATGTTTAATATTTGAGGAAAATTGTCCTCCATGATCTTGAACCATGCTTCAACAATTTCCAAGGTCAAAATTTATGTCATCATGCATCACAGGGACCAAGATGTATGTCATTTCTAAAAAAAAAATCAAAAATAGGTGCCAGTAATGGAACCAAGATGTAGTCATTTTTACACCCTTACAACAACAATCAAATAGTATGCATGTTGGTTGATCACCCAACAGTCTTGGGTGCTCATCCGAGGAAAGCATGGAGACCAAGCTCATCCTTTATGTGAGTCTTGTGAGAATACATCATCTATGACAAATACTTAAGTGAAAAAGAATCGAAAAGAACCGTGCATCATTTTGAGAACATAGGATGAGTTATCATATCAATACATCCATTCAGATAGTGAAAGAGAAGTATTAAACAACACATAGAACTATTGTAACACCTTAGACAAAGCTGTTATATTTTTATTTTGCATTGTAAGCATTGACATGTGATTTTCTTGAATGAGGTGTGTTCCTTTGATTATTGAAGATCATGCTTTCCATGGATAAATCATTTATTCTCTTAGATTCATTAGATTGAAATGGTATGGTTTGCAAAGAATCCATTTTCACATTTGGTAATAATGGTTGCAAACTTATCTCTATTAATTGACTCATCCTTGGATCAATTCCATTGATCCAAGGAATGTTTTAAATCTCCCTACCTAGTCTGAATGATAAACTAACATTCAAAGGTTGAGAGATGTAATAGACTAAAATTTTGTATGTTTACAATTCTTTATTGTCTTGCAAGATGGTACCTACATTCTATTGTATGTTATGTTCTTAGATCTTTCAGATTTATCTCTTTAGGAATTTTAATGGCGTTAATTGGAATGAGGCCTACTTCAGAAATATGAAGGGAATCTAAGTCCTAAACCTATGAGATCTATCATAATGGTATTCTAAACTAAGGTATATGTACCTACTTCCTAGCTATGTCAACTGATACAGGTGGAAATCTACCCTAAGCTTCATGTTCTATGTTGGGATGGGGAAAAACCTAAGGTGATGCTAGGTATACTCTTAACCTATTACCTACTACTAAATTGGTATGAAATATGACCTATCTTAAGTGGGAAAATTACCTAAGTAAATGTTTATAAACATAAGGTACATAATTTCTAAACTAACCCAAGGTCATAACCTAATTTAAGGATATCTATCCTAAAGTAATAAAAGGGACCTAAGCATCGTATGAAAAGTTGGTGATGGTTGCTAATGCATTTATTTTATTTTATTTTCGAATTAATAGGAAGTACTACTAGTTTTTGCAGAGACATGTAAACTTGGTGGAAACTTACGTGGAATCATCGTTACAATTGGAAATGCATGCATAAGTTGAAATAACATTCACCAATTTTGGATGGCGGTGGTAAGGAGAGATAGGCGGGAGATTGGGGAGTAATGGCATTAATGAATCTTGATTTTTGTGAGAAAACCATCTTAGAAATAATGAGGGTAGATTTGTTGGAGGTTTTTTGGTCTTGCATGCTTTACAATTTTTTCTCTGCATGGAGCTATCTAGTTCTTTGAACCAACAGTTCAATTTTCACTTTGTGGCTATTTTTGGTTTCCCTAGTCTATTTTCGATTCAAGGAAAGTATATGAGGCATTGGAGAAAGAGATGTTTTGTTATTGATCTTTCTTAGAGGAGAAGAAGAGTTGGAAGCTCTATTTGGAAGTCTCCAAATTGGCATAAGAAGTATCAGGCATGATAGGCTCTACCCATTAAGATTTCTTTCTTTTTCTAAATGTTTCATTAAAATAACTCTGCTCTCTTGAGATATATGGTTATTTGTCTTGTTCTAGTTATTTACTTCATGTTGATGGAATCTCTGTGATTTTTGGATATGAATCCATTGCATGATAATATTAGTTTTGGTTGTTCTCTCTCTGAGCAAGTTCAATGGTGAAATTCATATGGAACTTTTGAGGCTTTTGTGTTTTGTTTAGAACTCGCATTCGGGACTGTCTGCTTGAAAAAGAGCTTGAGTAAATGGTTTTTGGTTGAGTCTGAACTGGTAGTCTCTTTAGAAATCTTCTCCTTGATGCATCTTGAGTTTGAAAAAGTTGTAGTACTTTTGTCTTGGACTGTACTATTTACTTTGAACATGTAATGGCATGAAAATGTTTGAGGATATTCTATTTTCCTTTTTTTGGGTAACCCGTGTCTTGTTTTTATCTAAAATTCTTTGATTTTTTTGAAAGAAGGGTGCATGACCTTTTATGAAATTGTATCTTGTTGTGAGGATATAGAACCTCTGGTTTGAGATTGTATTGTTTACTTACCTTTCGGTATAAATTGAGCTCATTTGAAAGAAATCGATAATGGGTTTTTGAAGTATATGGAAGTGTTGTGTTCATACTTCAACTTGTGTTAAATTTGACTTGAACAATTACCCTTCTCTACACTGTAATTCTCTTGCCTCGATCTTTACGTGCTAAGATGGAGCTGTGAAAGTTATTATAGTTGGGATTTCTATTATAGTTTGAATACGTGGGGATTGTAGAAACTTTGTTTGACTTAATACTTAGTGTTGGGTTTTTGTATTCTCTTTCAGATCCATTTGAATGGATTTCTAGGTTTTTAAAAGAGAAAGGAGTTGAATACTCTTGTTAACTGTATCTTGTTTTGCCTAGATTTTATACTTCTGCTTCGGGACTATACTATATACTTTTCTCTACTGTATGAACTTGAACTTGTGTTAAAACAATGTTGAATAGATGAATGTGGATTTTGGCATTATTTACATCCTATATTTATATTTATTTATGAACTAGGTTAGTACTGGTATTTTATGTTATTAATACGGCTTGAGCTCGTATGGAAAAATAGAAGTAATGTTTTCTTTAATCTTCACATTTCGTTTGTGCTCTCTCTTTTGGAACTTCGAGTTTTAAATGGGATTTGGAATTTGATTGACAATTCAATGGTGAATGAATTCTAGGTTTGGATCCTTTCTATTGAGTTTCCTTTAAACTTTTTGGAAGTTAAGTTATGTTTGCTTATACTACTCTGTGGATTGACTCTCTTCCATGTTGTAGAGTGTTTACCACCCTAGAACTATTCGACTTCTTAAGTTCAGATTTCTTCCCTTTTGATCCTGGATGAAGTAATGTGAACTCACTCTTCAGAATCAGAAACTTCCTTGTGGATTATTTAATTTAACTTGTTGATAGTTGACTTTGGAAAGTTTCTAGGAATAGTGGAATGTTCAGGAAACTTTTGGGACTGTCACTTTTTGGTACAGGGGAAAACCAAACCATCCCCATTTGATCTTTCTTGATCTCGGATAATTTTTATAGATTCAATTGTCATGTCGATTCAAGAAGTGTACAGCTGAGTCTATCCTATAGAAACAAAAACATAATCATTTATAGATTGATTGTTTTGAATGAATGAGTCATGCTTCATTAGGATATTGTTTTTGGATGGAATCCTTTTTGTGCACTCAATAATATTATGAATCTTCCCTGGATGGACACGAGTAAGAGATAATCCTTATGTAAGTATCGATTTGATTTATGGAACGTATTGTTTTAGATCACTGAATGATATCTCCTATAATATAGAATATTACATAAGGCTTGTAAGAAGGATGATGACTGTTTTGTTTCTCTCCCTTCTTAGATTGGTTTGGGATTCTTGTTATCAGATGTTGTCTCTTAAATGGTGAATCCTTTTATTGGTTTCCTTGATTAATGTAGTTATGTAGGTACTCAGTTATGTACTTTCTGAACCTGATTTCTATCTCTTAGATGAATGGTGAATCGTGGATAGTCTATATTGATTCTTCTTCTTATTTATTTAAGTTGTAGGATGAATCATCCTAAATATGTACTATGCTGAAATGAATTTTTCTATACATGATTCTAGAAACTTGGTAAAATGACAATAAGGTTTTTGGTTATGAAAGTAACTCTTTTTGTTACATAGTAAAGTTAAATTTTTATTTCAATTCAGAAATAATTATGAAATAATTAGACGACAATTTTTTTTGATATTTTAAACAAGTAATTTATTGGGTCAATTCTTATATGATATAATGTAGTAGTTGCTGATTATATTATGCTATTTTCTTAAAAGTGAATTCAGACTTATTATTTGTACTTATTTTATGGTTGTTATTACTTATGCTTATTGGTATGATATATTTTTTTATTATTGGCAAATAGTTTTTGAAAGGGACTATACCCTTATGCAGTAAGGCTCGAAGCGAGAATAGGAAAATAAAGCTCAAAAAAAGGATCAACATCCGATATAACAATAAGGACCAAGCGCGTAACGCAGCGATCGCAAAGAAACAACCAAAGAAGAACACAACAAAGCAAATAAACACTGCGGGACGGTGATCAAACAAAGAAACACGCGGTGGTCCGCCACAAAAATGATAACAATGTACTCCGCCGACCACTAACGGAGAAAACATCCAGGCGATCATCACAAAAGAGCCCAACAAAAGCGCCAAGGAAGGAACTAAAGCCAAAAGCAAACCAATTTGCAACAAAACAGCAAAACAACAACAACACAATTTGCTAAGAATCTGCAGTGTGAGCCATATGCCAAAATGTAGCAATAATAGCGCCCAAAAAGACAAGAATCAAATCTTGTCCGATATGGTGGGGGATTTAGATTTGGCATTACCCTTCTTTTTCCGATCCACCACTGTCCATTCCTGATTTCCCACATCCACTACAGTCGGAAAAACTGCAATAGGTTTGATGGGGGAGTGACCCAAATGGGAGGTCGGAATATCATTAATCACTGAATCAGCAACCTGTAAAGAATAATCTGGAGGCTTCTCTGTATTGGTCTGTGAATCAACCATGATGGGTGAGTTAGCTTGCAGGGGGGCACTCGATTCCTTAGCCGGATCTGAGTCGATTGTAAGATGTTCAGGTAGAGAATCCCTCCACCAGGCTGTTTTGGTCTTACGTTTGGAGTGTTCACAGTCATCTGAGACATGACCAGTTTGGAAGCAACGCCTACATCTGAAGGCAAGTCTCTCATAGTCTATCCTCTGCACCCAGAGCCTGGCTCCAATCTGTAGATTGATTTCTGCTGGTAAACATTTGGAGGTATCGAGATCAACCAGGATTCGAGCATAAGTAGTATGGGTTTGAATGGAGGTCTTATCATCGACTGCTACACATGAGCCTAAAGTATCCCCTATAGCAATGAGACAAGATCTGTTCCAAAGCTGCAATGGGAGTCCTGGTAGACGAACCCAAATCGGGTAGGTATCAAAAGACTCCTTTAATGGGTCGAAAGATGGATACCATGGTTTGGACATAAGCCCATGTTCCCCCCAAACCCAATGTTGACTAAAAATTAAATCCCTATCTTCAGGGGTTTCAAAGACAGCAATGAAGTAAGCTTTAGCACAAGGATAAAGCTCAATCTTACCTTGTATTTTTTCTCTCCATCTCTGGGCTATCCAGTCATGAAGCTGAGAAAGCTTAGGCCAAAATTTGTGAAATCTGCATATGAGCCCCAGTTGGGAGAGATTTTCCTCCTCCTTAAGAACCTTTAGAAGTAAATCCTCTTCGATTTTCAGCGTTGGGACCTCCTGGGAGGGTTTTAAGAGCTCATTTCTGACATTCTCCTTCTGTTTGGAGACCGCTGAAGCATAAGATCCAGACCTATTGTTGCTGTTTAGTTTGTCCTGGTTCTCGCTTACCCCTGTACCTCTTCCTCCATCACCGAATCCACTCTTAGTCTCTTGCAACCTGCAGTTACCAGTATTGAGTTTTAAAGGAGATAATGAATCTTTGACTGAACCATCTTTACCTGTCCCATGAGTGAACACCCCTGTTTTGATATGGGGGTCTTGGTTAGTATTGAAAGCCATACCAATCCATGAGATTGGTGCTTTATTTTCCTCTACATTTTTGCATCCGCCTCCCCATGATATACCTTTGGTTTCTCGCCGCCATTAATAGGGACCTCATTTCAAATTTCTGAGAGGGGCGAACCTCTGGCAATGCTCGTGCCTCCTCGAACCCTTTTTTTAGATGAAGCCCGCGTAGAAACCATGGAATAGCTGCGGAACAGCCGCTGAGCAATCTCGGAGCAGTCGCGGAGCAGCCGCGGAGCGATCGCGGAGCAGACGCGAAGCAATCTCAGAGCAACCGCGGAGCAGACGCGGAGCAGCTACGGAGCAGACGCGGAGCAGCTATTGGTATGATATATTAATTGTTTCATGAAAGTAGAGTTGTTTTAATGGAACAATTAGTGGAATGCACTTTTTTTTAATGCTTAGTTCTTATCATGCTTAGTTCAATGAACTGACCCATGCTAGCAATTTTTGTAGATGGACTTTGTAAGTGATAAAAGAAGGAAAAACTTTTATGATGTATTGGCTGATGTAAAGTCTGGCTCTTTTGTAAAGAATTATGATTCATTCTTGAGTTGTATTGAAAAAGAAAAGTTATATTCTTCTATGATCTTAATGTTGTTTGATATGTAGTATGCCTGAAATGCATAGTCTTGTAAAGTGTATATTTTATCATGATGAATTGAAAGGTTTGGATACTGACTCCAAATTGTTGTGTGAATTCTCTTGTACTTTTTATGAAGGAAATTGGAATTTATCTTGTTGATATTCTTCGTAACCATTGTATACTTATTACTATTATCATTTAATAAGTTGGATTAAGGGAATAGTTCAATCTCCCCTTACTAAGCTGCAACTTGCTAGTTGCATAATATGTCGTTCTCTATCTAAACAATTATAGTATAATTATGGAATGTGTATTGGACATACAATTAAACTATATGAATTGTGAAAGATAAAAAGGGGTATGATAGCCCTAACACTAAATCATGTAGAGGAAGACTCTTCCTCTCTCAAAAGAATGAAAAATAAAAGGAATGGTGGTTATGATCATTAATGTGTACATCATTTTCTAGGAAGTAAACTTTAGTTGAACCTAGGTGGATGATACACCTTCTTTGGACAACTAAGTTACATTAAATTAACCATTTGATGTTTGTTGCCCTATTTTTGGATAACTGCTTGTTATGCCAAGTTAATGAACATAAAAGCAATCATGAGTTAATGAAGTTCTTAATATTAATCAGATTAATTATGGATAAAGAACTTAATGAATGTTGGAATTAGGGTTTTGCAAGGTTGCTACAATTTGAATCTTAATCCAAATTTAATTATGAATTAATGACCACCAAGGGGTATGTACATTGTGATGAATCAGTTCTAACAGATGTTGGCACATGCCAATTGTAGGACTGTACCTTCGAGAAGACTAAGGGATTCTCGAGGATACAATGTTGTAGTTGACATGTGGCAACACCCTTCCATAATTATTCATCTATATCTACACACATCTGGACTTGAACTTAGTTTCTCTCTATGTCAAGTTAGTAGCATGATTAGAATAGGAAGTAGCTTTCTATGACTTAGGGTACCTAGGCACATTTGGTCGACTTAGGTCGGTCGAGTATGCCCATATACCCTAGGTCATCATGAGCATCTACCTATAAAAAATTGTGTCGCTAACCTGGGTTAGGGTCAAACCTTGGACAAGTGGATTGACAGAAGTTGGTAAAGATCATTCTAGATAAAAGTAGAGTGAGGGGTAAGTGCAGGAAGTTGATGGACAAATATAGGGTCATTCGTGGACATCATATTGCAAATAACAACATAATATCAACTTGTAGGGATTATTAGCAATACATACACTCAAAATTAGACAAAATTATATTAATATGAATCGTAGCATCTAGAATCTAGTTTCTAAAATACTAATTTTTGTAAAAAATGGACAAGATTAGCTATATTAAACACTCAAAATTCAATGACTTGGTATTTTTTTTAAAAACGTTGATAAGATTATAGTCTGTTTGCCCACAATTTGGATGACCAAAAATTGATATATATATATTTTCCTTTAGTGAGAAGTTATATGCCACTATCTATCTTGGGATAGATTTTATTTTGTATTTTTTGAGTAATATTTTATTTTTTATGATTTTTTTGTGAAAGTGGTATGAAAACATAAAGAAAACAAAGCACTTTCCATTTGCCCACCATAACTTCATCAAAAATATTGAAATCAAATAATTTTTTTTTGAACATGTATATAATTTCACCACGGTTGGGATGGTATAAGTTTTATCACATTCTGATAAGTGAAACAAATTTTGCAGTCTTAAACATAGACATAAACATTCATAGGAAAAAGTGTCTTAAAGACCTACTATTAGTAAAAAATTATAAAATGATATTTATCCTCTTCTATTCACTTTAAAATCAGTATTTCTACAAAGCTAATAGTCTCCCCTACGCAATGGTACCATTTTTATGACATATTTTTTACTTTTCGGCATGGTTCAAGTCCATGGAAGACTAAATTTGATGTTTTTTTGTTTTTAATGTAAAATTCAGGATTTGATGTCCACTTAATTGTCCCCCAACTTGGTGCACTTACCCCGAGGTGAAGGATGTATTATGAAATGATGATTATGTCATCTAGGAATAGTAACATGAACAGTATGTTTGAAATCTTTCCCTAAAGTATCACAAACTGCTGGTTACGTTGTCCTATGTCACCTAGTTTAAAGAAATGTGATGTCAGATGAATATTGGTAGCAAATATTCATATAGGTTCTTTAAACAGATCACTCAGTACCTAGAATAGGGTAGGAAAACCAAGTATACATAGTATACATAAAGTATTCTATACTTAAAGGCAAACATGATAGATCGGTTAGTAACTGATTCATGAAATGAGAGATCAGTAATTTACCAAGTCATTTATAGTTACATATGGTTATCTATTATGAGATTGATTGGCATGGAATGTGTGTTCTAAATGATGTTTTATTTAAAATGGATAACATTGTGTAAATAAAAAAATTCCCTTGTTTCTAAAGTCTTAAAATGGGAATGTTACAACTATTAGGCCCCAAAATATTGGCTAAGGATAAGAAGGTGTGTGGGCACGTGAGACCTAGTTGAAGAAGGGTGTGCGGGGTTGAAGGCATGCAGGAAGGGTTCTAAAGCAGGTTTTGCGGAACACATGGCGTGCAAACAAGGAAAGATGGGTTGTTGACTTAGCCATATTTCGTGTCCTAGGAAGCACACAAGAAAACCATGACCCTACAAAGATGTGGAATGGATAAGGTTCCAACCTAGTGACTAAAGTAACAAAAAGGGAATATTCCATGCATGTGATGGAAGGTTACAAAAGAGCATCATTACATAGAGTGAAGATCTCAGATTAAAGAAGGCATGCTCCATTGGAGGACCACTTGGACATTTGTGACCAATCTATTACCTTAGAAGGCATGGAAATGAAGGCAGGAAAGCTATATAATGAGGTGCACAAATAGTAGAAAAGGATATATAAAGAGATAGAGAAGAGAGAGAAGAGCATAGAGAGACATAGAGTCATCCTGGGAGAGCGGAGGTATGGGGAAAGAGGCGAAGCCCTATAGAAATACCATGGAGGATTCTATGGGTTGGGATTATGGAAATATAGGAACCATGGCATATTTAAAGGGATGGGTCTGGATTTTTCTCTGTAATGTGATGAACATAGTGTAGTTCTGATGCATGACTTGGCTCTACATTGTTATATGAAGGTTTTTTTTGACTTTGAGGGATGTAATGTGGTTATTGAACATATTAATATGAATATAAGGATCTTTTTTGAATCATATATGTGTTCATAAGTACAATATTTATGCATTTACTTTAAAAATGACTCAGTTATACATGTTATTTGTTATTCCCCTTTTCTGGATGCATTGAAATAACAACTTGTCCTAGGTCCTCAGAATTATGCATGGTTAGTTTTTGTTCATTTCTATTTGAATATATATCATAAGATTATGCATTCTCACAAGATTCACATAATGGAGAGACTCAGTGCTCAAGTTTTCCTCTGTTGAGTGCCCAACGCCCACTCGGTGATAGTTCGGCACGCATGGGATTAGACTATTGGTCTAAGGGTATAAAAATGACTACATCTTGGTTCCATTGCTGGGACCTATTTTCAAATTTTTGTGAGAAATGACATACATATTGCTCCCTATGATGTTTTATGGAAGATTTTATGACCTTTGAAAGTGTTTAAGGATGGTTCAAGAACATGGAGGATGATTTTTCTCCAATATTCAACACTAGACTTAAGTTTGATGTGCGTAGATGGGTAGAAGAGAACCTTTACCATGAGTTGTATGAGACATTATTATGTTATTTCCTAGTAGAACTATATGAATGGCTTTCAACATATGCATCTAGATCACACTTGGTATTAGAGACCATGTGTGTGGACCCAAGATGACTATCAGAGGCTACAGGATACATATCTGATTTGGAATCGTGTTGTTGATCACTAGTGGAAGAGAGTGCTGACTAGGTATACTATAGAATATACCATTTCTATGTATTATTGTCCAGAAGTTTCCAAGTTTGAGTTTCTAAAGGAACCGAGAGGATATTTTCTATGTTCTATTCCTATGGATATGAAGATATTGGTCATTACCTTGAGTTTAAAGGCATTCTCCATGGTTGGCTAAGCTTCTCTGAGTGCTGGGAGAGGAAGCTAGGGAGGAGGAAGATGGAAGACATTTCAGATGAAAAGGAAAGGGAGGAGAGGAAACTCAAGTATAGTGAAGATAGCGAAAGGGAGATGATTAGACAATGTGAGGTTACAAGTGATGGATCTATGAAGGAAGAAGTTGTGTGAAGGAGTTGAGGTTCACGCAGAGGACATGGAACCTGAGCAGTTTGTACTACCCCATCTTAATAAGCATGGGAGAGAAGTCCCTTTAGATTCTAATGAGAGTTCGTTATATGGAGAAAGGAGAGCCATCGGCATACATTGGAACCCACCTGGTGACCAACCCCTAGTGCTTGGTTTTCCAGATCAAGGGAGAAGTATTCTTAATCTAGTTGGTATTTATAGGAGTTACCTATCTGCATTTAGGAGATATAATTTCTTATTTAGAACATCCATGGATGCTCAATCCATTCCTTTATTTTGAGGAATTTTTGACTAGGTGCAAGTACACAAGGTTTAGATGTCACGTCTGGGAGTTACGTGAGACATAAAACTGGTAATGGGACAATATCACAAACCATCGGTACACAGATCGGTGGGAAATTAGGAACACTAGGTGCGACCACTTAAGGCCCTTTGTCAACCGTAGGAGGTGGATCTCGGTGGGTCAGGACTTGGTTGATCCAATGGATTTGGTGGAGGAAACACCAGAGGGAACCAAGGCTCTGGATAAGGAGGACAACAACGCTTGCCACCTCCCCAAGTGTTATTTGAGATGTATTTGCACTTACCATACTATAGGGGTATTAAAGATGTTATCGAGCATGTGCACAAGTTTGAATTACTATGGCATGTGAAAGGAATCACTACCCTAGAACAAAAGGGAAGCCAGTTTGTAATAACGTTGCAAGGTCACATGCATAGTTGGTATAGGAAGTATGGCCCCAATAGAACGGTGGTAGAATACACCACATTGAAGAATGCCTTCCTAGTAGAGTTCCATATCCCAGAGCTTGAGCAGAAGAACATCAACACTCTAAAGGATATCTAGCAGGTAATGGTAGACAGTGTGTGGGATTATGATGCACATTTCAAAAATATCTTGTCTAAACTATCCTATGACATTCATCCTTCTCAACATGCTCAATGGTTTTTTATAGGATTGATAACATTGTTTAGAAGGGCTATGTCACATAAGACTTTCACAGACTCACGTGAGGCATTGGAAGATTCCCTATGTGCTGAAGTTGTTGTGAGTGTTGATACTGGTGTTAGTCCTTTTCTAGAGGCTCAAATTATGGTAATGGCCAAACAGTTGGAGAAGTTGTCTGCAAACTCAACACATGAGGTTCATAGTGGGATTTGGTGTACATACTGTGAAGTGGAAGGGCATGCAAAGGATAGTTTCCCTCAGAAATCGATACGTGCTATAGTGGTAGACAAAGAAATTTTCCATGGGGATCATGATGCAAGTAGGTGCCCTCTACTACAGCCCACAATCCACAAAAAATTTTCTTACTATTGCAAGATTTGTGCCTCTACAACCCATGATACTAAGGATTATAAATTGATTGATCAGATCCATGATGCTATTGATTTGGGTGTGCACCAGACTAGCCTTACAAGTAGTTCTAAGGATGATGACCATCATTATGAAGGGCACGCAGATGGAGGAGCACATGGAAGAGATTTTTGCAGAGGATTTTGTGGTCATAGTAAATGTGGTGGAGGACGAAGTGAGTTCCCGTGAAGAACCTATTATAAGAATGTGAGTGTCCGGATCTGTTACAATGCTCATGGTGGGGAAAGAAACACAAGTACAAAGAGTATCTAGAGATTTATGAGAATATGAACCAGTAGCATCGGAAAGAAAAAGGTGCTAGGATGGTGAGCATCAAGAAGGCTGATTCATAGTGGATGCCAAGAATGGTGCGTGAGTTAGGACTAGAGCCTTTACAAGTGATGATGCAAGTAGAGGTCACACACGCCAAGAAGATGCCGAGACAAAGGACACTAGTTCCAAGAGAGGAAGTGGTACATGGAAAATATCTAGACCTTGCTCATCAGAAGGAGTTGTATCAAGATACTATGGATGTGATTTAGAGTTTGTAAGGGAGATATAATGTCTAAAGGAGTAATCAAAATAGTTGGCACAAAGAAAGAATGTCAAGGCTCCAAGGGATGACTGGATGAGGTCAAGGAAGTGTTGGTGCTAATTCTCAGTTTGCATAGTGTGCCCTAATGTTCCATGCCCAAATCTACTCACAAAAATTTTATTTTTTCTATTTGGTGGTCTATAGTTTGTCTTCCCCAATTGAATTCTTCGAATATGCCCAAGATCTTATTGTTTTTCCCTAATTTGAAGCAACAATACAAATTTCCCCCTTTTTGTGCCCTAGCTTTCTCAAATGATCGGGATGTGTCATTTTATTTTCTTTGTCAAATTGTGTAAAAACTCAAAATTGGTCAGATCCAAATTGTTTGCGATTAATTTCCCAATCCCTAGGTTGAAAAAATGAAAAATCATGCTTTAGTCAGTTTAAAATTAAAAAATATGCCTCCCTTGTCAATAATTTCAAGTTCTAGGGAATCCTCTATATTTTCCATGGTTTCGATGGCCAGACGGGCATTTTCTACCCGTCAAATTCGTCCTCTACATACAAGGGAAATGTGGTAGGTTCCTATTGGCTGAGGATGGTCAGGAAATGTTTTTAACTTATTGTTTTGAAAATTTTGGAAATATGGCACATTTTGACCCATTGCTTCGCTTTATGCACGAGTGCCTACGTGGCACATTGTGATTGGTCAGAGGATTGGTGGGTTGTCCTTATGAAATTTTGCCTTCATTTTGTAAAATTTTCAAAGTCACATTTTGGCCAAGGCCCACAATGAATGGGAAGAGGACACGTGGCTTGGGGGACATGCGGGTGGTGGGAGGAGTTGGTGAATTTTTGTGTTTTTTGGCTTAAAGTGTCAAGGGAAATTTTTGACCCAAAGGCCCTCATCTAATAGCAGGTGGACATGTGTCCAAGAAAATTCAACATGGAGAGTGGAGTTTTGATGAATTTGAAGTTTTTAACTTCAAAACTTTAATGTCAAATTTTGAGCCGAAGCTTCGGGACTAATAAGAAAAGGACATGTGTCTAGAAATACAACAAGGTGGAAAAGGGGGCCAAAGGAAAGTTTTATGAATTTTTGCCTTTGTGTTTACAAGGTAAAAAATGAAAGATGGTCCCGCGACCAATCTAAGGAGGACACCTAGCACGTCCTAAGTAGTCAAAAGGGCAGCGTGGGCCTAGGGAGAATTTTGAAATTTTGTAAATTTGGCAAGGAGGTCTAAAGGAAGAATTGGAGGCCTGAACCCGCAACGAATGGGAGCGTGCAAAGTGGAGAGGAAGAGAGCAGGTGTTTAGGCCCATGGAGAATTTTGAGAAAATTCTCCTTTTTTCAAAAAAGGAGAAAAATAGGTAGAATTGATCCATGATTTCAATGGGGCCCACCTTTGGACACATGGTGGGTCCAGGGAGAAGGGAAATTTTACAAAATTTTCTGAAATTAAAAAAAGGTCACAAAAGCATTTTTAAGGATGGGTTCCTAATCTAATCATGTTTTGACATGTGTTCCACCTTATCCAAAGTCAAAAAAGGCAATTTTGGGCTTATGTTTGGGATCTCATCTACCACGTGGAGGGCTGGTATTTAAAGTTATCCAAAATCGATGGCAACTATGCATTCTTCCTTCTTTCCGCCATTGGAGCTCCAGAAATCTTGGAATTATCATTTTTCCATCAAATTACATTAAATTTTATATGATTCTACATTGTATTCACTTTTTGAATGCATTGGCATCAGTTTTATGACTAAATTCCTTGATCTATGGTGTTTTCGATGAAATTTCTACTCGGGCCCGATAAAAACATGAAAGATGAAAATAAAAAATTGCAGAGGTGAAATGATGAGGTGAAAAGGTGAAAAATGATAAGTGAAAGATGCTTGCATGTCTAAATGATAAAAATGTGACCCTGGGGTGGATAATGATCAAAATTATGTAATGATTTAAGATTTTTGGGCACACCTAGTGTTCATTGAGCATTTTTATTTTTGCTATCCCTTTCTGTAAATCATGAAGTTTTTTTAATAAATTTGATCCCGTAAGCATATACTTTGCTTGGGAAGTAAGAATCCAAGCTGGCATATGGTATATATCATATTTTTGAAGAATTTGAGAAAGGGAGAAAAAGGACGTAGAATTTTCAAGGAAAATACTAAAAGAAATCCATTTCTCTGGAGAAAACGGCTTGAGAACCATTTTTAATTCTCTCTGGTATCAGATTTCATCATGTTGAGTTGGTTTTAGTTGTAAATCCATCAACAAACTCTAAGATTGTTTTCATAACATTCCCCTGCTGATGTATTTGATCAAATTTTGGACTATTTGATGTTATCTTTTGGCAAAATGTTTATGTTTCAGAATGATTTGAATTTTTGTTTCTTGCTCATGTTGCAATCTTGTGTTTGGGATCTCTCTTGATCATATAGGGTCTCATTTCTTGTTGATGGTTTGATGGCATCTATAATCTTATATTAAGAAGAGCTTTCATCTGATAAAAGATAAACATATTTAAAATCATTTAACTGTCCTTTAATCTTGAGATTATTTTTAAACCTTTGGGTGTACCTTAGGTCATGATCAAATAGGGATTTCTGGATACTTTTTTGGTATATTTTCTTCAATATTTTGTAGCAAGTTGTCAAATATTGTGTGGAAGAGTGTAGATTTGGGCCTCCATTTGTGCACATATCCTGGTTGAAGGGGTATTTTAAACCTTTTGAAGCATTCCTATTGTTTAAGTGTTACAAATTTCTTGCAAAGGTCCTCAAAGAGTTTGGTAATTTCTGGTTGGTCTTGTCTAACATCTCCCAAAAAAAATCATTCAAAATAAATAACCCTACCCTATACCACCCCTACATTGCATTGTGTGTTAGTAAGAGAATACAATCCATTTACAAAAAAATGCACAAAGAAAATTAGGATAATATTATGTCTCTATGCTTCACTTTTTGTTTTGAAAACATTTCCATCATTTAGTAGTGACAAATCTTTTGAGTTTGAATAATGGAGAATTGATCATGTTTTCCCAAGGCCCCTTCCATACAATATGCAAAATACAAGGATATCTCCACCTCCTTCACCAAAAAAAGGCTGCAATATAGGTTCTCTTGCCTTGGTTGATAGGGACAACCTAAAATAATGAGGATTAGATCAAAATCCTTGTGAGGTGCTACCTACTCCTTCAAATCTTTAGTGCTAACAGGTTAGATAGATGTCTCCCTGGCTACAAATGACACATAAATCATTTATCTTCCTCTGAGTGTCTTGTGCAAATCTAAGATGCTACTTGAGTTGTGAAGGAGATTAAATTTGGGTACCAACACTAGAGTGGTGTTGTTGCTGTGGACTTCATGGAATTTTTGGTTTTTTTGAGGTGTATTCAGGTATTTGAGTTGCTCCATTATCAAGTTATCATCCTATGTTTCAGATCTGCAATTTTTAAAGCAAAGGTTTCAAGCTCAGCCTACCCTTTTTCATTTCCCAGTAGTTTAGACACTTCGTTGCATTATGTTTGGTTGATTTAAGAAGAAGAAGGTTTGGTTTAGTAAACATTTGACATAATTAATTTAGTGCATTCCTACACAACTGAGGTGAAATTACTTAGTGGCGACTCCATGCTGATTTGAATTTAGAAATACTAGTGTCTTAAGCTTTCTGTCATTTATTTTTGTGTTGTTGATCTCTCGCAAAAGCGGAGGGAAGAATATCTCTCTACCTTAAAGACTCTGCTAAGAAATTGTTCTCATATTTAAAAAATTTAGAGGCGGAAGGGAGAAGATTTTGTAATTTGGTTAAAGGTTAGGAATCAGGAAAAGATATAGTCATTGGTGAGAGAAATCAGCCTTTGATAGAGGACTATCACTCTTCTTCAAGTGATTCTTATTTGAGCAATACTCTCATAAACTTGTTTTCCTCACCTAGTGAAGGTCCTTCTGTTGTACCTAGTAAGTTCCTTCTCCAATCTGCACCTCTGTGTTTTAATTCGAGTGAAACTTTCCAAGAAAATCAGCACTTAGAGGATACCAATCTTATGAACCACATTTTTGAGCCCCAAGGATATTGTACTCCTCACCAGCTTGTTTCACCTCCAAGATAACCCCCACCAAAAATATGGCTTAGCCTAGACCTCTATTTTTGTTAATGATTTGGTCCTATAAATTTTAGAGGAACGGATGGTTACCCAAATGCTGTCCCACAAGATGTCAGAAATAGATTTCCAAAATTCCAAGGTAACAATGCTATTACGGGTGATCAGCATCTCAAAATTTTTGATAATGTGATGGAAGATTTTGAGATAGAGTTTGAGGATGTGTATATTAAGTTGTTTATTCATACACTAGAAGAAGATGCTAGGGATTGGTATAAGGCTCTACCTGATAACTGTATTGATTCATGGACTAAAATGAAAAATGCATTTAGGTTGTAATATGGTGACAAGACTGATCCTAGGTTTCTTTTATCTGAGTTTGAGAATATCAAGAAGAACCCTAATGAATCAGTCCATGACTTCAACACAAGATTTAACAAAACTTTGAGAAGGCTTTTTGTTGGTTTGAGGCCTTGTGATGAATGATGTTTAATCAAATATACAGATGCATTTGATAAAAAGGCATCCTATTACCTAAGATATAATAACCCAACCAATATAAGACAAGCTTTCACCATGGCACTTCAAATTGAGAACAATATCAAGGCTGTTGGAAAACCTCTTAAGAGAGATGGTGTAATATTGATAAACCCTAAAAACCTCAAGCTAACAAAGGTGTTGATTTAGAGGAGTTTGTGAAGACTTTGGAAGGGGATATCAAAGAAATCTCATACAAGTTGGCAAGAGCTGAGAAGGGAATTGGGAAGACTTCACAAGGTCAACCTAGGAAGCATGCACAAAATAGATTTGAAAATCACCATAGGAATGAGCAGAGGTTTGATGACAAGGGTAAAGGGCCTGTTGGATCTGCAAGTAGACAACCCCAAACACGTGAAAATAGATTGGTTCCTGACCCTCTAACTGCCAGGGTTGCTGTTGTTGATGAAATTACTGATATGGATTGGTGTGATAGGTGTTTTCTTCCTCATCCTCCATGTGAAGTGGACCAAAAATTTGATGAAGCTGATAATAAGGATGGAACTGATGATGATATTTGCATGGTGGGTTTTTCTTCAAGCTCACAAGGAGGAGCAACATCTACTGAAGTAATAAGTACTAGGACTATTGCTACCTTTTGGGATTGCATCAATAGGGTACAAGTATCTCTCCCTCCTTATGCTCTTGAAGTTTATGTAGTGCAAGATTTTTAAATTCCAAACAATGACTTTGAATACTTGAGAGCTTTGATGATTAAGAAGTATGATGGTGGTATCCTTCAGAGGAAGATAGACAATTATTGATGAATGTTGTTGTAGCTTAAGAAAAGGACTATAACACTAGAAGCAAAGTTGTTAAGGGAGTTGGGCCTCAAGCCAAACCTAAAACACCCTTGCTTACAAGCATTCCAAAAGAGGCTCCTAGGAAATAAATACTTGCTAAAATCTCTACTGTCCCAAGCAATAATTACAGCCCTCATCACGCCAAGCTACCAAGAATCCTTTACCATCTGATGAATCTTCTTGTATCCCTTCCAATGCTCTTTTTCCAAAGTGTGTCCCCTATGAAATAGCCCAGGTATTGAGCCAAATTAAAGTGATTTTTCCAATTATTGAGTTGCTTAGAATTCCTAAGCATAAGAAGAGAGTATTTGAGTACTTGGGATTGAAAGAAGAGAAGATCACCCCAAGCAGAAATGTAAATGTTGTTGAGACTCCTCTTTAAATCATTGCTGGCCTTGAAACACCACCAGCAGTGGAATATCT
This sequence comes from Taxus wallichiana var. yunnanensis, assembly GCA_018340775.1. Classification (NCBI taxonomy): domain Eukaryota; kingdom Viridiplantae; phylum Streptophyta; class Pinopsida; order Cupressales; family Taxaceae; genus Taxus; species Taxus wallichiana. The sequence goes on from CM031242.1 coordinate 313,446,308, forward strand.
TGGAGAGGCACCTGAGGTATATTTGGGGACATCCTTGGTTGATTCCCAATTAAATGTTGATCCATTCTTTACAACTTTGCTCATAAAATATAGACTACTTCACAATTGTATGTTTGATTCTAGTGCATCATGTAATGTCATGCCTCTATAAGTCATGAACGAGTTGGATATCAAGGTGATAGCTGCCTATGGAAATTGTACTACCATTTATTCAAGGGAAGTGTCGGTCGTTAGTTTTGTGAAGGGTTTAGTAGTGCAACTTGCAGCCTATCTGGGTAAGAACTTGAAACTTGATGTTGTAATTGTCGACTACCCTGCCAAATGGGGTATGCTTTTGTCAAGAAAATGGGCTGCAAGTGTTGGTGGTAGTCTTCAGATGGAGATTTATTTTTCCACCATTCCCATTGAGGTCAGCCTTGTTAAACTCTATGGTGAAAATAAAATGTTGCACTTGATTGAAGATCCCAACAATGCTTCCTATGAAGTGTTGTTTGCTGATGTAGATACTAAGAATTTCATTGGTTTTGATAATGGAAAAGAACAAAAGATGGATGGATCAAATTTCCTTGATATGGTAGGTTCTCCTTGGACCTTGCTATTTAATGGAGCTTGCTCCAAATTTGGAAATGGTGCTGGTATAGTTCTGCTTTCTCCTAGTTTAGAAGAGTTTTCTTTTTCATTCAAACTTAATTTTTAATGCACTAACAACATTGCTGAGTATGAGGCATTGCTTTTAGGGTTAAGAATTGCATGGAAGTATGGAGTGAGAGATATTTTTGCAAAAGGAGACTCAAAGCTGGTTGTCAGACAAATAAGAAAATTGTATGCTACAAAAAATCAGCGTATGAAATAGTATAAGCATGCAGTTTGAGATCTAATTGAAATGTTTGATTCCTTCAAAATTGTTTACCATGACAGAGGTATTAATGCTGCTGCTGATAAGTTATAAGTTCTTCGTTCTAGATTTGAAAATTACACCATTTAACCTTATTGTGAATACAACATTAAAGTCCTGACTAGGCTAGTTGTCCCTAATAATGGGAAACATTGGCAAGTCTTTAACAATGATGCTCAAGTGCTCAGGTTCTTACAAAACCAAAGTGAGTTTTTAAATCAGAATATTGATTGGGAACCAATGGTGTGTGTCAATGAAGGAGGAGAAACTTTTTTTGGAAAAGATATCATCCAATTGAAAACAAACACCATTCCTAGAGGTCTTGTGGCACTTGAGGCAAATTTTAACAATGTTGATTGCATCATAAATAGAAAGATGTCTACTTCAAGGGATGTGGAAGAGCATGACTTGGGAACAAAGGAAAACCAAGGAAGGTTTTGTTGGGCAGAAATTTAAGTAAAGAAGAAAAACATTCCTATGCCCAACTCTTGAAAAAATATCAAGATTGTCTTGCTTGGTCCTAGTCAGAGCTGAAAGCATATAGAGAAGATTTGTTTCAACATGAGATCCCTCTTGAAGAAAATTTCAAGCCATTTAGATAGATGCAAAGGCCTATTAATCCACTTCTCTCCATGAAAATGCAAGAAGTGTTAAATAAGTTGAGAGATGGAGGTATTATTCAGCCTACTAGATATTCATCCTGGGTTGCAAACCTTGTGCCAGTTAGAAAGAAGAACAGAGACATTATACTTTGTGTGGATTTTAGGAATCTAAATAAAGCCTCCATGAAGGACAATTATCCCTTGCCAAATATGGAAAATATCTTACAACTTGTGACAGGGTCAGAATTTCTCTCTACTTTGGATGGTTTCTCCAGGATACAATCAAGTAGTTGTCAAAGAATCAGAAAAACTTAAGACAACCTTCACTACTCCATGAGGAACTTATGTTTTTGTAAGGATGCCATTTGGATTGATGAATTTTGGTGCCAATTTTCAAAGGGCAATGGATGTTGCTTTTTCTAGTTACATCAATGAGTTCATTGCAGTTTACCAAGATGATGTGATTGTGTTTTCAAGGCAGCGAGGTGACCATTTGCAACATTTGGAGAAGATGCTGATCAGATGTAGGGAGTATGGCATTTCTCTTAATCCAAAGAAGTGTCATTTTGGCATGCAAAAGGCCAAGTTTCTGGGACATATTGTATCTAAATATGGTGTTATGATAGACCCTAAGAGAGTGGATGCAATCAGCAAAGTACCTATCCCAAGAACCAAGAAAGGCATCCAGTCTTTCTTTGGCCAAATCAATTTTATTAGAAGGATTTTTTCCAAATTTTCTGATCTGACTCTTCCAATCACAAGCATGTTAAAAAAGGATCAAGTTATCAGGTGGGAGGAGGATGTCATTCAAGATTTTGAAGGAATAAAGGATGCACTTAAGCATGCACCTATTTTAGCAGCTCCAAACTATAAAAGGCCTTTCCAAATCTTTTCCTTTTCCTCTGAATATACCATTGCTTCTATTTTGTTACAAAAGGATGAGAATGGGGCAGAGAGGCCTATTTCCTTCTTTAATAAGGCTTTACAAGTAGCTGAATGGAAGTATACAATCATGGACAAACAATCGTTTGCCTTGGTGAAAGCAACAAATATTTTCAGGCCTTATATACTGAGCTCAAAAGTTGTTTCTTATGTTCCCCACACCATGGTGAAATACATCTTATCAGAGATGGAGATATCAAGAAAAATATGTAGATGGGTGAACAAATTGCAAGAGTATGATATGGATATCCAAACCACAAAGTTAGTAAGAGGTTTGGGTCTTGCTAAGCTCATGGCTGAGAGCAACTTGCAAAATGTAGAAGTGAATCAGCTAGAGGAAGAAAGGGAAGATCTTCTTGAGAAATTGATGAGTTATGAATGGTACAAAGATGTGATCTTCTACCTCAGGCACCTATGTTGTCCTAGTCACTTGAATAAAAATAAGAAAATATCCCTCAAGCTAGCTTCTCAAAAGTATATCATAACAGACCTTGGGCTGGCTTGGAAGAACTCTTAAGGTGTCCTCTTGAAATGCATAACAGAAGATGAAGCTCCTAGAATAGTTTTTGATTTACATTGGGGAGTTTGTGGAGGAAATTTTTCTGGGAGGGTGACAACACATAATATTTTGAGAGCTGGTTATTGGTGGCCTACTATTTTTAAAGATGCAACCCAGCTAGTTAGAAAGTGTGATTGTTTCCAACGTTTCTCTGAAAGACTGAAAGCTTCAGGATCCCTTCCTTTGCATCATGTAACAATTGAAGCCCCTTTCAAACAATGGGGAATGGAATTCATTGGTGATATTTCAGACCCTTCTAGTGCTGGTCATAAATGGATTCTTGTAGCCATTAATTATTTTACAAAGTGGGTTGAGGCAATTCCATCTAAGAAGGCAACACACCAAGTGGTAATGGATTTCTCGTTGGATCATATCATATGCAGATTTGGAGTTTTGGTTAAGATTGTATCTGATAATGCCATGTTCTTTAGAGCCAAACCTTTAATTGTAATGTGCAATGAATATGGGATAAATCTGACTTATTCTTCAGACTACAACCCCCAAGGGAATGGAAAAGATGAGTCCAGTAATAAGAAATTTCTCAAGATCATTAGAAGGACCTTGGAAGTGAACAAGAAAAAGTGGGGAGAACAATTGAATTTTGTAGTTTGGGCTTATAGAATAACTCGTAAAATAGCAACTACTAAAAGCCCATTTGAATTGGTGTATGGAACTCAAGCTTTGCTGCCCTTACACCTGCAATTATCCTCATTTCAGTTTTCCCAATAGTTGGAAGATCAAGAGCATGGCCCATATGAATCAAGGATTAATCAGATCATTGATTTATATGAAGAGAGAAGAGTTTCCCATCAAAGGCATGTCAGATTTAGAGAGAAATTGAAGAGGTTGTTTGATAAGAAGGTCACTCCTAGAGCCTTCAATGTTGGAGATCTAGTTTTTTGTGGGATAGTAGGCATGAAGACAAGGAAAACATGGCAAGTTTGATGCATTATGGATGGGCCCTTATGCCATTGATATCATAATTGGTGAGCATACCTTTTTCCTTAAAGATCTAGATGGGGAATTGCTGGAGTTGCTTGTTAATGACAGACATTTAAAACATTTCTTGGATTAAATCCCCAAATTGAGGTATGCACAAATTGTAAATTTGTATAGTCCTTGTTCTTTCTTTGTTTTTGGTTGTTTTTTGGTGTGTGGTCTACCCTTTTGTCCTTGGTAGCCATTTTGGTTGTCTTTTCGGTCTGTTTTTGGTGGTTTCTCTTGTTTTGGGCTGCCTTGCATTTTTGACTCCTTGCCCAATGGATTTTTGGCACTTGGTCTACATTTTGTCCTTGTGGCACTCACTAGGAGTGCCCATCCCCAAGAAAGAGCCAATGTTGGTGCTAATTCTCAGTTTGCATAATGTTCCCTAATGTTCCATGCCCAAATCCACTCACAAATTTTTTATTTTTTCAATTTGGTGGTATGCAGTTTGTCTTCCCCAATCTAATGCTTCAAAGATGCCCAAGATCTTATTGTTTTTCCCTAATTTGAAGCAACAATCCAAATTTCCCCCTTTTTGTGCCCTAGCTTTCTCAAATGGTTAAGTTGTGTCATTTTTCCTTTGTCAAATCATGCAAAACTCAAAATTGGTCGGTGTAGACACCAAATTTGTGTCTTACGACCCCTTGTGACCCGCATCTCCTCTCGCAATCTAACCTCATCACCTAAACCTTACACAATTATTTATTAATTACCTTATAATTGATAAATCCACATCACCTTACCCGCCACCTCACTTTGCCACCTCATCATGACCTAGCCCTAACCCTAAACTAACCTAATTAAGACCCATGACTTGGTCTAGACTCACATCCATAACTAATGCCTCCTTACTCGCACCCAAAGCCGACCTTCTAGCCACTTGACCAAGCCCCGCAACCGATCTCTTGGGAGAAAAGTTAGGGAAGGTGGGCTATTTTACTAAAAAAGTTTACTTTTTCCTTACCGATGCCGGGTTCTACTCGACCGCCGTCGGTTACACGCAACCGCCATCGGTTCCCTGTAAATGGGCTCCCCAAACCAAAACAACGGATCGGAATTTCATTTTGGAGATCAGTCAAAGGATTTCTGGATCAACAGAGAGCATTGCGAGCGAGGAACAGAGTCCAGATCTTCACTTGACAGAGCAGAGATGAGTAAAGAAACCAGAAGTGTTTACAACCAAGGAGATCAACTTGCATCTTGGTCAAAACCAGTAAGTCACATCTTGCATGTCCTCTTGTTATAACATTTCTTATGCTTCTTGAATCTCAGTCCTCCTAAATCCATTTCTGAATCCACTACCCAACGTGCCATTGCATCTAACTGTCATTCTTTTGCTTCTAATCATCCCATTTCCTAATATCATCCATAAACCAGCCATTACAAACACCATAGCTACCAAGAAGATCCTAGAACCCACCGGTATCGGTTATCAAGAATCGCATCGCATCGGTTATCGATGAATCGCATCGGTTCCTCTGATCAAAACCAGAAAACCAGCCTTTCCCCTACCCAGTTCAACGAGACAATTTAATTGATATTTTGCAGTCTTTTGTGTTAATTCATATTAGCAGGGGAACTGACCACCTTCGAAAGGAAGTTTTATATTTCCTGGGCCCAAGGCAGTTTCCTCATTTATTGTTTAATCAAAATCTTGTGGTCTTGTGTTCTTATTTGCAGGTAGTCCTTCCAAGACAAAAAGGAGTTCTCCGCAGTCAACCTGATCTTTCTCTACGGTACGCGCACACCATCTCGACATTCAACAGGTATTCCTCCTAACCCTAACCTCATCTGTTTCTAAAAGGAATGAAAGGATAGAAGCAACTCTATTCCCAGAAGCCGAAACATTCCGAGTGAAACATTTTGGCACGCCCGGTGGGACCCATTTTGGGTTTCTTTCTCTTGCTTATTTTCATTTTAGGAAGCATATTTGCTGTTGCTGCTTTTGTTATATATTTCGTAAAGAATTTGTCTTGCTTTCCTAGTTTCGCATTAGTGAAAGTCATCTCTCTTGCTTCATCGAATATAATTTTCGATTTGGGTTTAAAACACATGCATTGCATTCCTGCTTGTTGTTCTTCAATTCTAGTGAACATAGATTAAGTAACAGGTCGTACACGTGGGGGTGATATCCACGGTATTGACAGGAAATTAACCTTAGTTTCACTGCACAACACATACCGAATCACTTCACAATTAACACAACAGCTCAAACATCCCCCCTTTTCCGCGGTATTCCTCCGCCCGATTGAGGTAACCTTATAAGCCAAAACAAACTTGACATTTCCCCTAGGTCTTGTTGTTTAGGATTCTGACATCATCTTACGTCTAAAGGCATAAGCCCACGATAACTAAAATTAACCCTAGGATTAGTCTCTAGATTTGCGTGTGCCTCTCGCTTGTTTTCAAATTCTCGTTTTCTCGTCATACTTTGTCTTCTGTGATCAATAAGTTGATAAATATACTCAACGTTGCTAAAAATCAAATTAGCAGCCTTTTATATCTTCTTATCCTAGAATTTTGACACCGCATCGGTTAAGGGACCGACATCGTTTGCTCTATGACCGACACTGGTTACTAAACCGATATCGGTTATTGTCTTCATCATCCCCTGACAAACCAGCAACTTGCCAAATTCATCATTCTGAGGTTTTTTTTGTTCTTGATAGATTGAAACTTTCTGTGTGTTCTTGTCCATGGTTGTCATCACTCGGAAGCAAGCCGCCGCCATGGTTTCACATGCCTGCTCTGTGTCTTTGCCTGAATCACCCCCTTCACATTCTATAGGGAACCCTACGGACACCAAAGTGAGATCCCCCAAATTCTCGGAGGAGACAAGGACTTTGCTAAATTTCTGGATGTTAATCCTAGCGCTGTACAATACTATTTGTCTCATGCCCCTGACTGTACGTATGATGGTCAGCTCCTTATTGGCATGCCTATTAGTATAGCTGCTCATTTAGCTCCCACTCCTCCTGATAACACCGCCTTAATTCCTGCATCTCTAGCCCCGTCTCCCAATCCGACGGCTTCAGAGGTTCATACGACCCCGATTAGCTTTCCTTTGGTTAATCTTGGACCCCACGTATCATTACCACCAACTACCCCTATCTCATCTCTCTTTCGCACCACTCCATTCATGACTTACTCTCTCGCCACCTATTCACACGAGCTTTCCTTCTCAAGCTCCGCCTACCTTTTCATTCCCATACACGTATCCAAAGAACCTCAACACCTTATATGGGACATCCCTATTCTCGTGGCACCATCATCTCATCCAACCACAAATTTCATCAAACAAATGATGGACAAAATGCAAAACCCGAGGCTTCCGTTTCAGAAGTCGTAGCGCCTGACATACGAGCAAGTTTGTGGGAGCCCATTCACCCTTCTCCCCCTTCATTCATATCCTCCTCAATGGGAGTTGCCAAAGTTTTACATTTTAACAAGAAAGAGGATCCTCAACAACACTTGCGATCATTTAGACATGCTTGTTATTTGATTGCCCATGATGATGCCTTGCTCACTCCGCACCTTCCCCATGTCCTTATCAGACCCGCCTGAGTGGTACATGTTGCTTTAACCCAAAGACTCGATCTTCTCTTTTAACCAACTAGCCCAATCTTTCTTGGATCATTTCTCCATTAACATTGCCAAGAAAGTATCTATCACTGACCTCTATGCCATCCGACAATTTGAAGACGAATCTATCGCAGATTTCGTTGGATGATGGCGGGGCCTTATCAACCAACTTACGTATGCCTTGCCTCAAACCGAACTCATCGAACTATTTACGCGGGCCTGCGCTAAGCACATCTCCCCTACCCTCCAAATTCAAACTTTCCGCACATTCGACGAGGCCTTTACCATGGCTCGGAAACTTGAAATTCGAGCCTTAGAAGAAGAGAAATTACGGTTGCGTAACAAAAACCCCAATTTCCGAACTCCTGATTCTACCAACAAGCCAAACACCACCACTCCTCACGCATCCACTTCTTCTAAATCAAAAGGAGCTATCCACGCGGTAATGGTCAAATCTCAAACACCGTCCAATACTCCACCGAAAACCACTTATAAGTACAAAGCCGAGCCCACCAATTACACTCCCTTGGGAGAAACTTATGGCGTCATCCTGGAGAAATTGCTCAAAGCTGGGGCTATCACCTTGCCCCCTGTTAAACCTCACTCTGGGTTTGACTCCACCCGCGCAATACCTTCCTGGTACAAAGAAAATGACTTTTGTAACTTTCACCGCGTAAAAGGACATAGTCATGAAAACTGCAAGATGTTGAAAAACATAGTGCAGGAAATGGTTGACGCAGGGGATATAACCCTCGATAATCCTAATGCCCCTGCTAACCGAAATCTGAAAATTTTCAACAAGCCATTCCCGAATCACTCGTCCAATAGTAACGTGAACCAAGATATCTTAGCCGAGGAGAGTGTTCATGAGATCCATGCAGTCTTCGATTCTCAGCCAAAAGCCTCTATTGAAAATTTTTTAAATCAAGCCTCTCCACCAACACAGGAGTTTGAACCTCCTTCACCACCATCAAGCCAAAGTGAAATCATTCCTTTACCCATAGAAGAGTTAACTACCCGGACTTCTCTTCTCATCGACGAGTCTTCTTACACCACATCCCTACAAGACTGTGAGCGGATGCTATCTAATTTATCTATTTCCCAAACGTCCCCTTCTACCGCTCTTGCTACACAAGAGGAAGGCTCGCCACTCTTTTAACATCCTTAGACGAGAAATATCTTACACTAACATCACCACATTCTTTAAACATGACAGATCCCCTCGAACACGCCCTCCTACCTATTAGTCCCTCATCGCCTAAATCTTTTCAACGACCGGTTGACCTCTTAACATCTATTGATACAGTGCCTCATCTACCTCCCCGTGTCACACCCGCAAGGGACTGGAATTACAACCCACCTTTCTTCCGTACATAAAAATTACAAATCACACTGGAGACCTGCCATTCCACGAAGATAGACAGCCCTATGGGAACGCTTGAGTACCCCTTTTTCTACTCAAATGCAAATGACTCGATCCCGATGTCTCCACCATATACCCGAAGTGCTTGCGTGCTTAAAATGCCCCCTGTTCTCACCTTCACCCCCTCACCTCTACCAAATGCCCCGTCCACTTCTATCAACTTGACCAGATCTTCCCCTACGCTTGGGACCTCACCAATGCCCTGGGCCTAACGCACCCGCCTAAGCGACTCGATCTATCCAAAATAAATCCGCCTCCGCCACCTAGGAGACAAACTCAATCCGTGCCCCTATCATAATCAAAACCATCATCATCATACCTACCTTCCATATTAGGACCCCATCCCTCTACCTTACATCAATATATCATACCTCCGCGTTTTCTTCAAAACAACCTACGCCTTCCGCACCTATACAGAAATTCCAGGGTATAACAACACCGTCACTCCACATATCCTGTCCACCTATCAACCCTAAACAAATTCCATCATCAAAAGATTTGTTTTCAGTCACTCCTATTTCCCCGTGGTTGTTTTCTGATACCACATCATCTGCGGCCTCATCATCCAACATAGCTTCTGCGCCAAAGAAATCACGTTTAGTGAAAACCATGTATCAACACCCCTCGGCTAAACCACCACCCGTGCGAACCAATCATGCCCAAACATTACCAAAACCCACACAACCAATACCCTCATCCTCTTCCGATTTTGACCCACTCAAAGGATCTTACGCCAAAATCCTTGCTATGTTGGTGGAGAATGCGACCATTTCCCTACCTCCACTTAGACCTTATGACCCGTCTAAACCCCGACCTATGGGTTACGATGAGTCTAAAATCTGCGCTTATCATCGCACACCAGGACATGATGCGGAGGGATGCAAAGCTCTAAAAACCATCCTTCGCCACTACCTCTCCTAGATAGAAAGATTAAGAAAGACAACTTACAAAAGGGAGAGACCTTTAGTTTCCATTCCCTCTCTTATACCATCTCGTCCCCGCCTCACCAAGATCTGTCATTATTACAACCCCACTCTTCAAGACCATGAGTTATCCCAACCATCTTCCTCATCTCAGGTCTACGAGATTAATATGATTAGTGTCGCTACTCGAGGGCAGAAAAACAATGGGAAAGCAAAAGAAAACACACCTGCGGCATCTCTTTCTCCGTCAAACATCCCGATTGCACCACCACCTAAAGTGGTCATTCGCGGACCCACCTATCCCGTCTCTAATGGCATTGCCCACCGAAATATGATTAAACAGCTTCACCAATCACCCGTAAAAATGACATTGTATGATCTCATTCAGACTTCTGAATCTCATCGACAAGCTCTCATTGAGATCCTTCAAGGGATAGAGGTTTTACCTAATGAAACCCTGCCTGTCGCCTCCATTCTAACACCCAATCACGTTGCTTCTCTCACCAAACAATCCATCTCCCCCACCACTTCGTCTCTCATACAACAAGCTGCTGCATGATCGGTTTCTCAAGATGAAATTGTTGACTTTGGCATGTAAGACCCCGACTCGCCCTTTTCATTTCCGCTTACGTCCGAGACATTCGAGTACGTCGGGTTATGATTGACGGGGGCGCTAGCCTAAACATCATCTCTTCAAAAGCCTTCCAACAAATGAATATCCCTTCTAGTTGCATGTGTGTCAACCCCATCATGTTGCGGTCATTCAATGATGCTATTACTTCTACCTTAGGCACCATGATCCTCAACATTTGGGTAGGACCACGTACTTTACCCGAACTCTTCTATGTCAGAGGGAGAGTTCCAATATAATATATTGCTGGGTCGCCCTGGATCCGAGCCATGGGATGCGTTCCCTCAACATTACATAGATGCATAAAATTTGAGTACGAGGGGAAGTCCTACACCGTAAAAGCTAACCCTCCCCCCTTTAAAACCTGCAATATGTTATACCGCCCTAACGATGTGCTTATACCAATCAAGACACTCATACATTCAACCCAACCATCCTCTTTAAATGTACCTCAACCATCCACCTCAACCACGCTTACGCCTTCAACTGATGAAACCACCATCACAAAAACCACTTCCCTTCCCGCAGCTAACATTCCAACCTCCGACCCCTTAGTAGATGTTTTTCAGCGCCTTACGCTGGGGGAGTACCGCCTATATAACGTTAGTTCCTTCCCTACCCCCGCAGAGTATGGACAATTACATGCACATCCCACCTATGACCGTCGCGTGGGGGAGATAATCTCTTACGGACCACCCCATTGCCGCACTAACCTAACATATGGGGGTGTTGACACATCCTCCATTACCCCTGAACCTCCTCTTGGTGTGGTTCCCTTCCAATCCGATTTTCAATACTTGACAAATCGTCGTTTCGACCTCACCTTCTTGACTCGTTGTGCTTGGAAAGGATTTGGTTTTGGTCTTTACGAACAAGGCCGACATACACTCATTCCCGTGACTACCCGTAAACATAATGATCGTAGTGGTCTCGGTTTTCCCGAAACACCTACATAGGAGACACCTCCTGTCAGCTGTCTCCTGAAAGAAGAAGACGTCGCCCCTACCAAACCATCATCACCCACTTTGCCATCATCACCCACAGAATCTATAGACCCTGAATCCATCCCTCCTAACTTTTTTTTTCATAAATGCTATCTTCATAGGTCCTCTCACTTATCAACGCGATAATGACGACCCATCTTCTTTGCCCCTTCTTTATCCAGACATGATCGAAGAGTATTCACCTTTGATTAATTTTGTTGAATGCCAGGATGACGACTCCATCCTCACTTACCTTGGCGCAGATGATTCTTATATTCAATGAGCCTTACCATCTGAAACCCAAACTATGCTGAACGAATCTACCATAGAAATCAATATCCACACGGAGGAGGATCCTCACATTGTGAAGATTGGACAATCCCTTAACACATCAGAACAAGCCGCCTTTACTACCTTTCTCCGTGCTCGCAACCAAGCTTTCGCATGGTCTTACGCTGACATGCCAGGAATTGATCCTACCATCGCCGTCCATAACATCACCCTAAACCCCGATTCCAAACCAGTCAAACAGAAATTGAGAAAAATGCATCCACGCATTGCTCTCTTGGTCAAAGAGGAGCTCCAACGACTCCTTTCTGTTTCCTTCATCCTGCCTATCGACTACCCTCAATGGATTTCTAACATCGTACCTGTCACTAAAGCGACAGGGGGACTTCGGATATGCACGGATTTCTGAGATCTTAATCTCGCTTGCCCCAAGGATGACTTCCCCTTACCTAGCATTGACCAACTTGTTGATCTAACTGCAGGTCATGAGATGCTCTCTCTCATGGATGGCTTTTCAGGATACAACCAAATTTTGGTTGCCCCTGCCGATCAACATAAAACTGCCTTCATAACTCCTTGGGGAACCTTCTGTTATCGTGTCATGCCATTTGGCCTTAAGAATGCTGGTGCTACCTATCAGCGGGCTATGACCTACATTTTTCATGACATTATGCACACTATCCTTGAAGACTATGTCGACGATCTTCTCGGCAAGTCTAAACATCGTAGTGAACATCTCGATGTTTTAACCATTATTTTTGATCGCCTGTTACAATATTCTATCCGCCTTCAACCGAAGAAATGTGTCTTTGGTGTTCTTTCGGGAAAACTTCTTGGCTTTATCGTCTCTTTGCGTGGCATTGAGGTCGATCCATCTAAAGTCAAAGCTATCCTAGAAATGCCCCCACCCAAAAATCTCAAACAATTGCGTAGTTTACAAGGTAAGCTTCAATCTATCCGACGTTTCATCTCCCAACTCTCGGATCGGTGTCAACCTTTCCATCACCTCCTTAAAAAGGATATTGCATTCCAATGGAGCGAAGAATGTCACCAAACCTTCGAAGCTCTCAAATCCTATCTCTTGCAGCCACCCGTGCTTATCCCACCCCAAGACGACCGCCCTTTCTACCTTTACCTTTCCGCCACCGACCACGCTGTAGGAGCCATGCTTGCACATCGTGACTCTGAGAATCGCGAACAAGCCGTTTATTATATAAGTCATACTTTGGTGGACTATGAGACTAGGTACACACATGTAGAAAAATTGTGCCTTGCCCTATCATTCGTGGCCACCAAACTCCGAAACTACCTTCTAAATCACAAGACTTTCGTCATCACCAATACATACCCCATCCATTACATGTATGCCAAACCTCATCTGAACCAACGCATTGCTAGATGGCTCATGCTTCTCGCCGACCTCAACCTTGAGTTTGTCCACCAGAAATCAATCAAAGGACAAACCATCGCAGACCAACTTGCGGAAGCTCCTTTACCTGGGGAACAATTTACCAATTTTACCTTCCCCGACGAACTCATCGCCACTCTTTCACTCCGGGAAGAGTCGTACCCAATGACCCTCTTCTTCGATGGATCTAAATGCCAGCGCGGCGGAGGAGCCGGCGTTGTTCTCATTCCTCTCGACGCTGAACCTATGCCTCTTTCATTCCGACTCGATTTCCCTTGCACTAATAATACAGCGGAATACGAGGCCCTTGTTCTGGGTCTCCAAGTTGCGTTACACTTAGGCATCAAATCTATCAACATTTTTGGCGACTCTCAATTGGTAGTCAATCAAGTTATGGGCGTCTACCAATGCAAAAACGAGGAACTTCAAAAATACAAACACTACATGGATTCACTTCTAGCCTTATTTACCCACTATTCTATACAAACCATTCCCGCTCCACTAACAAATTTCATGGATACTATGGCTTGCTTAGCCTCGCAAATTCCCGCCGCGCCAACGACTCAATTATTCGTTGTGGTCCAACAACTTTTTACCCCATCCTATTCAACCTCGGTAGTTTGTATGATAAATACTCTGTCTACTAATTCACATGATACCTGGTACCACCAATTTCACGACTACCTTACAATCTCTGTCCTCCCACCTGACCTTACTAGTAACGGAAAATGTGCTTTTCTTAAAAGTGTTTCGCATTATGTTGTCATGGGGGGACTCCTCTATAAACGTGGCTTTGATGGCATCCTCCTTCGCTGTCTAACTGGCACGGAGGCCACTCATACCATCCAATAGGTCCATGACGGTATTTGTGGTGGACATTTTAGCAGCCTTGCCATGGCCAAACGAATCCTTCGCCTTGGTTATCATTGGCCTACTCTCAATAACGACTGCTACGAATATGTTAAGCGTTGTGTTATGTGTCAGCAACATGCCAACCTTCAACATACTCCTAGCCACCCGCTCCAGATCGCTCGAGATCTTTGGCCCTTCTCACAATGGGGTTTAGACCTTATTGGTGAGATTCACCCAACCTCTTCACAACGTCACCGTTGGATAATCACAGCGATCGAATATTACACAAAATGGGTGGAGGCTATTCCACTCATTTCAATCAAAAAAGAAAAAATTGTCGAGTTCATTAACCACCACATTATCTGTCGTTTTGGTGTTCCTCATCGCCTGATAACAGATAATGGAAAATCTTTCAAAAACAAGTTGTTGCAAGACCTTTGTGACAACTTTGGTATCAAACTTAGTTTCTCATCACCTTACTATCCACAAGCCAATGGGCAACCCGAGTCCTCTAATAAAACACTAACCAAAATCCTCATGAAAGTTGTCAATGAATCCGGAAGAAATTGGCACGATCACATTCCCTTTGCCCTTTGGGCTTATCGTACTAGCATTCGTACCTCTACTAATGCCACACCTTTTTCTTTGGTATATGGTACCGAGGCTTTTTTGCCTCTCGAAATACAAATACCTTCCCTTAGAATATCTCTTCAGGATATTCTCACCAACGATGATTTCCGTCAAGAGCGGTTAGCCCAATTGGAGCTTCTTGACGAACGCCATCTTACAGCTCTTGATCACCTTCAAATCTATCAAAAATGCATCAAACGTGCTTATGATAAGTGACTTCATGAGCGTACTTTTAAGGTTGGTGATCTTGTCCTCAAAGAGAATCAACATGTCACTAAACTAGAAAAGAGCAAACGTGGAAAATTTGCTCCCAATTGGATTGGGCCTTATATAATCACTCACACCTATGGATCTGGTACTTATCGTTTAGCTTCGCTTAATGGTAAACCTGAGCCTGAACCCCTTAATGCCTTGCATCTTCGACCATTCTACTGTTGAAATTAGTGTTATATCACTTCTTATCTACCTGCCGCTCGTCCCTTGAGCTCACTTACCACTACATACACTCTGTTTCCTACACCTCATAATAACAATCAAGCTCACATAGTTTGATTCTCACCTCCCCTTGATGATGCCTTCCCCTTTTTAGTCTAGTCCATGACTTCAAAGTATTAAAATAAGCCGTATTCTTATGGGATTTTCTTGAGTCAAACTTCCTACTAAACTAGATGCTTCACGCCAAAAGAACATCTAGTCATCTAAATTAAATATAGACTGCTCCCTCGAAGGACAGCTATATGCCGAACTATTGCTGCTATTATATATAGACTGCTCCCCCGAAGGACAGCTATGCATTAAAATCATATCTGCTACTATAAATAGACTGCTCCCTCGAAGGACAGCTATACACAGTCAGCCTTTATCAGAAGCTTCTCGCATTGATCAGCTTCGTGAAGACCTCAAGAATAAAACAATCAATATCCCTTGTAGACTTCCCGCATCGATCAGTCTATATTCAATAAAATAAAAGCCTCATTCAAAAGAACTTTTGAGTCATGGACTTGTCTATTTAGGGTAGGTTCTCTTTCGTCCGAACACTCACTTTGTAATAAGTTCTCTCGCACCTCCGCTATACCATCCACCTCACCTCACCATTTGTTTCAACTCAAGGGACGTAATGTATGCTCGATATATTGTGATCACACAACTCTTTTCACCTATTGACTTCTCGTCTATGCACGGTACCTAGGGCTCCAAGCTCGTTCTACGTGGTGTGGTTTGTTTATCTCTCTTCATCTACGGAGCACTCTTTCTACTTTGCCTCGCATCTAGGATTGTGTGTTGACCTTAATCAGACACGATTCCCCACTACGTGGGTAGGCTAACTTCCGCTTCCCTCATACCTTTTACAACATCACCAATTCATTACCAACACCATCAACCTTACCTTTACTAATCTTAATATTTTTACCAACCAACCAATTGCCTAAACCGTACCAAATTGCCTGAATTCACCTCTCCCTGATCCTAAGGGAGAACTACATCGGTCTGAGGCCCCTCCTTGCTTTGTGCAAAGGGCTATGTAGGCAGCACTTCGGAGACATGGGGTCTCCCAAGGTTAGCTCGACCATCCCCTACCATAACCTATCATGTGTGGTAAATATAAATATTTTTGTGTATTTCTATTTAATCACATTCCTCTTTATCCTTTTTCAAAACACCGAAAGTCAAAACGAAAACATTCTTATTATTATAACTCAAATCAACATACATATCTCGTTTTATTTAGATGTTAAACAAATACATCTTCTCTATCATCGACACGCAGGTCGGTACTCTTATTTATTCTTATACCTTGCTAACATTTACTCAGACCCTCACGCCTCATCCCGAACTAGGTGATGATCGTGATCGTCGACCCCTCTCGCCGGGCCTCTCTATCCTCAAAGGTACCACGGCTATTGGTACCGCCACCGATCTCGCCAATCTATCCTGTAATATATGAATACGCCTCTCGCATGGAGAACTCCAGCCTCTAGTCTCCCCGCCCGTGACTCCGCAACCGCTAACAATCCTCTTGTCTCATTCACCTGCGTTTGGAGCTGCTGAACCAAACGTTGCAGACGATCCCTCTCTGCTGTAATCACCACTATGTCAGGGCGCTCACGTACACCTCGCAGTTCTGCTACCCACCATAATCTATAGGCCTCTGTCGTTCCCGCATCCATTACCCTGCGATCGGCTGCTACCTCTTCAGGCCCTTCTGGAGGTGTTGGCCGGGGAGGTGAGAATGCTGCCTCGGCGTCGATCCTCATATATGGTCTATAAGCCAGGGGTATATCCTGCACAAATCCAAATTGTCGCCGCACGCGATCTATAGGAATCCTCTCATACTCACCCGGCCTGTGCCCTGCGATCCACCTCAATCGCTCTACACCCCTCAACTCCTCAGCTATGTTCTCTGTTACCATATAGTTTCCGTATGGCCTCCAACAGATATCCGCAACCGTCACTCTCTCCCATACCTACCTGTAATACTCAATATCACCCGTCACGGCCTGGGATCTGGCCTCTTGTTCTGTCTGGACCCATCATCTGAATCCCAACCTCTGCACTCCGGTTTCTCCCGACTGGATGGGTCGGCCTATTGGTCACACACAAACAATGTGCTCATAGGCCCAACAGTGTAATAAGTATGAACTATCCAGTGTCGTCCTGTGATTTCACCTACAAGCCCATAAACCCCTGTATAGCTCCGCCAAATATGCAGGTGCCCATGCAAAAGTCACGTTCCTTTCTATCATCTCCCAAATAACACACATCAATGCCTTTGGAAATCTTCCCCCTTCCACCTCGGTAACGCATAATACCCTACCGCTATCATTAATATCACTGCTAACCTTGTCTCCTCAGGGTGTGCTGCATACATTACCCCATATGTAAAGGATAAACCTCGCTGTGTCAAATCTCGTGCGTATGGACCAAATACTGTTGTTATCGCTCCCCGTGCCGCGCTAGGTAGTGCCTGATATACTGGTTCTCCTATAATAGGGAGTCTCAAAATCTGAAACACATCTTCCAATGTTACTGTCATCTCCCCTGTTGGCAGATAAAAGGTATTTGTCTCGGGATTCCATCTCTCAATCAATGCCTGCAACATAGCATGGTTACGTGCAATTCGTGAATAATAACGGATTCCACTTAACCCCAAATGATTTATCAATGTCCATCCAGCTGGTGTTACATCCGCTCGGATTTGTGACAACAAAGCTAATGCACACTATCATTCATCCTCAATCCGCGCTTTGCTCGTATACACCAAAACAACAAACAACCATTCAATCCGTCAGGGTTTTTCAAACATTCTGGAATTCCTCTAGTAACCGGTATCGGTTATACATAACCGATATCGGTTGAGTAACCGATACCGGTTCTCCCTAACCACTACCGGTCACTGTCAATTACATACATCTTGCCTAAAACAACCACCTACGACAATAAATTGCTCGTTTATTCCTCTCTGTATACACAGACATACCCTTGATTACCTACCACGTAACACTTACCTCACCTATAACCCTTGCTATCATGTTTTCTTCTTCATATCTACCCACTTAATCTCTTATTCATAACACATGCAAAAATCAAATCACAACCAAAACATTTACCTCTGGGGTTGCAGTAGCTTGAGGTGGCCCTTGTCTTCCCTCTTGTCCCCGCCTCGCGGATGTTTCTCCTCATCCCGCCATTATCACCACTCTTTTAAATTCACCTTTCTACTTTCTCGAATCTCCGATCGCATTCACCTTCCTGGGTCTCTTTTCTTATCACCCAAATCTCTCATACAAATTCTCGTCTCTCTTTCTCCTTATCACTCAAATCTCTCATGCAAATACCTGTCTCTCTGCCAAAAAGCGTCGCGTTCGCGTATTTAACCTCTTGCATGGCTCTAAAATTAAAACTTAAGTTGCCACCCTAGCTTTTCTATTTTTAGAAAAGCTCATACCTAAATAACCGGTATCGGTTACTTAACCGATATCGGTCTATCAGCTACCGATATCGGTTCCTTAACCGATATCGGTTACACACCTATCTTTTCTCAACAACGTTCTTTTCTTCATTTCTCACCTAAATTTTTGTCGCGCCCGCCTCTTTTCCTGCATAAACAACACAATTTACCATATTTGTTCATCCACCACACATAGCATTACAATTTCATTAACATCATTTATTTTATACAAATACACAAACCATCAACTACGGATATCAAGAAATTATCAATCTATACATCATTTGGATCCAACTCATCAGTTACATATATCACAATGTCACCAAACCACCAATTCATCACATAACCTGACATTCATATATACGTGCAAAAACAAAAACATCAACATCATCCATCTATCAACATGTCAACTAAAACTTATCATACATTACATATTACCAACCATTAACAAAATATTTAAACACATTTTGAACACTGCACGTGGATCAAAACATCGTCTTTATATATATACAAATTTTCAAAATACAATGTGCCCTACATCGGGGCCTCTCGTGATCTCATAATCCACCAAAGCCGGCACGCAGGCCGCAATAACTGTCAAAAAATCTCGACTCGGCTCGCAGGCCGGTCCCTCGTATCAAAAATAGATATATACTCGGCTCGCAGGCCGGTATCCACTATACAACCCCTACTCGGCTCGCAGGCCGGTATACAATAAATGAATAAATGAATACATGAATAATACATAGGCACGCAGGCCTCTATCAATACACCCGGTTCACAGACCGGTGCCCATCTATCAATACACCATGTCTGGGATCTCTCAGCTCTCCCCACCGCCCTCGGCACCTCTCCCCGCTGGTCCCTATGGTGCCTCTCACCTCCTGCCTGTGACGGACCCACCAGCTGTGGCTGCACCTCCCAAAGACCTCTGGCTCGAGAGGTCTCTGCTCTATGTGCCGCATAGGGCTGATAATCAGCCCCGGTACCATCAAGAATATCCTGATAGTATCGGGCCTCCGCTCTAGCCTCCATGTAACGCTCTCGAGCCACCGTAGGTACTGGGGCTGGTCCCCTGACACCTACTACCAGTGCCCCCCCCCTCGTGCTGTCTTGGTGGTGCATTGGTGGTGCTCGTGGCCGTGGTACTGCACTGCACTGTGCTCGGGCCGTGGCTGTGCACGCCGGTGGTGGTGGTGGTACTTGTGTGCCGCTTTGTACTCGAACTCCGCACTCGTGGCCGTGGTGCTTTGGTGGTGGTGCTACCGTGCTCGCACTCGAGCCTGGGCTAACTACCCCTGTAAGACACCTATCTGTGCCTGTGCTGCAGCTAGCTGCCCCTGTAAGAGCTGCACCTGACCCCTGAGCTGATCTCTCTCTCCTATCACTGCAGCCAAGTCTCGGGCGTGCAAAGTGTACTATCTGGCTGCTCTCTGCCCAGCCCACCACACCCTGTATGCTCTCGTGCACCCAGCATCATCTATACCCTCACCTGCTGGCCTCTCTACTACCCAATCTGGATCCAAAGGCTGTGGTGCAGGCAGTGGGGCCTCTACATCATCTCTCCTGTACTGAGGAACGGGAGGTGGCTCGTCCTGTCGCAGCCCCATCTGCCTGCGTACCCTCTCCAGGGGTATCCGCTCGTACTCTCCTGGCCTCCGCCTCGCTGCTATCCGTAATGTGTACTAGATTAGGCGCAATCGTAAGCGGGCTCCTCTCGCCAGATGGTGACTCTCGTAGGGTCTCCATACAATGTCTACCGCCTGTAAGGCCCTCTAACAAATGTCTATAGTATGCCACATCCCGACCTGCCATAACTGCTCGTGGCTGGCCCACGACCCCCAACCACCTCTGAAAGCCATATCGGTATATGACCTGTGGCCTTGGCTACTGGGGTAACCCTACTGGCCTGATGCATATGATGTGCTCGTATGCCCAACAATGCAACAAAAATGTAGAACAAATACCAAATCGCCTCCTCCGGCGATAGCCCCATAGCTCCCTGTATAATTGCACCAGATATACTGGTGCCCAGGCGTAACAGGTGTGCTCCTCCACCATCTCCAGCAGCACCCCCATCAATGCTCGTGGGAAGTGACCTCCCTCTGAGTCCGGGAGGGCGAAGCAGGTGATCCCAACCATCATCAACACAGCCAGTCGTGTCTCGTGTCGATGCGCACGGTACATGTCACCGTACCCGATACTCGCGCTATGGTAGGTCAGTAGCGCGGCTGCATCCCCAAAACCTACAAGATGCTGTCCATGGCGGCATCTCTCGAATCTACCTAGAAGATCGCCTCTCCTCGATAGGTAATCAAGGATGCGATACACATCCTCCATGTGACCGTCATCTCCCCGACGGAGATGGAACACATTGGTCGCCGGATCCCATCTCTCGATGAGGGCGACCATCAGGCCGTGATCTCTCTCTATCGCTCTGTACCTCTGGACTCCACCGAGTCCCACCTCGCGCATGATGGCCCAATGAGCCGCAGATACGTGTGGCCTCATCCGCACCAATAGCGGGGGCATCCTATCCCACATCGTCAACTGATGACGTGCCTGCAAAACCAACCCACATCCTTAGACCTACTCTTTATTACAACATCTACTTTATCATCTAAATACCTTTTTTATCCCCCCGACCATACCCCGACTCTCTCCCACCCCCCTCTAGCAACCTACCACCCTAAAAACCCAAAACCATCAAAAACCCCAAAACCAACAAAAAACAAAACCCCAACACAACACACAAACCACAAACCTAACCCCACACCAAACCCTTTAACACCCACAACCCACCCACCCAAAACCCAAAACCCAAAACCCAAAACCCAAAACCCAACCCCCACACAAACCCAACCCAACCCACCACCCAAAACCCAAAACCTAAACCCAAAACCTAACCCCACACCAAACCCTTCTCCACCCCCAACCCAACCCCACCCCCACACCCACCCCCAAACCAACCCCTACACAAACCCACACCTACCCACAACCGACGCCGGCCGATACATGACCGACGCCGGTCACCAACAACCCTCCCTTTCCCTAAAATTGTGCGACCGATGCCGGTCGCTTAGTGACCGACATCGGTCACTGTCCTCTCCCGGAGCCGAACCCCCGCGCGGCCCCCAAAACCCATTTTTTACCTATTTCTACCCATCTACCCACCCAAAAACCCTAAAAACTTACCCACCTACCCACCTTAGCCTATCTAACCTATCTACCCTCTCCCTTTTTCAAATCATTTCCATTTTCTCATTATTTCCTAAAAAAGGTTAATTCCTACCCAAACCCCCGATTTAGCATAATATAACCAAATCACCCAATTAAAGAGTTTTGAATCTACCCGAACGACGACATGTCATCGTGGTGGGATGGGTGGTGGCGGTCCAGCTGGTCCAGCCCCTCCAGCTCCTCCTGCCTGTGCCATGGCTCCAATCCTGATCCGTTGGGTCCCCGGCCAATCAACTGCTGCCTCCTCCTTAATCGGGCCCACTATCAACTCTCTCCGCCAATACAATAGCTCCACCTCACTCAATCAAGCCTCTAATCCCAAGTCTCCACATCAGACAAGTCGATTTGGATTGCAAATAACAAAAGTGACAATGACAAGCCGTATTTTTCTTTTTATAGGTTTTTCGCCTTTCACCGATATCGGTTTCATTTTGCCCTAAGGAACCGGTATCGGTCCCTTAACCGATATCGGTCATGCAGAATCGACATCGGTTCGCTACCCAACTTTCACCCCATTCTTTGCCCTTATTTACTCCTTGCCTCTTTTTCACCAATATCGCCTCTATCCACCTTTGCTGCACAACATTTGTTCACTTGTCCAGCCTGACCTAAGGCCTCAACCTACCATTCGGCCCGACCTAAGGCCTCAACCTACCAATTGGCCCGACCCAAGGCCTCGCCCTAACCTATTTGGCCCGACCTAAGGCCTCAACCTACCTATTCGGCCCGACCCAAGGCCTCGCCCTACCTATTTGGCCCGACCCAAGGCCTCGCCCTACCTATTCGGCCCGACCCAAGGCCTCGCCCTACCTATTTGGCCCGACCCAAGGCCTCGCCCTACCTATTCGGCCCGACCCAAGGCCTCAACCTACCTATTTGGCCCGACCCAAGGCCTCGCCCTACCTATTTGGCCCGACCCAAGGCCTCGCCCTACCTATTCGGCCCGACCCAAGGCCTCGCCCTACCTATTCGGCCCAACCCAAGGCCTCGCCCTAACCATTAGGCCCGACTCAAGGCCTCAACCTACCTATCCGACCCGACCCAAGGCCTCAACCTACCCATCCGGCCCGACCCAAGGCCTCGCCCTAACAATTTGACCTAACCCAAGGCCTCAACCTACCCATCTAACCTGACCCAGGGCCACCACCCAACCACTTGGCTTGACCCAAGGCCGTATCACTTCAATACCATACCCACAATCAACGTTTTATTTATCCATCCATCATGTACCTTTTGTTCAATCGAGCTCACCTATTCATGTTTTAGCATGATTAGGGTCCTTGACTTGATCTGTCGACCAACTTTGCCTAGACCTAGACCGTGACGTTTATCTCAACCAAACCAACCATTTGGTACTGCCGAACATGCCTAAACGCCTCGTACCTCACCTGTTATATACCCTGGAGCTACTTCCTATGCCTTGGATACCAGGATTATATCACCCTTGTTTGGATAAACTATCGACCTTTGCCTACACATTGCTGGTTTGCTTGTCAAATCATGTACCCTCGTCGTACTATTGCATTTCAACATGCGTCTGCTTCCTTGGACCTACCCCACCACCTTACCATCCTCTCTACAACATGTACCCTTTATCAACCCTATCCCTGATTTCCCGTTCACTCAATCGGCGATAGATTTGAGGGGGATTACCTATATCTTTAACACGAGAAACCACTTCATATTATTGTCCGCGCAGCTTTACAGAACAAGCTACACGACAATAAGGGGCTAATGTAGACACCAAATTGGTGTCTTACGACCCCTTGTGACCCGCATCTCCTCTCACAATCTAACCTCATCACCTAAACCTTACACAATTATTTATTAATTACCTTATAATTGATAAATCCACATCACCTTACCCGCCACCTCACTTTGCCACCTCATCATGACCTAGCCCTAACCCTAAACTAACCTAATTAAGACCCATGACTTGGTCTAGACTCACATCCATAACTAATGCCTCCTTACTCGCACCCAAAGCCGACCTTCTAGCCACTTGACCAAGCCCGCAACTGATCTCTTAGGAGAAAAGCAGGGAAGGTGGGCTATTTTACTAAAAATAGCCTACTTTTTCCTTACCGATGTCAGTTCCTACTCGACTGCCGTCGGTTACGCAACTGCCATCGGTTCCCTGTAAATGGGCTCCCCAAACCAAAACAACAGATTGGAATTTCATTTTGGAGATTAGTCAGAGGATTTCTGGATCAACAGAGAGCATTGTGAGCGAGGAACAGAGTCCAGATCTTCACTTGACAGAGCAGAGACGAGTAAAGAAACCAGAAGTGTTTACAACCAAGGAGATCAACTTGCATCTTGGTCAAAACCAGTAAGTCACATCTTGCATGTCCTCTGTTATAACATTTCTTATGCTTCTTGAATCTCAGTCCTCCTAAATCCGTTTCTGAATCCACTACCCAACGTGCCATTGCATCTAACTGTCATTCTTTTGCTTCTAATCATCCCATTTCCTAATATCATCCATAAACCAGCCATTACAAACACCATAGCTACCAAGAAGATCCTAGAACCCACCGGTATCGGTTATCAGTAACCGGCATCGGTTATCAGTAACCGGCATCGGTTCCTCTGATCAAAACCAGAAAACCAGCCTTTCCCCTACCCAGTTCAACGAGACAATTTAATTGATATTTTGCAGTCTTTTGTGTTAATTCATATTAGCAGGGGAACTGACCACCTTCGAAGGAAGTTTTATATTTCTGGGCCCAAGGTAGTTTCCTCATTTATTGTTTAATCAAAATATTGTGGTCTTGTGTTCTTATTTGCAGTAGTCCTTCCTGGACAAAAAGGAGTTCTCCGCATCGCCAACCCGATCTTCTCTACCAGACGCGCACACCCTCTCGACATTTGACAATGTATTCCTCCTAACCCTAACCTCATCTGTTTCTAAAAGGAATGAAAGGATAGAGCAACTCTATTCCCAGTGGCGAAACATTCCGAGTGAAACAGTCGGATCTAAATTGTCTGCAATTAATTTCCCAATCCCCAGGTTTAAAAAAATGAAAAATCATGCTTCAGTCGGTTTAAAATTAAAAAATTTCCCTGCCTTGTCGAAAATTTCAAATTCTAAGGCATCCTCTGTATTTTCCACGTTTTGACGGCCAGACGGGTGTTTTCTACCCCTCAAATTCATCCACTACATACAAGGGAAACGTGGCGGGTTTACTATTGGCCGAGGATGGTCGAGAAATTTTTTTAACTTATTGTTTTAAATTTTTTTGCAATTTGACACATTTTGACCCATTTCTCCACTTTCTGCAAAGAGTGCCTACGTGGCACATTGTGATTGGTTAGAAGATCGGTGAGTTGTCCTTATGAAATTTGTCCTTCATTTTGTCAAATTTTGAAAGTCACATTTTTGCCCGAAGGCCCGCAGTGAATGGGAAGAGGACACATGGCTTGGGGGACATGCGGGTGGCGGAAGGAGTTGGTGAATTTTTGTGTTTTTTGGCTCAAAGTGTCAAGGGAAATTTTTTACCCAAAGGCCCTCATCCAATAGCAGGTGGACACATGTCCAGGAAAATTCAGCATGGGAGGGCAGAGGTTTTGATGAATTTGAAGTTTTTTAACTTCAAAAATTTAATGTCAAATTTTGAGCTGAAGCTCTGGGACCAATAAGAAAAGGACACATGTCCAGAAATACAAAAGGTGGAAAAGGGGGCTGAAGGAAAGTTTTATGAATTTTTGCCTTTGTGTTTGCAAGGTAAAAAATGAAAGATGGTCCCGTGACCAATCTATGGAGGACATGTGGCACGTCCTAAGTAGTCAAAAGGGGAGCGAGGCCCGGGGAGAATTTTGAAATTTTGTAAATTTGGCAGGGAGGTCTAAAGGAAGAATTGGAGGCTTGGACCCGCAGCGAATGGGAGAGTGCCACGTGGTGAGGAAGAGAGTGGGTGTTTGGGCCCATGGAGAATTTTGAGCAAAATTTCCTTTTTTCAAAAAAGGAGCAAAATGGATAGAATTGATCCATGTTTTCAATGGGGCCCACCTTTGGACACGTGGCGGGTCCAGGGGAGAAGCGGGAAATTTTGCAAAATTTTTGAAATTAAAAAAGGTCACAAATGCATTTTTAAGGATGGGAGCCTGATCCAATCATGTTTTGACACATGTTCCACCTTATCTAGAGTCAAAAAAGGTAATTTTGGGCTTATTTTTGGGATCTCATCTGCCACATGGAGGGCTGGTATTTAAAGTTATCCAAAATCGACGATAACTGTGCATTCTTTCTTCTTGCCGCCATTGGAGCTCTAGGAATATTGGAATTGTAATTTTTCCATCAAATTGCATTAAATTGTATATGATTCTGCATCATCTTGTCCTTTTGAATTCATTGGCATTATTTTTATGACTCAATTCCTTGATCTATTTTGTTTTTGATGAAATTTCTACGGGCCCAATTAAAACGTGAAAGATGAAAACAAAAAATTGCAGAGGTGAATTGATGACGTGAAAAGGTGAAAAATGATAAGTGAAAGATGCTTGCATGCCTAAATGATAAAAACATGACCCTGGGGTGGATAATGATCCAAATTATGTAATGATTTAAGATTTTTGGGCACACCTGGCGTTCATCGAACATTTTTTTGTTTGCTGTCCCTTTCTGCAAATCATGAAGTTTTTGTAACAAATTTGATCCCATAAGCATATTCTTTTCTTGGGAAGAAAGAATCCAAGATGGCATAGGGTATATATCATATTTTTAGAGAATTTGAGAAAGGGAGAAAAAGGACGTAGAATTTTCAAGGAAAAGACTGAAAGAAATCCATTTTCTATGGAGAAAACCGCTTGAGAACCATTTTTAATTCTCTCTTGTATCAGATTTCATCATGTTGAGTTGGTTTCAGTTGTAAATCCATCAACAAGCTCTGAGATTGTTTTCATAACATTCCCCTGCTGATGTATTCGATCAAATTTTGGATTATTTGATGTTATCTCTTGGAAAAATTTGTATATGCTTATGTTTCAGAATGATTTCAATTTGTGTTTCTTGCTCATGTTGCAATCTTGTGTTTGGGATCTCTCTTGATCATACAGGGTCTCATTTCTTGTTGATGGTTTGATGGCATCTGCAATCTTATATTCAAAAGAGCTTTCATCTGATAAAAGATAAACAAATTTAAAATCATTTAACTATCCTTGAATCTTGAGATTATTTGTAAACCTTTGGGTGCACCTTAGGTCATGATCAAATAGGGATTTCTGGATACTTTGTTGGTATATTTACTTCAAGATTTTGTAGCAGGTTGTCAAATATTGTGTGGAAGAGTGTAGATCTGGGCCTCCATTTGTGCACATATCATGGTTGAAGGGGTATGTTAAACCTTTTGAAGCATTCCTACTGTTTAAGTGTTACAAATTTCTTATAAAATTCCTCAAAGAGTTTGGTAATTTCTGGTTAGTCTTGTCTAACATCTCCCAACAAAATTTCATTCAAAATAACTAACCCTACCCTATACCACCCCTACATTGCATTGTGTGTTAGTAAGAGAATACAATCCATTTACAAAAAAATGCATAAAGAAAATAGAGTTGCTTGATCATGTTTTCCCAAGGCATCCTTTGAAGGATATCTCCACCTCCTTCACTAAACAAAGTGTTTCACGTGGAATGTTTCAAAGCTTTTTTTGGGAATAGAGTTGCTTCTATCCTTTGACAGATAAGGGTTAGGGCTAGGAGGAATACCTTGTTGAATGTCGAGATGGTGTGCATGTATCGTAGAGAGAGATCAAAGTTGATTCGAAGAACTCCTTTTGTCTTGGAAGGACTACCGCAAATAAGAACACAAGACCACAAGATTTTGATTAGACAATAAATGAGGGAACCGCCTTGGGCCAGTGAAATATAACACTTCCTTTCGAAGGTGGTCAGCCTTCGCTAATATGAATTAACATGAAATATTGTAAAATAACAATTTAATTGCTTCGTTGAAATAGTAGGGGAAAGGCTGGTTTCTAGTTTTGAGTCACAATAACCGATACGGGCATCGCTAACCGATATCGGTAGGGCTATGTTTTAGGGACTTTTGGTGAGGGTCGGTTGTAGGGTGGTTGTGTTGTTTGTAAGGCTAGTATATGAGTGGGATTAGGTAACGGGGTGATGAGAGGTAAATGAATGATAGTTAGATATAATGTGTTATTGGGTGGTAGATCTAGGAATGGATTTATGACGGCTGTGATTCAAAAGTCTAAGAAATATTATTAAAGAGAACACACAAGATGCAGCTTACTGGTTATTGACGAGGATGCATGTCCAAGAAGTGTAATGACAAAGGTAGAACTCATGTAGGATGGCCTGACACCCAAAAGATGAGATATCTCCCTCCCGATGATCAGATGAGTATCACAGGCTCGATTATTCGGGTTGTAGCCTTGGGCTTGGTCTCCTTCTTTGCTGCAAACTCTTCTTGTCTCTTCACTTGTCTCTTCACTTGTCTCGCTTGGCTCAAGTAAAATCGGATTCTTTTTATCGCTTCGATGATCCCGATTGATCCAAAATCCTTCGACCTTTGTTTCGGTTAGGGAGCCCATTTACAGTGGAACCGATGGTGGTTACGTGAACGACGACGGTGGTCGAGTAGAACCGCATCGCATTCGGTTCAGTCAAAGTGGGCTATTTTTAGTAAAATAGCCAACTTTCCTCCTTTTCTCCCGAGGGATTAGTCATGGGCTTGGTCAAGTGACTAGAAGGTCGGTTTTGGGTGTAGAAAGGGGTCATTAGTCATGGGTGTGGATGTAGACCAAGTTATAGGTCTTAATTAGATTAGTTTAGGGTTAGGCCTAGGTCATGATGAGGTGGCAAAATGAGGTGGCAGGTAAGGCGATGTGGATTTATTAATTATAAGATAATTAATAAATAATTGTGTAAGGTTTAGGTGGTGAGGTTAGGTTGCGAAATGAGATGCGGGTCACAAGGGGTCGTAAGACACAAATTTGGTGTCTACATTAGCCCCTTATTGTCGTGTAGTTTGTTTTGTAAAGCTGCACGGACAATAATATGAAGTGGTTTCCCCTGTTAAGGGTATAGGTAATCCCCCTCAAATCTATCACAGATTGAGATAGCGTGAAATCAGGGATAGGGTTGATAAAGGGTAAATGGTGTGGAGATGATGGTGAGGTGGTGAGGTAGGTCCAAAGAAGCAGACGCACGTGGAAATGCATTAGTGCGACTAGGGTACATGATTTGACGAGCAAACCAGCAATGCATAGGCAAAGGTCGATAGTTTATCCAAACAAGGGTGATATAATCCTGGTATCCAAGGCATAGGAAGTAGCTCCAGGGTATATAATGGGTAAGGTACAGGAACGTTTGGGCATGTTCGGCAGTACCAAATGGTTGGTTTGGTTGAGATAAACGTCACGGTCTAAGTCTAGGCAAAGTTGGTCGACAGATCAAGTCAAGGACCCTAATCATGCTAAAACATGAACAGGTGAGCTCGAGTGAACAAAAGTTACATGATGGGTGGATAAAAGTGTATGTTGTTGATGTTGGGTGAGGTATTTAAGTGGTACGGCCTTGGGTCGGGCTGATTGATGAGTGAGGGCCGTGGGTCGGGCCAAGTTGTTGGGTTGTGGCCTTGGGTCGGGCCAAATGGTTGGGGTGAGGCCTTGGGTCGGGCCAAATGGTTGGGGTGAGGCCTGGGTCGGCAAATGGTTGGAGGTGGTCGGGCCTGGGTCGGGCCAAATGGTTGGGGTGAGGCCTTGGGTCGGGCCAAAAATGGGGGCCTTGGGTCGGCCAAATGGTTGGGGTGAGGCCTGGGTCGGGCCAAATGGTTGGGTCAGGCCTGGGTCGGGCCAAATGGTTGGGGTGGCCGTTGGGTGAGGCCAAATTGGTGGGTCGGGGCCAAATTGGTTGGTTACGGCCTTGGGTCAGGCCAAATGGGTTAACAAAGGGGTTGCAGCAAAGGTTGATATAGGCGATGTTTGTGAGAAAGGGCGATTAGTAAATAGGGGCAGAAATTGGGGGAAAAGTTGGAATAAAACCGATGTCGATTATCTATGACCGATATCGGTTAGGGGACCGATACCGGTTCCTTAGGGCATAATAAAACCGATATCGGTTATAGGTCAAAAACCTATAAAAAGAAAAATACGGCCTGTCATTGTCACATTTGCAATTTGAAAACCGATTTGAGTTGTCTGAGGTGGATTATTGAGATTGGAGCATTTGTTGGTTGAGGTGGCGCTATTTGAGTGGAGGAGTGAGTGAGTAGTGGGCCCGAGTGAGTAGGAGGCAGCAGTTGATTGGTGGAGGACCCAGCAGAGGGGAGTTAGAGCCATGGCACAGCCAGGAGGAGCAGGAGGTGCTGGACCAGCTGGACCACCACCACCCATCCCACCACGACGACGTGTCGTCGTACCGGTAGGTTCGAAACCCCTCATTGTGTGGATTTGAGTATATTATGTTGTATTTGGGTTTTGGGTAGGAATGTTAGATTTTGATAAAATAATTAATAAATGGAAATGATTTGAAAAAAGGAGAGGGTAGATAGGTTAAATAGGCCAAGGCGGCTGGGTGGGTAGGTTTTTAGGGTGTTTGGGTGGGTATAGAGGGAGAAATAGGAAAAAATGGATTGGGGGGGCACGCACGGGGTTCGCTCGAATTTATTACAATGATCGATGTCGGTCGCTAAGCGACCGCACATCGGTCATGAAATTTTTGGTGGACGGAGTTTTTGTCAGGAGTGACCGTGGTGTCGGTCGATATAAGACCGGCGTCGGTGAAGAGGACCGTGTGTCGGTCATAAGTGACCTGACCGGTCCTTAGTTATTTTTATTTTTTTTGGGTTGGTTTTGGGTTTTTGTTGGTTTGAATTTTGTTGTTTGGGGTTTGAATTTTTGGTTTGTTTGGGTGTTTGGTATTGTTTGGGTGTTTTGGTATTGTTTGGGTGTGTTGATATGGTTTGGGGTGGTGGGGTGTTTTGGTATTGTTTGGTGTTTTGGTATCATTGTTTGGTGGTATTGTTGGGGGTGTTTTGGTGGTTTGGGTCATGGGTGGGGTGTTTTGGTATTGTTTGAGTGTTTTGGCATTGTTTAGGTGTTTGGTATTGTTTGGTGTTGTGGTATGGTTTGGGTGGTGGTGTTTTGGTATTGTTTGAGTGTTTTGCATTGTTTTTAGGTTTTGGGGTTTGGTGTTTTTGGCATTTTTGGTTTGGGTGGTGGGGTGTTTTGGTATTGTTTGAGTGTTGGTATGGTTTAGGTTGTTGTTTGGGTGTGAAGAGGGAGGGGGATATCGTAGAGGTTTTTAGGGTAAGATAGGTGGGTGTAGAGGGTATAAGTAGATGTTGTGATAAAGAGTAGGGCTAATGTAGTGAGTTGGTTTTGCAGGCACGTCAGCAGCTGACGATGTGGGACAGGATGCCCCCGCTGTTGAGACGGATGTGGCCACACGTGTCCGCAGCGCAGTGGGGTATCATGCGCGAGGTGGGACTCGGCGGAGTCCAGTGATACAGAGCGATTGACAGGGATCATAGTTTGATGGTCGCCCTCATCGAGAGATGGGATCCGGTGACCAATGTGTTCCATCTCCCGACTGGAGAGATGACCATCACATTGGAGGATGTGTATCGCATCCTTCGATTACCGATTGATGGAGAGGTAGTCTTTCAGGTTGACGCTGAGACAGCCATGGACAGCATCCTACACGTATTCGGGGATGCAGCTGCGCTACTGACATATCACAGCGCGAGTATCGCGTATGGGGATATGTACCGAGCCCACCGCCATGAGACACGGCTTGCCGTGCTGATGATGATCGGGATCACCTGCTTCGCCCTCCCAGACTCAGAGGGAGGCCGCTTTCCATGGGCGCTTATGGGGGTGCTACATGAGATGGTGGAGGAGCACACATGTTATGCTTGGGCACCAGTATACCTGGTGCAGTTATACCGAGAGCTGTGGGGCTATCACCGGATGAGGCGATTCGGGATTTGCTCGACGTTTTTACTACACTGTTGGGCATATGAGCATATCATATGCATTAGACCAGTAGGGCTGCCCCAGCAGCCAGGGCCACAGGTCATCTATAGATATGGCTTTTGAGGTGGTGGGGGTCGTGGGTGGGCCACGAGCAAAGGTTTTGCAGCAGGGGGACGTCACTTATTACAGACATATGTTAGAGGGCCTGACAGCGGTAGATATTGTATGGAGACCGTATAGAGGTCATCACCCCCGTGGAGGAGCCCGATCACAGCTGCGAGATGGATCCAGTATACATTCTGGATAGCAGGACGGAGGCCGAGAGAGTATGAGAGGATACCCCTGGAGAGGGTACGCAGGCAGATGGGGCTACGACAGGATGAGCCACCTCGCTTCCCTCAGTACCGGAGGGATGATGTAGAGGCTCCACTGCCTGCACCACATCCTATGGACCCAGATTGGGCAGCAGAGAGGCAGGCAGATGATACAGTGGACGACGCCGGCTGTACGGGATCATTTTTAGTATGGTGGGCAGGAGAGAGAGCTGCGAGGAGAGCAGACACTGCACCCACACACTGCACTGCAGACTTCTGGCGGCTGGTGATAGAGCAGAGAGGGACCAGCCTCAGTCAAAGTGTGTATAGTTATTACAGGGGCAGCTTCACGCCGCCACACGTGCAGTACGTATAGGTGTCTTACAGGGGCTTAGCTTAGCCCAGCATGTGTGTACAGCAGTGACACAGCACCACCAATGGCACAAGTGCACCACCACAAGCACCACAGCAGCAGCATGTACCACACCACCACCAATGCACCACCATGTGCACCACCAATGGCACCAAAGACAGCACAGGGGGCACTAGTATTAGGTGTCAGGGGACCAGC
Source organism: Taxus wallichiana var. yunnanensis (assembly GCA_018340775.1). Classification (NCBI taxonomy): domain Eukaryota; kingdom Viridiplantae; phylum Streptophyta; class Pinopsida; order Cupressales; family Taxaceae; genus Taxus; species Taxus wallichiana. The sequence goes on from CM031242.1 coordinate 313,479,022, forward strand.
CCCAACACCTACGGTGGCTCGAGATCGTTATATGGAGGCTAGAGCGGAGGCCCGGTACTATCAGGATATTCTTGATGGTACCGGGGCTGATTATCAGCCATATGCGGCACATAGAGCAGAGACCTCTCGGAGCCAGAGATCTCAGGGAGGTGCAGCCACAGCCGGTGGGTCTGTGACAGGCAGGAGGCGAGAGGCAGCACAGGAACTAGCAGCAGACAGGCAGAGGGCGGTGGAGAGAGCTGAGGGGTCCCTGCATATTTTTGTATTGGTTCATTGGATATGGGCACCGGTCTGCGAACCGGCTATGTTTATAGAGGCCTGCGTGCCTAGATATTATGTATTCATTTATTCATTCATTCATTTATTGTATATACTGGCTTGCGAGCCGAGTACGGGTTGTACAGTTGATACCGGCCTGTGAGCCGAGTATGTTTTTGATATGAGAGACCGGCCTATGAGCCGAGTCGAGATTATTGATAGTTATTGCGGCCTGCGTGCCGGCTTTGTTGTATTATGAGATCACAGAGGCCCCGATGCAGGGCACATTGTATATTTGAAACTTTGTATATATATAGATATGATGATTTGACCCACATGTTGTGCGTAAAAATGTGTTAAGTGTTTTGAAAATGGTTTGTGATATTTAATGTATGATGAGTTTGATTTACATGGTGTTATATATTAATGATGTTGATGTCTTTTGTTGATGGGATGTATGTATGTATATATAAATGATGAGTTTAATTGACATGTTGTATTATGAAATGTTGTATGTTTTGTCGCTGGTTTTGTGAAATTGAATGTATGTAGCTATTTAATTGGATCCAAATGGTGTATAGATTGATGGTTTTTGATATCATTTGTTGATGGCTTGGTTATTTTTGTAATATAGATAGATGATGTTGATGAAATTGTAATGAGATGTGGATTTGATGAAAAATTATAGATAATGGTGTTGTGATGCAGGAAAAAGGGACGGCGCCACAAAATTTAGGTAGAAAATAAAGAAAAGAACTATAGTTTTAAAAAGATAGGGATATGACCGATATCGGTTAGATAACCGATGTCGGTAGATGATAGACCGATATCGGTTACATAACCGATACCGGTTATTAAAGGAGCTTTTCTAAAAATAGAAAAGCTTGGGTGGCAACTTAAGTTCTTATTTTGAGAGCCATGCAAGAAGTTAAATACGCGAATGCGACACTTTTTGACGACTGAGACAGGTAATTGCATGAGAGAATTGAGTGATAAGGAGAAAAGAGACAGGGAAAGTGAATGTGAGCGGAGATTCAGAAGGCAGAAAGGAAAATTTGAAAAGGGTGGTGAACATGGCAGAACGAGGAGAAGCATCCAGCAGGCAGGGACGAGAGGGAAGACAAGTGCCACCTCAAGCTGCTGCAGCCCAAGAGGTAAACATCTTGGTAGTAATTTGATTCTTGCATGTTTTGTGAATAGGATGAGGGAGATTAAGTAGATAAAGATGAGAAAGAAAAGGTGATAGGCAATGATTCGGGATAGGGTGAATGTGATGGGGTAGGTAGTCAGGGGTTTCGGGCATGTTTGTATGTACAGAGAGGGATAAACGATCAAATTATTGTTATAGGTGGTGTTTTTTTTAGGCAGGGTGTGTAAAGTTGATATCGACCGATATCGGCTTAAGATAACCGGTATCGGTTATGGAACCGATATCGTTATCTAAAACCGATGGTAAGCATCGCAGGAATTTCCGTAATGTGAGAAAAACCCTTGGGGATTTGATTTATTGAATGGTCGTGGTGTCGATTTGATGTGTGTGCAGGAGAGCGTGGTTAAGATGAACGATACTGTGCAACGCCACTGTTGTCACGAATCCGAGCGGATGTAACACCAACTGAATGGACATTGATAAATCATTTGGGGTTAAGTGGAATCCGCTATTATTCACGAATCGCACGTAACCATGCTATGTTACAGGCGTTGATTGAGAGATGGAATCCAGAAAGAATACCTTTTATCTGCCAACAGGGGAGATGACAGTGACATTGGAAGATGTGTTCCGTATTTTGAGACTCCCAATTACAGAAGACCAAAGATATCGTGCATTACCTAGCGCAGCACGGGGAGCGATAACAAAGATTTGGTCCATACGCACGAGATTTGACACAGCGAGGTTTGACATTCACGTATGGTATAATGTATGCAGCACACCCTGAGGAAACAAGGTTAGCAGTGATATTAATGATAGCGGTAGGATATTATGCGTTACCGAGGGTGGATGGGGGAAGATTTCCAAAAGCATTGATGTGTGTTATTTGGGAAATGATAGAAAGGAACGTGACTTTTGCATGGGCACCTGCATATTTGGCGGAGCTATACAGGGGTTTATGGGCGTGTAGACAAAATCACAGGACGACACTGGATTGTTCATTTTTATTACATTGTTGGGCCTATGAGCACATTGTTTGTGTGCGACCAATAGGCCGACCCATCCAGTCAGGAGAGACCGGAGTGCAGAGGTTGGGATTCAGATGATGGGTCCAGACAGAACAAGAGGCAAGATCCCAGGCCGTGACGGGTGACATTGAGTATTATAGGCAGGTATGGGAGATGGTGACGATGGCGGATATCTGTTGGAGGCCTTACGGGAACTATATGGTAACAGAGAATATAGCGGAGGAGTTGAGGGGTGTAGAGCGATTGAGGTGGATCGCAGGGCACAGGCCAGGTGAGTATGAGAGGATTCCTCTAGATCGTGTGTGCGACAATTTGGATTTGTGCAGGATATACCCCTGGCTTATAGACCATATATGAGGATCGACGCCGAGGCAGCATTCTCACCTCCCCGGCCAACACCTCCAGAAGGACCAGAGGAGATAGCAGCCGATCGCAGGGTAATGGATGCAGGAACGACAGAGGCCTATAGATTATGGTGGGTAACAGAGCTACGAGGGGTACGTGATCGTCCTGACATAGCTGTGATTACAGTGGAGAGAGATCGTCTGCAGAGTTTAGTTCATCAGCTCCAAACGCAGGTGAATGAGACAAGAGGATTGTTATGGTCATGAGTCACGAGCGCAGAGGGACTAGAGGCGAGATACCTCCATGCGAGGGAGCGTATTCATATGTTACAGAGAGATTGGCAGATCGCTGGTGGTACACAATAGCCGTGGTACCTTTGAGGACAGAGAGGCCCGGCGAGAGGCGTCGACGATCACGATCATCACCTGGTTCGGGATGAGGCGTGAGGGTCTAAGTAAATGTTATCGAGGTATAAGAATAAATAAGGATGCCGACCTGCGTGTCGATGATAGAGAAGATGTATTTGTTTAACATCTAAATAAAACTGAATATGTATGTTGATTTGAGTTACGATAATAATAAGAATGTTTGTGTTTTGACTTTTTGTTTTGAAAAAGGATAAAGAGGAATGTGATTAAAATAGAAATACACAAAAATATTTATATTTACCACACATGATAGGTTATGGTAGGAGATGGTCGAGCTAACCTTGGGAGACCCCATGTCTCCGAAGTGCTGCCTACATAGCCCATTGCACAAAGCAAGGAGGGGCCTCAGACCGATGTAGTTCTCCCTTAAGACCAGGGAGAGGTGAATTCAGGAAATTTAGGTATGGTTAGGCAATTTGTTGGTTGGTAAAAATATTGATATTGATATTGGTAGGGTAATGTTGTTGGTGTTGGTAATGAATTGGTGATTTTGGAATAGGTAGAAGTGAAGCGAAAGTTAGCCTACCCAAGTGGTAGGGAACCATATCCTGATTAAGATCAACACATAATCCTAGATTCGAGTCAAAGAGGAAAAAGTTACTCCGTAGTTGAAAAGAGCTAAACAAACCACATATTAATGCAGGATGAGCTTGAACCCCTAGGTACCGTGCATAGACGAGAAGTCAATAGGTGAAAAGAGTTGTATGATCACAATATATCGGATATACGTCACGTCCCTTGAGTTTAAACAAATGGTGAGGTGAGGTGGATGGTATAGCTGAGGTACGGAGAACTTGTTACAAAGTGAGTGTTCTGACGAAAGAGAACCTACCCTAAATAGACAAGTCCATGACTCAAAAGTTCTTTTGAATGTGGCTTTTATTTTACTGAATATAGACTGATCGATGCGGGAAGTCTACAAGGGATATTGATCGTATTATTCTTGAGGTCTTCACGAAGCTGATCAATGCGAGAAGCTTCTGATAAAGGCTGACTGTGTATAGCTGTCCTTCAAGGGAGCAGTCTATTTATAGTAGCAGATGTGATTTTAGTGCATAGCTGTCCTTCGGGGGAGCAGTCTATATATAATAGCAGCAATAGTTTGGCATATAGCTGTCCTTCGAGGGAGCAGTCTATATATAATTTAGAGAGCCAGATGTCCTTTTGGCGTAAAGCATCTAGTTTGGTAGAAAGTTTGACTCAAGAAAATCCCATAAGCATATAATTAAGAATGTGTCATTTTAATACTTTGAAGTCATGGACTAGACTAAAAAGGGAAGGCATCGTTAAGGGGAGGTGGGAATCAAACTATGTGAGCTTGATTTGATTGTAAGATGTAGGAAACAAAGTGTATGTAACGGTAAATGAGCTCAAGGGACGAGCGGTAGGTAGATAAGAAGTGATATAACACTAAATTCAACAGTAGAATGGTCGAAGATGCAAGGCATTAAGGGGTTCAGGCTCAGGTTTACCATTAAGCGAAGCTAAACGATAAGTGCCTGATCCATAAGTGTGAGTGATTATGTAAGGCCCAATCCAATTGGGAGCAAATTTTCCACGTTTGCTCTTTTCTAGTTTGGTTACATGTTGATTCTCTTTGAGGACAAGATCACCAACCTTAAAGGTACGCTCATGAAGTCGCTTATCATAAGCACGCTTGATGCGTTTTTGATAGATTTGAAGGTGATCAAGAGCTGTAAGACGACGCTCGTCAAGAAGCTCCAATTGGGCTAACCGCTCTTGGCGGAAATCATCATTGGTGAGAATATCCTGAAGAGATATTCTGAGGGAGGGTATTTGTATTTCGAGAGGCAAGACAGCCTCGGTACCATATACCAAAGAAAAAGGTGTGGCATTAGTGGAGGTACGAATGCTAGTACGATAAGCCCAAAGGGCAAAGGGGATGTGATCGTGCCAATTTCTTCCGGACTCATTGACAACTTTCATGAGAATTTTGGTTAGGGTTTTATTAGAAGATTCGGCTTGTCCATTCGCTTGTGGATAATAGGGTGATGAGAAACTAAGTTTGATACCAAAGTTGTCACAAAGGTCTTGCAACAACTTATTTTTGAAAGATTTTCCATTATCTGTTATCAGGCGATGAGGAACACCAAAACGACAGATAATGTGGTGGTTAATGAACTCTACAATTTTTTCTTTTTTAGTTGAAATGAGTGGAATAGCCTCCACCCATTTTGTGTAATATTCGGTTGCTGTGATTATCCATCGGTGACGTTGCGAAGAGGATGGATGAATCTCACCAATAAGGTCTAAACCCCATTGTGAGAAAGGCCAAAGATCTCGGGCGACCTGTAGCGGGTGGCTAGGAGTATGTTGAAGGTTGGCATGTTGTTGACACATAACACAACGCTTAACATATTCGTAGCAATCGTTATTGAGAGTAGGCCAATAATAACCTAGGCGAAGGATTCGCTTGGCCACGGCAAGGCCGCTAAAATGTCCACCACAAATACCGTCATGGACCTGTTGGATGGTATAGGTGACCTCCGCGCCGGTGAGACATCGAAGGAGGATGCCATCAAACCACGTTTATAAAGGAGTCCCCCCATAACGACATAACGAGAAAACGTGTTTAAGAAAAGTGCGTTTTCCGGTACTAGTAAGGGCAGGTGGGAGAACAGAGGTTGTAAGGTAGTCGTGAAATTGGTGATACTGTATCCCGCGAATTAGTAGACACATTATTTATCATACAAACAACCGGGGCTGAGTAAGATGGGGCAAAGAGTTGTTGGACCAAGACGAAAATGTCAGAGTCAGTTGATGAAGCTGGAATTTGTGAGGCTAAGCAAGCCATAGTATCCGCAAATTTGTTAGTGGAGCGAGGAATGGTTTGGATAGAATAGTGAGTAAATAAGGCTAGAAGTGAATCCACGTAGTGTTTGTACTTTTGAAGTTCCTCATTTTTACATTGGTAGATGCCCATAACTTGATTGACTACCAATTGAGAGTCACCGAAAATATTGATAGATTTGACACCTAAGTGTAACGCAACCTGGAGACCCAGAACAAGGGCCTCGTATTCCACAGTATTATTAGTGCAGGGGAAATCGAGTCGGAAGGAAAGAGGCATAGGCTCAGCGTCGAGAGGAATGAGAACAACGCCGGCTCCTCCGCCGCGCTGGCATTTGGATCCATCGAAGAAGAGGGTCATTGGATACGACTCCTCCCTGAGGGAAAGAGTAGCGATGAGTTCGTCAGGGAAATTAAAATTAATAAATTGTGCCCCGGGTAGAGGGGCTTCCGCGAGTTGATCTGCGATGGTTTGTCCTTTGATTGATTTCTGGTGGACAAACTCAAGGTCGAGGTCGGCGAGGAGCATGAGCCATCGGGCGATGCGTTGGTTTAGATGGGGTTTGGCATACATATAATGGATGGGGTCCGTGTTGGTGATGACGAAAGTTTTGTGATTCAGGAGGTAGTGTCGGAGTTTGGTGGCCACGAATGATAGGGCTAGGCACAACTTTTCTACATGTGTATACCTAGTCTCATAGTCCACCAAAGTACGACTTATATAATAAACGGCTTGTTCGCGATTCTCGGAGTCACGATGTGCAAGCATGGCCCCTACAGCGTGGTCGGTGGCGGAAAGGTAAAGGTAGAAAGGGCGGTCATCCTGAGGTGGGATAAGCACGGGTGGCTGCAAGAGATAAGCTTTGAGAGCCTCAAAGGCTTGGTGGCACTCTTCGCTCCATTGAAAGTCAATGTCTTTTTTAAGGAGGTGATGAAAAGGTTGACATCGATCCGAGAGTTGGGAGATGAAACGCCGGATAGATTGGAGCTTACCTTGTAAACTACGCAATTGTTTGAGGTTAGTAGGTGGGGGCATTTCTAGGATAGCTTTGACTTTAGATGGGTCGACCTCAATGCCACGCAAAGAGATGATAAAGCCAAGAAGTTTTCCCGAAAGGACACCAAAGACACATTTCTTTGGTTGAAGATGACATAATATTGTAACAGGTGATCAAAAATAATGGTTAAAACATCGAGATGTTCACTACGATGTTTAGATTTGCCAAGAAGATCATCGACGTAATCTTCAAGGATAGTGTGCATAATGTCATGAAAAATGTAGGTCATAGCCACTGATAGGTCGCACCAAAGATTCTTAAGGCCAAATGGCATTACACGATAATGTAAGGTTCCCAAGGAGTTATGAAGGTAGTTTTATGTTGATCGGCAGGGGCAACCAAAATTTGGTTGTATCCTGAAAAGCCATCCATGAGAGAGAGCATCTCATGGCCCGCAGTGAGATCAACAAGTTGGTCAATACTAGGTAGGGGGAAGTCATCCTTAGGGCAAGCGAGGTTAAGATCCCAGAAATCCATGCATATCCGAAGTCCCCCCGTCGCTTTAGTGATAGGTACGATGTTAGAAATCCATTGAGGATAGTCAATAGGCAGGATGAAGGAAACAGAAAGGAGTCGTTGAAGCTCCTCTTTGACCAAGAGGGCAATGCGTGGATGCATTTTTCTCAATTTCTGTTTAATTGGTTTGGAATCGGGTTTCAGGGTAATGTTATGGACAGCAATGTCAGGATCAATTCCTGGCATGTCAGCGTAGGACCAAGCGAAAGCTTGGTTGCGAGTACGGAGAAAGGTAGTAAAGGTGACCTGTTCTGATGCGCTAAGGGATTGTCCGATCTTCACAATGTGAGGATCCTCCTCCGTGTGGATGTTGATTTCTATAGTAGACTCGTTCAACATGGTTTGAGTTTCAGATGGTAAGGCACGTTGAATATAAGAGTCGTCCGCACCAAGGTAAGTGAGGATGGAGTCATCATCCTGGCACTCAACAACGTTAATTGAAGGTGAGTCCTCTTCAATCATGTCTGGATACAGAAGGGGGATAGAAGAGGGGTCCTCATTATCGCGTTGATAAGTGAGAGGACCTAGGAAGATAGCATTTATGAAAAAAAAAAGTTAGGAGGGATAGATTCGGGATCTATCGACTCTGTGGGTGACGAAGGCAAAATGGGTGATGATGGTTCAGTAGGGGTGACGTCGTCATCTTCCAGAAGACAACTGACACGAGGTTCCTTCGGTGTAAGTGTTCCTAGAAATCCGAGACCACTACGATCATTGTGCTTCTTGAGTAGTTACGGGAATGATTGTATGTCGGCCTTGTTCATAAAGACCAAAACCAAAGCCTTTCCAAGCACAGTGAGTCAAGAAGGTAAGGGCGAAACGACGATTTGTCAGGTATTGGAAATCGGATTGGAAGGGAACCACACCAAGAGGAGGCTCAGGGGCAACGGAAGATGCGTCGACACCCCCATATGTTAGGTTAGTGCGGCAGTGAGGTGGTCCGTAGGGGATTACTTCCCCCACACGACGGTCATAGGTAGGATGTGCATGTACCTGTCCGTACTCCTGTGGGGTATGGAAAGAACTAACGTTATATAGGTGATACTCCCCCAGCGTAAGGCGTTGAAAAACATCTACTAAGGGGTCCGCTCAAGGTGGGATGTTAGCTGCATGGGAAGGGAAGTGGTTTTTGCGACGGTGATTTCATGGGTTGAAGGTGTAGGTGCTGTTGAAGTGAATGGTAGAGGTGTGGTTGAAGTGGATGGTTGGGTTGGATGAATGGGTGTCTTGATTGGTACAAGCACATCATTAGGGCGATATAACATATTGCAGGTTTTGAAGGGGGGAGGATCAGCTTTTACGGTGTAAGACTTCCCCTCGTACTCAAATTTTATGCATCTATGTAAGGTTGAGGGAACGCATCCCATAGCCCGGATCCAAGGGCGACCTAGCAATATATTGTATTGGAACTCTCCCTCAAGGACATAGAAGAGTTCGGGTAAAGTACGTGGTCCTACACGAATGTTAAGGATCACGGTGCCTAAGGTAGAGGTAATAGCATCATTGAATGACCGCAACATGATGGGGTTGGCACACATGTAGCTAGAAGGGATATTCATTTGTTGGAAGGATTTTGAAGAGATGATGTTTAGGCTAGTGCCCCCATCGATCATAACACGACGTACCCGAATGTCCCGGACGTAAGCTGAGATGAAAAGAGCAGGGTCAGGATCTTCTGTACCAAAGTCAACAATTTCGTCTTCTGAGAAACTGACTGCAGCAACTTGTTGTACAGAGACAGAAGTGGTTGGGGTGGTAGGTTGTTTGGTGAGGGAAGCAACGTGATTGGGTGTTAGAATGGAGGTAACAGGCAGGGTTTCATTAGGTAAGACCTCGATCCCTTGAAGGATTTCAACGAGAGCTTGTCGATGAGATTCAGAAGTCTGAATGAGATCATACAGTGTCATTTTTACAGGTGATTGGTGAAGTTGTTTGATCATGGCTCTGTGGGCAACTCCATTAGAGATGGGGTAAGTGGGTCCACGAATAACCACTTTAGGTGGTGGTGCGATCGGGATGGTGGATGAGAAAGAGAGGACGCAGGTGTGCTTTCTTTCGCTTTCTCGTTGTTTTTCTGCGCTCGAGTAGCAACACTAATCATATTAATCTCGTGGACCTGAGATGAAGATGGTCGGGATAAATCATGGTCTTCGAGAGGTGGGGTTGTAATAATGATAGATATTGGTGAGGCGGGGACAGGTGGTATAGGAGAGGGAATTGAAGCTAAAGGTCTCTCCCTTCGTAAGTTGTCTTTCTTAACCTTTCTATCTGAGAGAGGTGACTGACGAAGGATGGCTTTTAAAGCTTTGCATCCCTCCACATCATGTCCTGGTGTGTGGTGATAAGCGCAGATTTTAGACTCATCATAACCTATAGGTCGAGGTTTAGATGGGTCATAAGGTCTAAGTGGGGGTAGAGAAATGGTCGCATTCTCCACCAACATAGCAAGGATTTTGGCGTAAGATCCTTTGAGTGGGTCAAAATCGGAGGAGGATGAGGGTATTGATTGAGCAGGTTTCGGTAATGTTCGGGCATGGTTGGTTCGTACGGGTGGTGGTTTAGCCAAGGGGTGTTGACACGTGGTTTTAACTAAACGTGGTTTCTTTGGCGCAGGAGCTACGTTTAGCTGGTTAGATGATGAGGCTCCAGATAACGTGGTATCCAGAGACAATGGCGACAAAAGAGGAGTGACGGAAAACAAGTCCTTTGATGATGAAATTTGTTTAGGGTTGATGGGTGGACAGGATACGTGAGGTGACAATGTTGATATACCCTTAGATCTCTGTATGGGTGCAGAAGGCGTAGGTCATTTTAAAGAAAACGCAGGAGGTATGATATATTGATGCAAGGTGGAGGGATGAGGTCCCAATATGGAAGGTAGGTGTGACGATGATGGTTTTAATTGTGATAGAGGCACGGATTGAGGTTGTCTCCTAAGTGGAGGGGCGGCTTTATTTTTGGATAAATCTAGTCGCTTAGGCGGGTGTGTTAGACTGGGTATTGGTGAGGTCCCAAGTGTAGGGGAAGATTTGGTTAGGCTGACAGAGGTGGATGAGATACTGGGTAGAGATGCGGGGGGTGAAGATGAGGACATAGGCATTTTGAGTTTCTGTAAACACTTCGGGTATATGGTAGAGGTGTCTGGATCGGTCATCTGCATTTGAGTAGAATAGGGGTACTCAAACGTTCCCATAGGACTCGTCTATCTTCTGGAGAATGACAGTCTTCAGGTGTGAATTGGAATTTTTGTATGGAAGAAAGGTGGGTTGTGATTCCGGTCCACTGTGGGTGTGATACAGGGGGTAGATGAGGCATTGTATCAATAGGTGTTAAGAGGTCAACCGGTCGCTGAAAAGATTTAGGCGATGAAGAACTAATAGGTAGGAGGGCATGTTTGAGAGGATCCGTCATGGTTAAAGAAGTTGGTGATGTCGGTGCAAGAGGTTTCTCATCTAAGGATGACAAAAGGAGTGGCGAGCCTTCCTCTTGTGCAAGCAAGAGTGGTAAAAGGGGACGTTTGGGAAATAGATAGGTTAGATAACATCCGCTCGCAATCTTGTAGGGATGTGGTGTAAGAAGACTCATCTATTAGAAGAGAACTCTGGGCAGTTAACTCCTTTATGGGTAAAGGAATGATTTCGCTTTGGCTTGATGGTGGTGAAGGAGGTTCGGGCCCCTGGGTCAGTGAAGAGGCTTGATTCAAAATTTTCTCGATAGAGGCTTTTGGCTGGGAGTCGAAGACTGCATGGATCTCATGAACACTCTCCTCGGCTAAGATATCCTGGTTTATGTTACTATTGGAAGAGTGATTCGGGAATGGTTTGTTGAAGATTTTCAAATTTCAGTTGGCAGGGGCATTAGGATTATCGAGGGTTATATCCCCCGCATCAACCATTTCCTGCACTATGTTTTTCAACATCTTGCAGTTCTCATGACTATGTCCCTTTACGCGGTGAAAGTTACAGAAGTCATTTTCTTTGTACCAAGAAGGTATGGCGCGAGTGGAATCAAACCCGGAGTGAGGTTTAACAGGAGGTAAGGTAATGGCTCCTGCTTTAAGCAATTTTTCCAATATTACACCATATGTTTCTCCCAAGGGAGTGTAGTTGATGGGCTCTGCTTTATACTTATAGGTGGTTTTTGGTGGGTATTAGACGGTGGTTGAGATTTGACCATCACCGCGTGGACGGCTCCTTTTGATTTAGAAGAAGTGGATGTGTGAGGAGTGGTGGTGTTTGGTTTATTGGTAGAATCTGGAGTTCGGAAATTGGGGTTTTTGTTGCGCAACCGCAATTTCTCTTCTTCTAAGGCTCGAATTTCTAGTTTCCGAGCCATGGTAAAGGCCTCGTCAAATGTGCGGAAAGTTTGAATTTGAAGGGTAGGAGAGATGTGCTTAGCGCATGCCCACGTAAAAAGTTCGATAAGTTCAGCCTGAGGCAAGGCATATGTAAGTTGGTTGATAAGGCCCCGCCATCGTCCAACGAAATCTGCGATAGATTCATCTTCAAATTGTCGGATGGCATAGAGGTCGGTGATAGATACTTTCTTGGCAATGTTAATGGAGAAATGATCCAAGAAAGATTGGGCTAGTTGGTTAAAAGAGAAGATTGAGTGCTGGGTTAAAGCACTGTACCACTCCAAGGCGGGTCCTGATAAGGACATGGGAAAGGTGCGGAGTAACAAGGCATCATCATGAGCAATCAAATAACAAGCATGTCTAAATGATCGCAAGTGTTGTTGAGGATCCTCTTTACTATTAAAACGAGTAAATTTTGGCAATTCCCATTGAGGAGGATATGAATGAAGGGGGACAGAAGGGTGAATAGGCTCCCGACAAACTTGCTCGTATGTCAAGGCGCTACGACTTCCCGAAATAGAAGCCTCCAGATTTTGCATTTTGTCCATCATTTGTTTGATGAAATCCGTGGTTGGATGAGATGATGGTGTGGTTGTGGTAAACGGAGGCAAATTGGGCCAAGGGCCTCCGCTAGACAATGGTGGGGTTAAGTGTTGATAAGGTATGGAGGATGAATATGTTGAGGCGACCGAATAGGGATGTCCCATATAAGATGTTGAGGTCACTGGATACGTGTATGGGAATGAAAAGGTAGGCGGAGCTTGAGAAGGAAAGCTCGTGTGGATAGGTGGCAGAGAGCAAGTCATGAACGGAGCAGTCTGCAAGAGAGATGAGGTAGGAGAGCAGTGGCGGTAATGATATGTGGGGTCCAAGATTAACCAAAGGAAAGCCAATCTGTGTCGTATGAACCTCTGAAGCCGTCGGATTGGGAGACGGGGCTAAAGATGCAGGAAGCAAGGCGGTGTTATCAGGCAGAGTGGGAGCTAAATGAGTAGCTATACTAATAGGCATGCCAACAAGGAGTTGACCATCGGGCGTACGGTCAGGGGCATGAGACAAATAGTATTGTACAGCGCTAGGATTAGCATCCAGAAATTTGGCAAATTCCTTATCTCCTACAGGAATTTTGGGGATCTCACTGGTGTCCGTAGGGTTCCCTATAGAATGTGAAGGGGGTGATTCAGGCAAAGGCACAGAGCAGGCATGTGAAACCATGGCGGCGGCTTGCTTCCGAGTGATAACAACCATGGACAAGAGTATACAGTAGGGCTTCAATCTATCGGGAATAGAAACAGCCTCAGAATGGTGAAATTGGTAGGTTGCTGGTTTGTCAGAAACTGTAAAAGACAGTAACCGATATCGGTCTAATAACCGATGTCGGTTAGACTATAGCCGACGTCGGTCAGTTAACCGATGTCGGTGTAATAAGACTGGTATAAGAAAATATAAGAAGCTGCTGATTTGATTTTTAACAATGCTTAGTACATTTATCAATTGTTTCGAGGTGATGACAATGTAAAGATGTAGTATGACAGAGAAAACAGAATCGAAAAAAAGCAAGATGCACACGCAAATCCAGAGACTAACCCTAGGGTTAATTTTAATTATCGTGGGCTTATGCCTTTAGACGTAGAATGATGTCAGAATCCTAAACAAAAGACTTAGAGGAAATGTCAAGTTTGTTTTGGCTTATAAGGTTACCTCAATCAGGTGGAGGAATACCGCGGAAAAGGGGGATGTTTGAGCTGTTGTGTTAATTGTGAAGTGATTCGGTATGTGTTGTGCAGTGAAAGTAAGATTAATTTCTTGTCAATACCGTGGATATCACCCCCACGTGTACGACCTGTTACTTAATCTATGTTCACTAGAATTGAAAACAACAAGCAAGAATGTGATGCACGTGTTTTAAACCCAAATCGAAAATGATATTCGATGAAGCAAAAGAGATGACTTTCACTAATGCAAAGATGTAAAAGCAAAGCAAGTTCTTTTACCAAAATAACAAAATACCTTGTGAATATCTTTAGAAGAAAGCAAGTATGCTCCCTATATGAAAGCAAGCAAGAAAGAAAGAAACCCAAAATGGGTCCCACCGGGCGTGCCAAAATGTTTCGCTCGGAATGTTTCAGCTTTTTGGGAATAGAGTTGCTTCTATCCTTTCATTCCTTTTAGAAACAGATAAGGGTTAGGGCTAGGAGGAATACCTGTTGAATGTCGAGATGGTGTGCGCGTGCATCTGTAGAGAGAGAGATCAAAGTTGATTGCGAAGAACTCCTTTTTGTCTTGGAAGGACTACCTGCAAATAAGAATACAAGACCACAAGATTTTGATTAGACAATAAATGAGGGAACTGCCTTGGGCCCAGGAAATATAACACTTCCTTTCGAAGGTGGTCAGTTCCCCTGCTAATATGAATTAACATGAAATATTGTAAAATAACAATTTAATTGCTTCGCTTCGTTGAAACAGTAGGGGAAAGGCGGTTTTCGGTTTTGAGTCACAATAACCGATACCGGTTACATCGCTAACCGATATCGGTGGGGCTATGTTTTAGGGACTTTTGGTGAGGGTGGTCAGTAGGGTGGTGTGTTGTTTGTAAGGCTAGTATATGAGTGGGATTAGGTAACGGGGTGATGAGAGGTAAATGAATGATAGTTAGATATAATGTGTTGCTGGGTGGTAGATCTAGGAATGGATTTATGACGGCTGTGATTCAAAAGTCTAAGAAATATTATTAAAGAGAACACACAAGATGCAACTTACTGGTTATTGACGAGGATGCAGGTCCGAGAAGTGTAATGACAAAGGTAGAACTCAGGTAGGATGGCCTGGCACTCAGGAGATGAGATACCTCCCTCCCGATGATCAGCTGAGTATCACAGGGCTCTGATTATTCAGTTGCAGTCTTGGGCTTGGTCTCCTTCGCTGCAAACTCTTCTTGTCTCTTCACTTGTCTCTTCACTTGTCTCTTGCTTGGCTCAGCAAATCCAGATTCTTTTTATCGCTTCTGATGATCCTGATTGATCCAAAAATCCTTCGACCTTTGTTTCTGGTTAGGGGAGCCCATTTACAGGGAACCGATGGCGGTTACGTAACCGACGGCGGTCGAGTAGAACTGTATCGGTTCAGGGTCAAAGTGGGCTATTTTTAGTAAAATAGCCAACTTTCCTCCTTTTCTCCCGAGGGATTAGTCATGGCTTGGTCAAGTGACTAGAAGGTCGGTTTTGGGTGCGAGAAAGGGGTCATTAGTCATGGTGTGGATGTAGACCAAGTTATAGGTCTTAATTAGATTAGTTTAGGTTAGGCCTAGGTCATGATGAGGTGGCAAAATGAGGTGGTAGGTAGGTGATGTGGATTTATTAATTATAAGATAATAGTGAGGATCATATCAAAATCCTTCCGAGGTGCTACCAACTCCTTTAAATCTTGATTGTTAATAGGTCGGATAGATGTCTCCCCACTACAAATGACATACAAATCATTTATCTACCTCGAGTGTCTTGTGCAAATCCAATATGTTTCTTGAGTTGTGAAGGAGAATAAATTTAGGTACAACAACAGAAGTATGTAAAATTTTAAGCAAGATAATATTATTCCCCTACTAGGATAATGGCTGAGAGAGAGGGTACCACACACCGGAGTAGAGCACAAAAGGTAGGTTTTGCATGAAAACCTTTCTCCTCACAACCTCGAATATGATAAGGAGATTACTTTAAATGCATTTTTGATGGATGGATTCTAAGTAATATCCTCTTCGACACAGGAGCAAAGTTTAATGTTCTTACCTTAGATGACTGACATCAAATTGGAAGGCCCACATTAAAGCAATCTTTGAATGTGCTATATATGGAAAAAATGACTAAAGAAATGCCAATTGGATTCCTAAAGGATGAATTTATCACCATTCAAGGGGCTAAGTTCACTACAGACTTCGAAGTCTTGGCACTCACCGAGGAAGAAAAATTTCCAAAATTTCTTGGGCGCCCATGGTGTTACAAGAACAATGCTGACCTGCGGTTTAACAAGGGGTATATTAGATTTGAGAAAAATGAAGAAAGGGTGATCATTCCTTTAACATATGGGAAGTCAACACCCTATACTAAGCCCTTAGGAGAATAATTCCTTGATAGAATCTATGTGTGCTCCATCATAGATCCTAAGATAATTCATCCCATGCAAGGAGTCATCCAGTTTGAAGGTTCTTAGTCCTTGATTGATACCACTAGTGTGGCATGCGAAAATTGGGCGCATAGGACTTATGAGTTGATTGGGTGATAGTTAAGAGGATCTGTAACAAGGGTAACAAAGGCACACTTAGTTAAGCACTTAGGAGGGAAGAAGTTTCCAAGTTACTCTAGAGGAGCATATCCTGAAATTTTCTTGCATGAAATAGAAGCTTAGTGGAAGAATAAGGACAAGAGAAGGGGAATGCTCAATTATAACCTACTCAGAACTATAGTGCACTGCTGAGCTACACATCGGGAGAACCTCCTAGAGTGGCGCGAGGTAAGAATCACATTCTCTATAAGGTTCTACAGGAGCAACATGCCCACTGATTATACAAGATTACCATGGTAAAGAGACCACCTTATTTCATATACAAGCATGTGATAAGGCCTTGATGGGGAGTACAGAAGTGTTATTACCTTCGTTATGGGTGCATAAGTTATATTGTAACTTACAAGGTTGTGCACGGGCATGGGATATTCATTCAAAGATGATTTGTCAAATAAGTAATTGGTAGGAGTTGGCAGATAATCTTATTCAATCCTTCAAGTATAGGAGTATAAATCCATTAGTAGATAGGGCATTGCAAGTGATCAAGTGCCTTACGATGGGAGATAGTGCAATGGTAGAGGATAGGCTACTGGAACTACCGGGTGAGCCTTATTTGGAGACATGCCTCAATGAAGAAGAATTAGACGAAGTAAAGCTTAAGCACACATATATGGAAAAATAAAAAGGAAAGGTAGTTTATGTAGTATATAGAGAAGAAATGGAATCTTTGGATGTTAGCCATTCAGAAGGTATACATGAAGTCATAGATAACACTGATGAGCGAGCATGTACCTACCATGAGCCCTTGAAAACAAAGAAGGTTAACATTAGGATGGAGATAGAACCTAAGGAAGCTATCATTGGGGACTATTGGTGAAAAAATAAGTTTCAAATGTTATTGATCTATTACACGAGCTCGAGGATTTGTTCCCTCATGGGTACTATGAACTCAAATGTGTTCACCATTCCTTGGGGGATATGAAGATCAATTTGAATGAAGGTGTGCACCTGATTCAAAAGAGGCCTTATCAGATGAATCCAAATTCACGTGTATGGTTCAAGGAATAAATAGACAATATGATAGAATTTGGTATCATTGAGGCTGTGGAATAATCATAATGGATAAGCCCAATGGTTAGCAATATCAAGAAGGATGGAAGGATAAGAAATTTTTTTTACTATAGGTATCTGAATGTAGTATGTGTCATCGATCCTTTTCCAACCCTATTTACTGAAGAAATTTTTGAGGGAGTAGTCAGGTGCAAAGTCTACTCTGTTATGGATGGGTTCTCAGGGTATCACCAAGTCAAGATTCCAAAGGAATACCAGAGAACAACAACTTTTTCCACTGAATGGGGAAGTTTTTCCTACATATTTATTCCTTTTGGATTGAAGAACACACCTTATGTGTTATCACACATCGTGGTACAAGAATTTCAGGACTTCATCCATAAATTTCTTAAAGTTCACCTGGATGAATAGACCATGTATGGGTTGGTTAAAGACCATTGTGACAATTTAATATTGATGTTTGAAATATGTTGAAAGCTAAGGATATCCATCAACATTAAGAAATGTGTATTTACTACCCCATTTGTAACCTTTTTAGGACACATTATATACAAAGAAGGCTTACTAGTAGATCCTGCCAAAGTTGTAGTTATTGTGGGATTAGGGTAGCCTACTAGTCAAAGCGCAATGTGCGGATTCCTTGGGCATACGGGGTATTATATAAAATTCATCAACGGGTATGCCAAGATCACTGCACCCGTGGAGGAATTATTAAAACAAAAGAGTGCCTTTCATTAGGGAGAAGTGCAACAGAAGGCATTTGAAACTTTGAAGGATAGGCTTTTCACAATGCTTATACTACATTTTCCTTCTTGGGATAAGCCTTTCCATGTGCATGTTGATGCCTCAAGAACAACTATGGGAGAAATACTAGTACAACCTAGTGAGGGAATTATTGATCATCCCTTGTGTTTTGCAAGTAGAAATTTGACACCAATAGAATAGAATTACATAACTACTAAGTGCAAAGCATTGTCCATGATCTACGTGCTACACAAGTTTAGGTAGTATCTATTGGCAACACCATTTATATTCTACATGAGACCACGTGGCATTGAAGTACTTAATCAACAAACTCGTGATGCAAGGGCACATATTTCATTGGGTTCTATTATTTCATGAATTTGAGTTCATAGTGGTCATAAAACCAAGGAAGAGAAATTTAGGTCATAACCACTTGTCAAGGATTAACACATGGCAGGATGCGCAAAGCATTGAGGATACAATTTCAGATGTGTAATTGTTTAGGTTGCGGTGTGCTCCCTCAAACTTTGAAGATATAGTAGTGTTCTTGAAAATAGGTTTGGCACCGGAAGGAATGAGGGATCTGGAGAGAAATCAATTAGTAATATGCGTCGCACCCTACATGTTGATTAGTGGATACCTGTATAAGTTAGGTCGTGATGATTTTCTGCACTGATGCATATTGGAACATGAGCACATAGAAATTATAGAAGAAGCACATGGTGGGATTGCAAGAGGACGTTATGCAAGAAATGCTACCGCATAGAAGATTTAATTAGTAGAGATTTGGTGGGAAACCATCTACCAGGATTATATTGTGTTTAGCAAGGCCTATGACCATTTTCAGCACCTTGGCAAACCTAGAAAGAGGGATGTAATGCCCTTATGACCAATATCCAAAGCTTTGAACCATTTGAACAATGGGAAATTGACTTTGTAGGGATAATTTCACCATCCATGCAAAGGAATGGTTCGTGGTATATCATCACTTGCACCGATTACCTAACACAGCGGGAAAAAGTAGCACCTACGGAGGATTACACTGCAACGACAACTGCTATATTTTATGGGAGAACATAATCAGCATGTATGGTTGTCCTTTACTTTTAATAAGTGATAGAGGTACACACTTTCTCAATGAAACCTTCAGGATTTTGTTAGCATAATTTATGGTGATCCATCATAAGACTACCCCTTATCACCCTCAAGAAAATGCAAATGCTAAGGCATTTAACAAAATACTAAGTAACTTGTTGACTAAGATCTATGACATTGGAAGAAAATATTGGGATGGTAAAGTATCATCTATTGTATGGGAATATAGAACAACCTACAAGAGGTTGAACAAGGCCATACTATTTCAATTGGCATTTGGTGTGGAGGTTGTTTTTCTAGTTTAATTCATGTTACCATCATTGTGTATAGCACACGCAGGATGGTTAGCTGATGAGAAAGCACTAGAAGAAAGGATTGATAAGTTAATGTAGGTAGATAAAAGGTGATCACTTGTTATATGGAGTCGAAGACCGAGAAAGAAATAAAAAATGCATGGCATGATCATCATATCAAGAACAAGAAGTTTTAGGTTGGGAAGATGGTGTTGTTGTATGATTCCAAGCATCTGGGCCATCCTAGGAAATTTAAAGTCCATTGGTTGGGACCTTACATCATCTCATACATACTTGATTCTGGAAATTATTAGTTACAAGCACTAGATGGGACAAGATTACCTGGTCATTTCAATGGGAGTATACTAAATCCCTACTATAAATAAGTCTTCTTGATGTTTGTAATAAGGTAGTACTTCCAGTTAGCTTAGAATTTCCCTTTATGCTTTTATTTTCTTGTGTTTCCCTTTCTCATTTCTTGTTCCTTTCTTTTTGTTTCGTTTTACACCTTGTGCACGGTAACCACATTATTTTTCCAAGGTTGTGTATGCACAGAGGACCGCACATCTATTTTAGTGTGGGGTGGATTAATGCAAAGTATAAGCCTGCAATATAAGTTAAGTGGCCCAATAGAAGGAAGCACGTAAGGTGGAGAAAGTGGATGAGGAAATGGTGGATATTGAATTATAGTGTCAAAAAGGCTGTAACAAAGACCACGTACAAAGGATGAAGAGTGCAGGAACAACATGAGGTAGGCAAGGGAAAAAAATTGGGTAAAGGACAAAAGAATTGCCTTTGGTGTTGCGGACATGCGTGTAAGATTTTGTTTGTTTGGATTGGATTTTTGTGTGTCATAAGGTTGTAAAGGATTTTTCACATAGGATGTGGCATATGGTAAGGGTACTTAAAGTCGGCTCGGTGGAAAAATCCACATTTAATGTTAAAGTACGTTGGTAGGTAGTATAGCATTTATTGTTGGAGGGAAGCAAAAACTATAAATACAAGGTCGGGTAATTCATTTTTCTATCTTGCTATTATGAAGTTGAAGCACTCTTGTGAACTAGGGAATCTAGAGAGAAATTTGTGCAAAGGAAGAAGAATCTGAGAAATTTGAGTGTGCTACTAGAGTAGATTTGTGAACCAAAAAGGAGTACATGGGCGTGAGGAAAGGTTGTGTGAATAGCGTCATCTTGTGGAAGGTTTTCCTAGTTAGTTTTTGGCAGCTAGGGCGTGAAGAAAGAAGGATTCATTCCAGGAGTTGAAGCTTTGGAGTTGAATTTGGAGTGTAGCAAAGTAGCAGATCAGAGTTAGAAGTTTGTAGTTGATCCTAATAGAAAATATGATACCCAAGAAACCAACCATTTCATCGAAGAAAACAAAGGGCAAGGGCAAGGGAAAGAAAATCGTTGTCCTCACAAGCACCAATGAAGAATGGTATGCAGAAATACAATACCTAGATGGAGTATTGCTAGGAAAGGAATGGGTTTCACATCTAAGGAAAATGATGGTGAGTGATTAAAACTATCACATGAGAAAAAACTATAAGGAAATGACATTAGAGTTGGTTCATCCAACTAACAAGGGGACACCAGATGGGATGCCTATTTACAATGATGAGGTGAATGTCAAATTAAAGAAGGATGGATTATTGTAACTATATGAGTTGCCTTACTTTGGCAAGCCTAAGCACCTTTGTCAATGGTTGATGTCGCGAGTGCATGAGGATAAATTTTATTTTGTGGGGTGCACGATGTGCATAAAACCACAGCTGATATCAAAGTTCATAGGCCTCATTTGTAAAGGAGATAACATATATGATTATGTGAGTGATAAGGAGGATATTAAGGAGACTATAGCTACTTATGACTATAAGAAGGGGTCACGATACTTTGACATTGCTGAGATTCTGGACCCTGTTATGAGGATGGCCATGTGCTTGGTGACCAAGCTCAATGATCAGGAATGATGGAAATAAGTGAACAAGGTATGGATAAATGTATGCTAAAATATATCGTAGGGAACCATTTATAACTTATCCTCTTTCATTGTGGATGAGATCATAAGCAACATGTAGGAGGGAGAAAATATTCTATTCAGTAATGTACTCCTCACTATTGTATTTTCAGATATTGGAGTGCTTGATGGGCCGGAAAAATTTGTTGGGGAGTATCAAGAGTAGGATCCCTCACTCGTAAAAAGGTTTGTAAAGTACACTTGTGAAACCATGATGACTTCTCACAAGGCGTGCTTGGAAAAGTGGTATAAGTGAATGTGTGACACATTCAGAGTAGAATGGAGGATCCCATAGTAGTTACCAATGCTCATAGATGGAGAGGAAGATTTTGTAGTGTATCAACATTTCTACATTGGTAGATTTACATTAACAGATGGGACTATGAGTCCATGGTGTAAGCTACCCTTCTCCTTCACCACACAATACTTCCAAGCTAGAGTCAATTGGTTCAAGGAGGCCAAGATACTAAGGTTCAACCTTAGTGAGGTATATCTAGACCACCACGAGCTGCATCGAAATCTCATCTACCTAAATAAGTGTGCATATGTGGAGAAATATGTCTCCCACAAAGTACAAATGATGAAGCCTTTAATGCCACCGATTGCAGGGAGGACCATAGCAAAGGTGTATTTGCACATAAGGTCAAAGTTTGAAAAGGGAACTTACTTGGAGAATGATGCCTCCATTCTTAAAGACCCTATAGGAAGGAAGAAGGTTGCGCCAAGGAAGAGAGAAATAGAATAGGTACAGGAGAAGGCACCAAGTGTTCAAACCACACAATCGATGGGCATCATTGGAAGAAAGAGCTAAGCGTAGTACTTATGCATGAAGAAAGAAGTATCCTATCAAGGAGAAGACCCTATAAGAAGAGGCTTGAGAGAATGAAGATCCCCTCATCCACGAGGAATTGACAATAAAGAGATCACCTACCAAGGAGAAGGAAAAGAAAGAATATCTTGTGCTGGAATCCCCAGTAAGAAAGAAGCAGAAGGTGACAGATGAGGAAGACTCAGAAGAGACGGAGAGTCTAGATTCCTACATCAGTAACAAGGATGATGATGATGAGCTTGAAGGAGGTGAAGACCATCCAATCTATGAGGTACATGATTTTGAGGAAGAAGGAGATGAGGAGTATAAAAAGATGATGAGGAGAAGAATGATGAAGGAGAATCGAGGCTCAAGGAAAGGGGGTGAGTAGAGAAGTAAATAAAAAGGATCAAAGGACCCCAAGCCTCATAAAGGAATAGGTAGAAGAGGTCACAGAGAGAGAAGTGGTGGGAATTATCAAGGACCTAGTAGAAAAAGAGGTAGAACGCAACATGGATGAGGTGCTGAAGGAAGTTGAGGAGGAAAGCGTAGGAAAATAATATGGAAGCATGGGGGGAGATCCCAGTTTGGCTGTAAGCTTTCCAAGGGCCACACACATAGGGAGGAAGATCACAGAAGAAACACAAGGTCAAGTAATGGGCTACATTGATGATTTGAATAAGGTGTTGGACATGTGCTTTCAGAGCATTGTACTAATGAAGCTACTCTTGGCCATGGCTTCATTTGATGAGGAAGGTGCATACCCTTAGATGAGGAAAATGCTATCATGGGCATTTGAGTCCCACATTGATGATCCCAAATTTGAAATAAGATAAGGAGAATTGATGAAGGTGCTAGAAACAAAATGAAAAAACCCCTTGGTGAATGCTTAACAATTATTAGATGAGAAAATCTGCAACACGCTCAACAAAGTTTCAGTTAAAGTTGAAGCTAGACTCTTTGGAAGAAATGACAAGGTGAATTTCCTAGAGGTAGAGCTGAAGAAAAAGGATGAGGACCTCTTTGAAAAAAGAAAGGAGCTAGTCAACACTTAGTTAAGGGGCGAGTTAAAAGATGAGAAGGCAAGTGTGCATGAGGTATACAAGAAAATAGAGATGATCATAGATACCATTGTCTTGAAGCATCCAGACTTAACACTTCCTACAAAAAAATATGGATCAACCTTATAGTGCCTAGAGGACTTGATCTGCATGCTCATTATGGAGATTCGGCCACTTGCTTTGGAATCTTCAAAGGAGGTATAGGCGTGCTATGAGAAAGAAAATAAGATGAAGGTTGTAGAAATTGTTGCTTAGTACAACAAGATCCTCACCGATGTGAAATCTGCCATACAAGTTGCTAAGACTACCTATGATAATTGCACATATAGGGATAGAGTGGAAAGTATCTTGGTTGCCACCCATGAAATGAGACTCAAGAAGTTCCAAGAAAAGAATAAGGGGAATAGGGTTGAGGGATATAAAATCCCAGCCAAAGTTGAAAATAAATCAGAGGCCATTGAGATCTTATGGGGCTCAATCAAGAACTAGCTAAAAGAATTATACCCCCAAATCACTCAGGGATGGATGTGCTCAATTATTTGCGAAAACTATTGGAGGGGATTGTAGAGACAATGAAAGTCATGGGATAAGGGATAAGATTTGAGGAGGTAAGCACTCCAATGTGCAACCTCTGTCAATAATAACATAATGAGTTTGATGTCTAGGATAAGTTGGAGATAGATTTGAGGAATGATTTCCCTCTCCTCCTTCAACAGTGATCATGATTTCACCCCCATTCTTTTTCCCAAATCTTCATTCCCTTATTCTTTATTTCTAACCATTATAAGGATCCAACATTATTTATTATTTGAAGGGTGTTTCCAAGGATAGAGAATAGGCATAGTGTAGGGTGATGTTGGGCCCTAGAATATTGTATAAGTATGATAAGGTGTGTTGGCAGGTGGTACCTAGTTAAAGAAGGGCACACAAGGTTGAAGCGCGCAGGGAAGGGTTCTAACAAGGTTTTGCAGAACATATGGAATGCATCCATAAGGAAAGATGGGTTTTTGAATTAGCCATATTTGGTGTCCTAGGAAGCACATGAGAAAATCATGAACCTCCAGCATATGGAATGGATAAGGTTCCGGCTGGCGCGATGAAGGAAAAAAAAAAGGGAATATTCCATGCATGCAATGGAAGGTTCCAGAAGAGCATCATTACACAAAGCGGAGAACTCAGATCAATGAAGGTATGCTCCATTGGAGGACCACTTGGACACTTGGAAACTGATTTGTTACCTTAGAAGGCATGGAGGTGAAGGAAGGAAAGCTATATAATGAGGTGCGTGAATAGTAGAAAAGGATATATATAGAGATACGAGAGAGAGAGGAGAGCATAAAGATACATAGAGTCATCCTGGGAGAGAAAAGGTATGGGGAAAGAAGTGAAGCCCTATAAAAATACCATGGAGGATTCTGTGGGTTGGGATTAGTGAAATATAGGAATCATGGCATATTTAAAGGGATTTGTCTAGATTCTTCTCTATAATGTGATGAACATAGTTTAGTTATGATGCATGACTTGGCTCTGAATTGTTATATGAAGGTTTTTTATGACTTTGAGGAATGTAATGTGGTTATTGAATATATTAATATGAATATAAGGCTCTTTTTTGAATCATATATGTGGTCATAAGTACAATATTTATGCATTTCCTTTACAAATGACTCAGTTATACATGTTGTTTGTTATTTCCATTTTTGGATGCATTGAAATGACAACTTGTCCTAGGTCCTCAGAATGATGCATGGTTCTTTTCTGTTCATTTCCATTTGAATATCTATCATAAGATTATGCATTCTCACAAGAATCACATAAATTAGAGACTCAATGCCCACGCATGCCGTAGATGAGTGCCCGGCACCTCTTGGATGATAGGTCGGTGCACATGGGATTAGATTATTGGTCTAACAGTATAAAAATGACTACAAGAATTGATTCATAACACAAAGGAAATGCATTATACTTATGCTCATGAATACATATATGCTTTAGAACATAACCTTCTATTTATATGTTCAGTAACCATATTACATTCATTGAGGCCATAAAAGCCAACATAATAGTGCAGAGCAAGGTCATGCATGAGGAACTAAACTATGTCCTTCACATTACAAGGATAAATACAAACCCATCCCTCTAAATATGCCATCACTCCTATATTTCCTCTAATCCCAACCCATAGAATCCTCCATAGTATTTTTGTAGAGCTTCACCTCTTTTCCACCACCTCTGCTCTCTTAGAATCACATCCCTTCTTCTACCCACGCACCTCTATATATAGCTTTTTACCTTCACTGCCATGCCTTTTGAGGTAACAAGATCGTTGCCAAGTGTCCAAGTGGTCCTCTAATGGAGCATGCCTCCTTTGATCTGAGCTCTCCACTCTTTGTAATGATATTCTTTTGGATCCTTCCATCACATACATGGAATATTTCATTCTTGATCCTATAGCTACCGAGACTAGAACCTTATCCACTGCATGCTACCACGGTTCATGCTTTCCTCATGTGTTATCTAGAACTCCAAATATGGCTAAGTCCCAACACCATCTTGTCTTATGCATGCATCATGTGTTCTACTAAACCCTGCTAGAACCCTTCCTTGTGCACCTTTAACCCGCACGTCCTTCTTCAAGTAGGTCTTACGTGCCCACGCACCTTCTTTTACTTAGCCAATATTTTGGGGCCCAAAATCTCCATATTGAAGTAAGGTGTTGGTAGTAGTGAATTATACTACTAGATAGTTGCATTTATGTGACCAATCAACAACAACAAAAAAATGTCACCAGTGAGTTGCATTTATGCAACTGATCAACACTAGACAAAGTTATGCAACCAGCCACGAGGGGAAGAAAATGCTACCATCATGAAGAAAAATTGTATGCAAGTAACCGAGTGTGGGAACAAATTAGGAATTAATGTAAGTAGTACAAAGTTGTTCAACTACCTGCTTAGTGAGGTATGATTCCCATGACTTCCCATGTAAGAAAAAGACCAATTTGTATGGCATCTCATACCTCTTTAATGAAATTTGTTAGTTGGTGAGCTAATTTCAAGGATCTTCTTCTATATATTGTAAAATTCACCTCATTTTGAGGGGAGACATTCGGTAATGTAAAAGAACTATGTCAAAATTGTTCTAGAGTTGTTGTGAGCTGCATGCCTCGAATTGGGGAATTTTTCGAAGTATTCTTACCTTGTGCCTATATTGTAATTGATTGTGCATAATTTTGAGCAATAAATAAATGTTTTGTGGCTTTTCTGGCTCTAACTTGAATTGTATTGCATCTCTTGCCTTCCATTGTATTTGTAGGTATATTATTCATGTTTTGATTTTATTACAGGACCCTTGATTTGTTGTGCTCCATGAATATGGGGAATTGGATATGGTTTCATAATGTGGCACTTTTGTCTGCCCTCTCCCACTCTATTTTCTCCCCATTTTTTCTCACTTAGAATATCTTCACCCCCCTTGTTCTTTGTGTTATTGCCTCCCTTAGTTTAGGAATTTTATTTTATGTATTTCTCTCTCCCTAATCCCTTGGAATATATAGATTAGGATTAGAATTTCTGCATTTTCCCTTTCTAGGATTAGTTTTAATAGTAGGAATAGGTAGAGGAACCATCCTTCTCTAGAGGTTTGTCTCAATTGTAGGGTCGCACACTTTGAGACAATCCCATGTTAGCAGATTACAATGATTTCCTCACACACATATGAATTAAAATTGGAGGGTGTTGTAATTTTGTACTAACAATTTTGGCATGCCTGATGGGACCAAGAAGTCAATATTTCTAGTTTTATCAATATTGGGTGTGTCTTAATAAGATTATAGCCTTTGGAGGCTATGTAGAACCACATCTAGCAACTCAATAAAAAAATCAACTGGTTTTAGTAGTATTGGTGGTTTAAGTTCATGAGAAGGATTTAAAAAGGTATGGTAAAAGAGAAAAGAGTATCTTTGAATACTTGCAACTCTCTCTAAGCAGAGGAAGAAGAGGTAGAAGAGTGAAGAGGTTTCCATCTCCACCAAATAGAACCTTGTCTACACCTCCACTTGGTAGACCATTTTTGCAATCGACTAGAGTTCTTAGACCAATCATAATGGCTAAAAAACCTGTTATCCAAAATGTGCCCCTGCTCATTTTTGTGGCTAACTCCTTGTGTTCTTGCCTCTCTTGTGCCTCAGTCTCCATTTTTTTATTTTTATGCACTCAAATATTTCTGGAAATGGCACCATTCAATAGAGCTCTCTCTCAGCTTTCCAGAAAGGTAAATTTTTCCTCCTAACTCATATTTTTCAAGTTATGGCTCGATGGAGTTTTTGTGGGAAATTTTCCCCTTAGAAGCCTACAGCCAATAGGAAGCTACCACGTGTCCCAAGAGGTGGCGGAAAGGAGAGAAAAAATTAGAATCTTTTTCAAGTTTTGGTCAAAATTTGCAAAAGGAAAATTCTTGCCCGTGAGCCCACAACGAATAGGGTTACGCCACGTGTCTTCACTAATCAGGGCGGCGAGAGGTAGAAATGCAAATTTTGCTAAGTGTTTTGCAAAATTTCTAAAGGTGAAAGTTTGGGGTAGAGGGCCCGTGCCCAATAAAAATAGGACATGTGTCCTGTGGTCCCAGGAGAGTTCAGAGCTTGGGAAAGATTTTCAAATTTTGGCTAAGTTTCACCAAAAAATTCAAAGGGAAATGTTTGCCCCACGGCCCCTTCCATCCAATTAGGATGTGCCACATGTCCAAGAGTGGTGGGGCATGGGGGGAAAAATGAAATTTTTTCTAAAGTTAAAAATGCAAAATTTTCAAAGGTAAAATTCCCCCGGGGCGTGAGCCAATCAAACCTAGCCACGTGTCCATGTTGCAAAAAAATTAAAGAAAGAGCCCGTAAGAAAAATTTCAAGGATGAGCCCATAGCCAATCACATCATGCCACATGGCATCCAAGTGGTAGAGTGTGGGGATTTTCGAAAAAAATTTCCAAATGCAAAAAAGAGGTAAAATTTGAATTTTTTTCCCGCCTTTCCGTTTTGGGCTTGTTTTTGCCATAAATCTTAAAATAGCCATAACTTTCGATTCAGAGCTCGGATTTTCACGTTCTTTATATCAATTGAAATCTGGTGAAATTATCTACGAGATTCCATGGTCAATTTTGAATTTTGGATTAGTTTGGAGGGAGAAAATAAAATAACACTTCTAGTACGTGCCTATGGACAGAACTGATGTTTCAACAACTAATTTTAATGCAAAATGGGTCGCATTCTTCTCCAGCATGGTCAAAAATGTCAGGGCATGGGTTTGTAAGGACCTCCATGCTATTTTTAATGCATTTTTGTCAATGGGGAATGGCTCCCATGTTTTTTCATGTTTTCTCTCTCCTGGGCTCGACCCATGCACTATAAAAGCTAGATTTGGCTCATTTTTCAAAGATTGAACACTTTTTTACACAACAAGCTTCTGTTTTCACCTTCAACAAGTGATTTTGGCAAGTATCAGACCTTCCAGGGATTGTAACAGGTTTTTCTGCCTCTTTGGTGTTGGAATACAAGGATTTTGATGTTGAAAATCACAATGCAGGCTCTGTGAATGCTTTCAGTCCTTTGTATGTGTTGTTTGCTTCATTTCAAACCCTTGATCACAGTTATCAACCTGTGCATGATGTTTTATGTTACAATTTCTGATTTGTGTCAATTTTCATGAGCAAGAAGTGCTCACCACTCCTTTGGTGTATCACCTTTATCAGTTTAGTTTCAATTTTTACATTTCTTATCCCTGTCTCCTTGCAAATTAGGATAAAATTAGGATCTGAACCTCTGCAGTTGTGTAAATAATAGATCTAATCAGAGGAGTTTGAGGAACCAGCCTCTAATCTAGAGATTCCTCTCTCATCTTGCAAGTCCCACACTTGGAGAGAGGTTTCAATGTTGTGCAATCACACTGGATGCCCTAAACATCAACTTAGAACCTTGATTTGCATCTAGGGGTGCTGCTGATTTGCAACAATAGTTTTGGCACACCAGTGGGACATTAGAGGTCTCATTTTATCGTAGTAAAGTTGATGTGCATCTGCTACAATTTTCTTGCTTCAAAAGAGCTATAAATTACACATATGGCGACTCCAAGGGGAAGAATCAACTAGTTTCAGCAGTGCAGGCCTGAAAACTCATGAGAAGAGTCACCACAAGGTCAAGAGCTGGAGAAGAAGAGGTGCTATTTGAATACCTGAAGTTATCTCCAAGAAGAAGGAAAAGAGGAAGAAGGATTCAAAGGTCTCCATCTCCACCAAACAGAACTCTCTTAACTCCTCCACCTGGCATGCCTTTCATTCAGTCAACAAGGGTTTTAAGACCAATTAGAATGGAACAAAACAACCCCTATGTCAATTTCACAGGTAGCAGCCCACTTGCCCTCAATGCATAACATCCAATTCCAATTGCAGCCTTGAAGAACATTCCATACTTCACTGGAGAGAATCATACTACTCCAGGTGATCATGTTAATGACATTGCCAACCTTTGTGCAATTCATGAAATCAATGAGATGCAAGTGGCTGTCAAATTGCTAGCATCTTCGTTTAAGGGGAAAGCATTGCAATGGTTTAGAAGTCTTGCTTTAGGTTCTATTCAGAATTGGAACTAGCTATGTATAGCACTTCATGAGAAATTTGGAGAGAAGGGAGACTTGTCTCTTTTGGAGTAGCTGACAACCATCAAGAGAGCTCCCAACGAGCAGCTGACTGATTTCAACTTCAGATTTCAAAAGACTTGGGAGAGAATTCCAGTGGCAGTCAGGCCAACAACAGAAGGTTCTTTTCTCTACTACCTCAAAGCTCTAAATTCTTATATTTCTATGTTGATTCAGTCCATGGGAGGCATAACTATCCCTATGGCTTATAGCATTGCCATTAGGGCTGAAAATTGTTTGATCCAAGCTGGCAAACTAGCCCCTAGACCTCCCATGCCATTGTTTCCAAGTTTAGAGAGCCCAAACACTAATCAAGAACCTAATTTGGCTCCTTCTCCCATTCCTAGAAATTAGAGTTCAAATGAAGCTTCTACTTCATCTCCAAGTGCCCCAAATGAGCTTCAAGAAGTCATGAAGCAATTGCAAAATTTAGGCAATGAGCTGGTTACTCTCAAGAGGCAACAAGCCCAAGGTTTTAGACCTTCTTATCAGCCCCAAGCTTAGCCTAACAGGTAGCCATACCAACCACAAAGACCACCTAATCCAAGCTGTAAATATAAATCAAACAAGGCCTCCTACCAATAGACCATTTCAGCCCTATAATCCTAATGCCATATCTACCTCTAAGGCATTGGTGCCAACACAAAACAACATTGCTCAGGAGTATGATTGGTGTTTTCCATGTAATGAACCTCACAACCAATCCATGTGCTTCAATTGTTCTTTAAATCAAGCATTAATGGTGAAAACTACTGATGTGGAAGGTGAGGGAAGTCAAGGAAACAACCAACAACAAGAAACATTCCAATAGCAATCAGCCCCAAATGACACCACACTTGTGAACTGGCAGGCAGAGGATTTTTGTGGCATGAATCAGACAGTCTCTCAAGGTGTTGCAACCAACACAAGGTCAAAAAGAAGGAATTTGGGTGAAGAGCAGCCATTAGCTCCAACCAATCTCCAACCTTATATGGCTCCACAAATGGTTGGCAAACAAAATCCAATTTCAAATGCACAAGGACAGCTAAGAACAACTCCTAGACCAACTCAAATACCAGTTGTTGCTACCCACATGCAAGGAGTGAATGTGCCAACCAAGGGACAACAAAGAGATCCTTCATCACCATTCAATATTATTGATCAGATGAAGAAGACAAATGTAAATATATCAATGTGGGAATCCCTATCTATCCTAGGCCAAAGAGATTTGCTACAAGCTGCCATGAAGGACTGGCCAACTTCAAATCAGCAAGTTCAGATGCAAGAGAAGGTGCTCATAAATGCTGGTCAGCCTGAGGGGAATCATGGAGGACAGCAAGGTAAAATGTTGAAGCCCCCTCCTTTCTATGTTTCATTAATCATTGGAAATCAGTTAGTGCACAATTGCATGATAGATTCCGGGGCAAGTAGCTCAGTGATGCCTAAACAAATAGTTGATCAGCTAGGGCTCCAATATGAAACCATATCCAAAGGGGTAGTGCAGCTGGATGGGACAACAGTAACAATAGTTGGAGTGATTAGAAACTTGAGTCTTACCTTGCATGCATGTCCAAATGTTGTTGTTTTACAAGATGTATCAGTTATAGACCTTCCACCACTCTTTTCCCTATGCTTGTCAAGGGACTTCACAGCCAAGATTGGAGGATATTTGTCTGTTGATTGGTCACACATGCTATTCAGAACGAGGTATGGAACCAAAGCTACAATCAGGTCTGAACCTATTGCAAACTTCCACATTGAGCCCTACACTCCACGTTAGATCAATGCCAACTGTTCAACATTTGATCAAGAAGATCACCCAAGCACTGATGAAGCTGACACCAAGGTTAGAAGCATCCCGGATCTAACTCTTGATGAATGGGCAAACAAGGTACATGATTTTGATCCTTATCAAGAAGTAGAAGAATCTAAGCTAGGGGTCTATTGCATACGTGAAGAAGATCATCCCATTCCTAGCATCACCAAGCCAAACCATAAGGATGACAATGAGGTATGGCAGTTATTTTTTAATGGATCAAGGAGTAGACAAGGTACAGGAGGTGGAGCTATGCTTGTTTCACCTCAAGGAGTAAAGTACTATTCAGCTTTTAGATTTTAG
Source organism: Taxus wallichiana var. yunnanensis (assembly GCA_018340775.1). Lineage (NCBI taxonomy): Eukaryota > Viridiplantae > Streptophyta > Pinopsida > Cupressales > Taxaceae > Taxus > Taxus wallichiana. Next base: position 313,511,114 of record CM031242.1, read on the forward strand.
TTTGCATGCTCCAATAACATTACTGAATATGAAGCCTTGGTGAAAAGGATGCATTGGGCAATAAAAGAGGAATAAATAAATTGCAAGTCTTTGGTGACAGTGAATTGATTGTAAATCAGGTCAAGGGACAACATGCTGCCAAGAATGATCTACTTAAGTGCTACAAGAATAGGGTATGGGACCTCATGGAATATTTTGAGGGTTTTGGCATCAAATCCATTCCTAGGAAAGAGAACCAAGTTGCTGACGGGCTTGCAACAGTAGGAGCAGCCTTTGACATTGTGGAAAGCATTCAACAAGACAAGGTACAGCAAAACATCCATGTGGTTGTGAGGCCTTCAGTGTCAAATAACAATGTCAGTTGGCAAGTGTTTGAGAATGACCAGCAAATCATCCATTTCTTACAAGAAGAAGCTGAGTTCTCAGCTAAGAATCAAGAAAAATTGGAACAACAGTATGGTGATCAAGTGGTATAGCTGAGAACTAACAAGCTGCCCAAGGGACTTATCACTTTGGAGTCCATTTTCAATCCCAATGATCAATTCGGAAAGAGAAAGCAAACATTCAGGTCAAGAGAGAAGATTCAGTATCCATCTTGGTGGAAGAGAACAAACCATTGCAAATTGGAAAGATGACAACTACACAAGAAAGATATGAGTTCATGCAGCTGTGTCAAGAGTTCCCTGATGTGTTTTCTTGGAGCTATGAAGACTTGAAAGGTTTCAATCCCAACTTAGCTCAGCATACCATTGAATTGGATCCAAATACTAATCCTATCAGGCAGAAACAAAGACTAGTCAATCCACACATGGAGCCTCTCATGAGGAAAGAATTTAACAAGTTGATTGAGTCAAGGATCATATTCCCAATCAAGCATTCTAGTTGGGTTGCCAACTTGGTTCCAGTCAGAAATAAGAGTGGAGAGATCAGATTGTGTGTTGACTTCAGAGACTTGAATAGAGCATCTCTCAAGGACCATTACCCACTCCCTTCCATGGAGAAAATCTTGCAAGTTGTGGCTGGCTCCGAGAGGTTTTCACTACTTGATGGCTACTTAGGCTACAATCAGATTGTGGTGAAGGAAGAAGACCAGTTCAAGACAACCTTCACAACCAAATGGGGAACTTATACATACAAGAAAATGCCATTTGGGTTATCCAATGCTGGTGCTACCTTCCAAAGAGCAATGGACATGGCATTCAAAGGTTTGATTAACAACATGGTGCTGATATACCTTGATGATATCACTATTTTTTCCAAAAATGTAGCAGACCACCTCTCTCATTTGAGACAAGTCTTCACAAGGTGCAGGAGATTTGGAGTGTCTTTGAATCCTAAGAAGTGTATCTTTCTTGCACATGAAGGAAAGCTCCTTGGCCATATTGTCTCCAAAGAAGGATTAGTAATTGATCCAAAGAGGGTTGAAGCCATAAGAGCACTACCATTTCCAAGCCACAAGAAAGCCCTTCAGAGTTTCTTGGGGAGGATAAACTTTGTTCGGAGGTTTGTCCCAGATTTTGCAGCCCTTGTCAAACCTATCACCAAAATGTTAAAGAAAAGCATGGCTTTCAAGTGGACAAAAAAAGGCAAGGAGAGTTTTGAAGCAATCAAAGAAGCCATCTCTCAAGCACCAACCCTCATCAACCCGGACTTCTCCAAGGATTTCATCCTCTATGCATTTGGAGGTAATGATACTATTTCTGCCATTTTGGTACAACAGAACAAAGACAATGATGAGCATCCAATTGCTTTCTTTAGCCAGAGCCTAGATGACTATGAGGTGAGGTATTCTTTTATTGAGAAGCATGTACTTGCAGTGATCAGAAGCTTAAAGAAATTCAAGCATTTAGTCTCAAACAACAAGGTCCAGTTGTTGGTCTCTCATGCTGGGGTTAAAGACTTCCTCCTCAAAAAGGATTTGAATGAGAAAAGGGCAGGTTGAATCACTCATGTCATGGAGTATGAATTTGAGGTCAAGGTCACCAAGCTGGTAAGAGGAAGAGGATTGTGTGAGCAACTGATTTTGGGGAAGCAAAAAGAAGTATGTAATGAAGAAGAGGCTGTTTTGACAGTTCAAGACAGCCATGAGCCAAGTGGCACTCAAGAAGAAAATAATGATGTCCCCACTCCTTGTTGGACCCAAGGTATAATACACTTCCTAAGCATAGGCCTATGCCCTTCGAGAGATGAACAAGACCCAAAGAAGACACTTCAGATTGCAGGTTGTCCCATATGCCATTGTTGATGGAGTTTTGTTCAAGAAAGATGTGAATGGAGTGCTTTGCATTGAGATGCATTAGCACAAATCAGATTCATAGGGTGTTGGAAGAGTTCCATGGTGGACCAGCTGGTGGTCATTTTGCACCGAGAGTGATAGCTCTAAAAATTATGAAGGTTGGTTATTATTGGCCCAAGATTTTTAGTGATTGCTTTGCATGGATCAAGAGGTGTAAGAATTGTGCATTCTTCACAGGAAAAGAGAGACTTGCTGCCCTTCCATTGCATCCAATCTCAGTTGACCAGCCATTCATGCAATGGGGTTTGGACTTCATTGGAGTCATTAATCCCAATTCAAGCCAAGGGCACAAATGGATTTTGACAGCCATAGACTACTTCACCAAATGGACTGAAGCAGTAGCACTCAAAGAAGTAAATGAGTCTAGCATCTTAGACTTCTATGAGGGCATAGTAACCAGATTTGGCATACCTGCTACAATAATCTCAGATAATGCATTGGCATTCATTGGATCCAAGGTGACTGAGTGGGTTGTCAAGAATGGGATCTACCTAAGTACTTCATGAAACTATTACCCTTAAGATAATGGCCAGGCTGAGTCTACAAACAAGAACTTGTTGAGGATCATTAGGAGAACTCTTGATGAGAATCAGAGGTCTTGGCATACCAAACTAAAATCAGCCTTATGGGCTGATAGGATAACTCCCAAGAGATCCACAGGTAACTCTCCATTCAGGCTTGTTTATGGAAGAGAGGCAATTTTGCCCATGTCACTTGAGTTGCCAACATTGGAACTCATGAAACAGTTGGAGCTGTTGGAGTTTGAGCCCATGGAGGTGAGATATGCAGAGTTGATGGAGCTTCAAGAGATTAGAGATCAGGCATCCCAAGCAATGGAGAAGGATCAAGCTTTGATCAAGAAGACCTTTGATAGGAAGGCCAAGAGTAGATCTTTCCAAGTTGGAGATCTAGTGTTAAAATGGGATGCAGATAGAGAAAAACTGGGAAGGAATTCAAAATTTGATGTCATTTGGAGTGGCCCGTACATGGTCACGAAGTGCAAGAACAACAATGCTTTCCAATCGGCTTCATTGGATGGTGAAGAACTACATATTCTAGTCAATGGAATCTATCTCAAGCATTTATTCTAAAGGGAAATCCTCCACCTTGTAAATATTAGCTTGGGTTTCCATTCCTTCAAGTGCTTGTGCACATTGTTTTGTTGTAGGTTAGTTTTGCTTTCCCTAAGTGCTTTGGCATAGCTTGCTGTCCCTAGAGATGTTTTGCAGTCCTTACTTCCATCAGGTGATATTCCATCTTCCTCCTTACAAAATTCTAAGTCATTTGGGGTTCCAAATAGAAAATTTGATGACTCCATGCCCAATGAACTGCTTTAGGCAACTGGTATTTTCATCTAGTAGGTAGATGACCCCTCTGAGTCACCAAAATTGTTATAAAAAATGTGCCCCTGCTTATGTTTGTGGCTAACTCCTTGTGTTCTTGCCTCTCTTGTGCCTCAGTCTCCATTTTTTTTATTTTCAAGCACTCAAATCTTTCTGGAAATGACACCATTGGATAGAGCTCTCTCTTAGCTTTCCAGAAAGGTAAAATTTTCCTCCTAACTCCTCATATTTTTCAAGTTATGGCTCGGCGGAGTTTTTGTGGGAAATTTTCCACTTGGAAGCCCGCAACCAATAGGAAGCTGCCCCATGTCCCAAGAGGTGGCGGAGAGGAGAGAAAAAATTAGAAATTTTTTCAAGTTTTGGTCAAAATTTGTAAAAGGAAAATTCTTGCCCGCGGGCCATGGCCGAATAGGGTTACGCCACGTCTCTTCACCAATCAGGGTGGCGGAGGTAGAAATGCAAATTTTGCTAAGTGTTTTATGAAAATTCTAAAGGGTAAAGTTTGGGGTAGAGGGCCCGCACCCAATAAAAATAGGACACGTGTCCTATGGTCCCAGGGGAGTTCGGAGCTCGGGAAAGATTTTCAAAATTTGGCTAAGTTTCGCCAAAAAATTCAAAGGGAAAGGTTTGCCCCATGGCCCCTTCCATCCAATCAGGACATGCCACATGTCCCAGAGTGGCAGGGCATGGGGAAAAATGAAATTTTTTCCAAAGTTAAAAATGCAAAATTTTCAAAGGTAAAATTGCGCCCCCGGGGCGCGAGCCAATCAAACCTAGCCACGTGTCCATGTTGCAAAAAATTTTAAGGAAGGGCCCGTAAGAAAAATTTCAAGGATGAGCCCATGGCCAATCATATCATTCCATGTGGCATCCAAGTGGTGGAGTGTGGGGATTTTCAAAAAAATTCCAAATGCAAAAAAGAGGTAAAATTTGAAATTTTTTCCCGCCGATCCGTTTTGGGCCTGTTTTTTCCCTAAATCTTCAAATGGCCATAACTTTCGATCCAAAGCTCAGATTTTCATGTTCTTTATATCAATGGAAATCTGGTGAAATTATCTAGAATAATCCATGGTCAATTTTGAATTTTGGTTCAGTTTGGAGGGATAAAATCAAAAAATTCTTATGGTACGCGTCCATGGACAAAACTGATGTTTCAACAACCAATTTTAATGCAAAATGGGTCACATTCTTCTCCAGCATGGTCAAAAATGTCAGGGCATGGGTTTTTAAGGACCTCCATGCTTTTTTTAATTCATTTTGGTCAATGGGGAATGGTTCCCACATTTTTTCATGTTTTCTCTCTCCTGGACTTGACCCATGCACTACAAAATCCAGATTTGGCTCATTTTTCAAATATTGAACACTTTTCACACAACAAGCTTTTGTTTTCACCTTTAGCAAGTGATTTTGGCAAGTATCAGACCTTCCAGGGATTGTAACAAGTTTTTATGCCTCTTTGGTGTTGGAATACAAGGATTTTGATGTTGAAAATCATAATGCAGGCTCTATGAATGCTTTCAATCCTTTGTATGTGTTGTTTGCTTCATTTCAAACCCTTGATCACAATTATCAACCTATGCATGATGTTTTATGTTACAATTTCTGATTTGTGTCAATTTTCATGAGTAAGAAGTGCTCACCACTCCTTTGGTGTATCACCTTTATCAGTTTAGTTTCAATTTTTACATTTCTTATCCTTGTCTCCTTGCAAATTAGGATAAAATTAGGATTTGAACCTCTATAGTTGTGCAAATAATAGATCTAATCAGAGGAGTTTGAGGAACCAGCCTCTAATTTGGAGATTCCTCTCTCATCTTACAAGTCCCACACTTGGAGAGAGGTTTCAATGTTGTGCAATCACACTGGATGCCCTAAACATCAACTTAGAACCTTGATTTGCATCCAGGGGTGCTACTGATTTGCAACAAAATAACCACTACCAAATCTAGGGCAACATTCCTTTTTCCCTTAATGCACAAAATCCAATTCCATTTGTAGCCTTAAAGAATATCCCTTATTTCACCAGAGAGAATCACACTACCCTAATTAATCACATCCAAGATATTACAAATGTGTGTGTAATCCATGTAATTGTTGATATGGATGTAGTTGTGAAACTCTTAACATCTGCTTTAAAAGGAAAAGTTGTGTAATGGTTTAGAAGCTTATCAATAAGATCTATTCAGAATTGGAATCAATTTTGCACATCTCCTTGTGGAAATTTTGGAGAAAAGAAAGATAATCTATCTCTTTTGGAGCAATTTACTACCATCAAAAATAACCAAATGAGCAGATAATAGACTTCAATTTCAGATTTCAAATTACATGGGATAGGATTCCAATTATTGTGAGACTAGCTGTTGAATATTTGTTTCTCTATTTCGTTAAAGCTTTAAATTTTGATATATCTGCAATGATAGAATCTATGGGATGAATAACCTTACAAGGAGTTTATGCCATAGCCATTAGGGCTAAAAATTTCCTAATTCAAGTCGGTAAACCACCATCTAGGCCACCCATGCCTATTTATTAAGAAATAGGGAACCTAGTTCTAGTCAAGCACCTACTCTAGCTACTATCCCAACTCCTAGAAATTAGAGTTCTAATTAATCTTCCACCTCTTCTTCTAGCACCTCAACTAAACTCTAGGAGGTCATGAAGAAATTACAAAACCCAAGGAATGAGTTGGTGACACTCAAGAGGCAACAAGGTCATAATTTTATACATTATCAACCTCAAGTCCAACCAAATAGGCCTCCATATCAATCTAATAGACCTATTGTCCAAGCTGTAAAAAAATTCAAGGACTTCCCCTAGCTTCTAAAATATTTCAATCGTACAATCCTAATGCACCTTTAACATCTAGGCCCTTGGTTTTGGTCCAAAATAATCTTGCACAAGAATATGAATGGTATTTCCCTTGTGGTCAACCTCATAATCAGGAAGCATTCTTCAATGGTATGCTAAACCAGGCCCTAATGGTATAAAATTTTGGTGTGGTATAAGATAAAAATGAAGAAGCAAATCAGCAACAAAAAACTACTCAAGAAGTACCTCCAAGTGAGACTACACTTGTGAATTGGCAAACAAATGATTTTTGCAGCATAAACTAGTCTCTTTATTAGGGAGTAAAAAAAATACAAGGTCTAAGAAAATAAATATAGAGGGAGGACAATCATAAAATGCAAGTGTTGATCCACCATCTATCACACCCCAAGGATTTAGTGGTTCAAATCCAAACCCGGGCTCACAAAATCAGCCTAAAGAACCTATTATAATAGCTCATGTAGAAAATAAATTTGTGCCAAGAAAATGGTGGCAAAAGGACATACCAACTCATTTCAACATCATTGACCACATGAAGAAAACAAATACAATCATCTCTATGTGGGAATATTTGATGATTCCTAGACAAAGGGACCTTTTGCAAGAAGTCACGAAAAAATGGTCTACATCAAATGAACTAGCAAAGAATCAAGAAAAGGTGTTCACCAATGTAGCTGAATAAGGAGGAGTTCAAGGAGGTCAAAAATGTAAAAACATGAAACCTCATCCATTTTAAATATCTGTAATAATTAGGAGAAATCGTGTACACAATTTCATGATTGATTTGGGAGCAAGTAGCTTAGTAATACCCAAGCGGGTAGAAGATCAATTAGGCCTAAAATATGAACCGGTATGCAAAGGAGTGGTACAATTAGATAGGACAATAGTGGGAATAGTTTAGGTTATTAAAGGATTAATCCTAACACTTCATGCATGCCCCAATATCACATCTTTTTAAGATGTATTGGTTATCGACCTACCACCACATTTTGCCTTGTGCTTGTCAAGGGACTTCATAGATAAAATTGGTGGTTACCTATTAGCTTCTTGGTACCACATGCTCTTCAGGATGAGATATGGAACTAAAGTTACAATCATATCGGTACCAATTACCAAATTCCACATTGAGCCTCATGTGGAAAGTCTGATCAATCCCAATTTCTCAACTTTTGATCAAGAATATTTCCCAAACACTCCAAAAACAAGTACTAAATTTGGAGGCATTATAGATCTAACATTATATAAATGGAAAAAAATGTTATGCTTTTGATCCATACAAGGATATGGAATAATTTGAACTAGGCATATATTTCTTGCATGAAGAAATTCCACCTCTCCCTATCATCACCAAGCTAGATATTAAAGATGACAATGAAGTATAATAGCTATTTGTTGATGGTTTAAGGATAAGGAAAGCTGTTAGAGGAGGTTCAATATTGGTGTCACCATAAACTATCAAATAATTTTCATATTTATAATTTAAGTTTGTTTGATCAAATGAAACAACTAAATATGAAGCTCTAATACATGGACTTCATTGGGAAAGTAAAATACATATCAAGAACTTGTAGGTATTATGAGATAGTGAAGTAATTATGAATCAAGTCGGAGGACATAATGCTGCTAAAAAACATCCCCTCAAAATCTATAAGAATAGGTTATTGCATCTCATTGAAGATTTCGAGGCATTTAATATTGATTCCATCCCAAAAAAGAAGAATGGGGGTGAAAAGGCTTGCGGTAATTTGGGAAACATTTGATGTTGTTGATAGTATCAAGAGGGATAAAACACATCCCCATATCAAGTTAGTTATGAGGTTAGAAGTTTCGAGACAATAACAAAAGCTATAAGGTGTTCAAAAGTGACCAATAGATCATTAATTTTCTACAAGAAGAAGTTGAATTCTCTTCCAAGAACAACGAAAAACTAGATTAAAAATATGGTGATCAGGTGGTTCAATTAAAGACAAACAAGATCCCAAAATTCCTAGTGACTCTAGAGTTAATATTTAACCCCAATGAACAATTTTTTAAAGAAAAGGAAAATATTCTAGTAAAGGGGAAGATTCAGAGCCCATATCGATTAGTGAAGGTAAGATGCTACAAATTGGCAAGGTGATTACTCAGCATGAAAAATTTGATTTTATCTAGCTTTGCCAAGAATTCCAAGACATATTTCCTTGGAGCTATGACGAATTGAGAGGATTTAATCCAAGGTTAGCACAACATACTATTGAATTGGATCTGGAATCTAAGCCCATCAGGAAAAAACAAAAACTGGTAAATCCTCACATAGAGTCTCTCATTAAAGAAGGAACTGAGAAAGATCATTAAGGAAAGAAACATCTTTCTAATCAAGCACTCTTCATGGGTTTCTAATCTGGTACTAGTTGGAAAACTAAATGGAGAAATTTGACTATGTGTGGACTTCCAATACTTGAAAAGGGTATCTCACAAATACTACTATCCGCTTCCTTCCATGGAGAAAATAGTGTAAGTAGTAGCTGGTTCAGAGAGGTTTTCACTTATAGATGGCTATTAGGGCTACAATAAAATCATGGTGAAAGAGGAAGATCAATTCAAAATAACCTTCACCATAAAATGGGGGACATGCGCTTACAAAAAAATTCCATTCATATTATCATATATTGGAGCAACATTCCAAAGGGCTATAGACATGGCATTGAAGGGGTTGATAAACAATACAGTTCTTGTGTACTTAGATGACATTACTGTATTTTCCAAGAATGCAGCAAGCCACCTCCATCACCTCATGCAAGTGTTCCAAATATGTAAGAGATTTGGATTGTATTTAAATCAAAAGAAGTGTATATTCCCAGCTAATGAAGAAAATATCTTGGCCCACATGGTCTCTAAAGAGGGGTTGAATATTGAAAAAAAAATCAAAGCTATCGTGCACGGTCATTGTCTAATCATAAGAAATATCTCCAAATTTTCTTAGGGAAAATTAGTTTTTGTAGAATTTTTGTTTATAACTTTGATAATCTAGTCAAACCACTAACATTGATGTTGAAGAACTTGGCTTTGAAGTGGATAGCAGAGGGAAAATAAAACTTTGAAGATATCAAGCATGCCATATCTCAAGCTTTAACTCTCATCAATATGAAATTCTCCAAATACTTCATTCTCTATGCCTTTTGTGGTCAAGACGCCATCTCTGCGATCTTGGTGCAGAAAGAATAAGGAGGGAATGTAGTAGCCTATTGCATTATTTAGCTTGAGGGCCTTGAAGATTATGAGTTGAGGTATTCATTCATTGAAAAACATGTCCTTTCTCGTGATAAGAAGTTTAAATAAATTCAAAAACCTAGTGTCAAATAATATAATTCATTTACTAGTTTCACATGTAGATGTGAATTATTTTCTTTTGAACAAAGATGTTAACAAGAAAATGGCTGGTTGGATAACCAAGGTGATGGAATATGAAATTAATATTAGGGTAACTAGGTTGGTTAGGGGTAGGGGTATTTGTGAGAATTTTTCTTTAAATCGGAATCTTTGAGTCAACGGGTGAAGGAGTTGTTTTGGTGTTATGAGATGATAAAGAGAAATCAGCCAATACCTCACCTCATCCTTGTTTGACTTAGGATATATTCCACTTCCTCAAAACGGGTCAATATCTTCAAGGATTGAGTAAGGTGAAAATAAGGTATTTCAGGTTTTATTTTAATCCATTTTCATTAGTTGATGGTTTTTTGTTCAAAATTGACATGAATGGTATCCTCCAAAGATGCATAAAAACATATCATATAGAAAAGGTATACATGAGTTTCATGATGGAGAAATAGGTGGCCATTTTTCCTAATTGGTGACAAATCTTAGAATTATGAAGGTGGGGTACTATTGGCCTAACCTCTTTAATGACGGTTATGCATGGATTAGGAAATATAAGAAGTGTGCCTTATTTACGAGTAAATAAAAGATAATATCCCTTTCACTTCATTCCATTTCTATAAATGAGCCATTCATACAATGTGGGCTCAATGGTATTGGAGTGATTAACCCAAATTCCAACCTAGGCCATAATTAGATCTTAACAGCTATAGATTACTTCACCAAGTGGATGGAAGTAGTTACACTCAAGGAAGCAAATGAGGCCAATATCCTAGATTTTTATGAGAGCATTGTGGTGATATTTGGTGTCCCTTCCACTATAATATCATATAATTATTTATATTTTCTCGAGACAAAATTATCTAAATGGGAAGTGAAAAATAACATCTATTTGAGCACTTTCTCGAATTATTACCCTCAAGGTAATGGGCAGGTTGAGTCCACTAACAAAAATCTTATAAAGATTATAAGGAGGAATCTAGAAGAGAACTAGATAACTTGGCACACCAAAATGAAATTAGTTGTGTGGATTAATAGGATTAATCCTAATAAGTCAACCGGGTACTCTCCTTACGAGGTTATTCTACGGGACGGAAGCAAGGCTTCCCATAACTCTTGCATTTCCAACATTGAAGCTCCTTAAGCAATTGGAACTATCTAAATTTGGGCCAATGGAAGATAGATATGTAGAGTTGATGGATTTGGAGGGGATGAGGTACCAAATGGTTCAAATCATGGAGAAAGATCAAAATTTTATCAAAAGGTGCTTTGATAAGAAGGATAGAAATAGAACCTTCCAAGAGGGAGACTTGGTCCTAAAATGGGATGCAAAAAGAGCCAAACTAGGAAGACACTCCAAGTTTGATGCAATATAGAGTGGCCCTTACTTGATTTTAGGATGTAATACTAACAATTTTTTCCATTTATCCAAATCTGGACATAGAAGAATTGTAGATTCTAGTAAATTAAATCTATCTCAAGAATTTATACTAACATGAAGTATTTTCCTTGTACATATTAGTATATAATTTATAATTACTCCAAGTGCTCGTAGAAAATTTCTCTATCATAGTTTAGGTTTCTTTTGTAATAAGTTCTCGTGCACTCTCTATATGTTCCATTTGATTTATGTATGATTTTTTTGTTTATACATAGTTGTGCCTTTGTATCTCCTACACTTTCCAATATTAGGCGGGTCTTATGATGGAACATCCAATCTCCAACCCAAGGATTTTTAAGAAATGGCGAGACCCAATAATGTTTCAAAATTTTGAGGGATGAATTCTCAAGTGATAGATAATTTTCAGCAATCAATGTGACTCCATGATAAATGGATCCTCCAAGGTCACTTTGGTCTTTAAGATCTAGCAGAAAAATCACCCCACGAGTTTCCAAATTTTTATTCATATTTTTCACCCCTATAAAATGGACAACTTAATAGGTCAAAGTGTTGGAAGCTGATGGGGAAAAACAATTTTTTTAATCTTTAAATAGCTCTTTTTTTTTTCTTGACCAAGTTTTTCTTAGCTCACGGCGAGTTGGCTCACCATGGTGAAGGGATGAGTTAATTTTAATGAGAGATCTATTTTTAGAAAGGTTGACGAGTGTGCATTTTTGAGTTTTAATGCCCACCAAGTAGCATTAATGGATACTACTGAACTATAATTTTTTATGCCACCGGTTGATGTAGCAAGAATGGATGCTATCTTGGCGAGTAGAATTTTTGTTACCGTATAGTAGTGGGATCGGGAAGATCATAGGAGAAAATGACACAGAGTGTTGGTAGCATTATTAGATGCTACCAATTGGTAAGCACTAAAAATTCTACTAGCCGGTAGCATGTACGGATGCTACCGGTCATTAGTATATCAAATTCTACCATCGATAGCATGTTTGGTACTACCCGATAGTAAGGCAAAGCAACAACAGTCACAAGAATCAAGTAGCCGCTGGTAGCATTTTAGATTTATCTTTGGCTTATAACATTTTCGATTCTACCAGCCAGTTGTAAAAGGGTGACATGGAGGAGTAACTAGACAATAAAATATTTTATGCTACCGACTGATAACGGGAAAAGGATTCCATGCCATATTGAACTAGGGTACCGGTAATAGTGAAGTATATTACTAGCTGGTTGCATTTATGTTACCGATCGAAAACAAGGAAAACATTTCACCGACCGGTTGCATTTATGTAATCGACAACACTAGAAAAACTTATGCAATCAACCATGAGGGGAAGAAAATTCTACTCACCGAAAGTGATATTGTATGCAACTGGCTGAGTGTGGGAATGAACCAGGCATTAATGGAAGTAGTACAAATTTTTTCAACTACCATTTTAATGAGGTATGGCTCCCATGACTACCTGTGCAACCAAAGGACTAATTTTTATGGCTTCTCATACCTCTTTAATGAAATCTATAGGCCGGTGAGGTAATTTTGAGGATCTTATTCTATCTATTTTTAAATTTTCCTCATTTTGAGGGGAGACATTCTGTAATGTAAAGGAACTCTATTAAAATTGTTTTAGAGGTGTTGTGAGTTGTAGGCCTCAAATTTGGGAATTTTGTGAAGGATGCTTTCCTTGTTCCTATATTATAATGGATTGTACATCATTTTGAGCAATAAATTTTTGTTTTGTGTATTTTCTTTCCCTAACTTAAATTGTATTGCATCTCTTTCCTTCCATTGTATTTGTAGGTATGTTGTCCATGTTTTGATCTTATTTTAAACCCTTGATTTGTTTTTCTCCACAAATATGGAGAAATGAATATGGTTTCATAATGTGACACTTTTTTCTTCCCTCTCCCACTTTGTTCACCCCCCATTTTCACTCACTTAGAATATATCCGCCCCCATTGTTCTTGGTGTTATGGCCTCCTTTAGTTTAGGAATTTGATTTTATGCATTTCTCTCTCCCTAGTCCCTTGGAATATATAGATTAGGATTAGAATAGATGCATTTTCCCTTTATATGATTAGTTTTAGCATTAGGAATAGGAAGAGGAACCAACCTTCTTTTGAGGTTTCTCTCAATTGTAGGGTCCCACACTTTAAGACAATCCCATGTTAGCAGATTACACCGATTACCTCACACACACACATGAATGTAAATAAGATGGTTCTATAATTTTGCACTAATAATACCTAAAACTCAAATTAGAGTTAGAGCTCCTATAAACTGAATTGGATCCGACCTCAAGAAAATTGAAGGCTTATAGTAGGATTGATAAGAGTTCAAGGGACCCAGAATAACTACTAAGAAATCAAACACCATTCAATGAAAAAGGTGGTTTAGGATTCTAGGAATACCATAAGGATGATAAGAGAGCTACTAAAGATGAAGTCAAGACCACTCAAGAACCATCTTAAGAAAATAATTTTTTTCAAAAAGTCAAGAAGATTTTTATCCCAAGCAAACAATCTCATGCAATAAGGTATGTTCATTAGTTATATGGCTACTTATTTTCTTATAATATGTTTGGAAAAAAATCATGAAGGTGTAGGAAACATGCAAAAGGTCATGAACTACATCCCAACTCATACCACATGAGAAACAAGAATGAACTAATCTACTATAACTGTCAAAATCTTAGTCACATAGAATTTTGTTTTCCATCAAATAGTTCCAAAGAAAGACAAGAAAGTGTACATAGAAAAATTGTAGTCATTTTTACCCCCATCACAAAGGAAAGAAATCCCATGTGTGTCGGCCTATCACCTAGTGTGCGCTGGGTGCTCACCCGAGGCACACGCGGGCGCCGAGTCTCTCTTTTATGTGATTTTATTGGGAAACATCATCTATGATCTGAGTTTAAGAGTTTTGAAAGGAAATAATACATACAATCACTATAGAGATCAAAATGGCTTCTAGATCCTTACATTCATTCCAAACATAAAGTGCTTAACAGATTATAGAACTTACACCAAAATAGAAAGGAAGTCATACAAGCATTCATACTTAGTTCATAAACATAAATGAAAAATAACTATGAAGAAGGATGTATGTATCAGAACCATTAATGCTCATATTCATATAAACTCGTAACCTCATTACATTCATTAGGCCCATTACAAAATGTCACAGAAAGGTAGACTGTAGTCATGCATTATAATTGGATTCATATAACTAGGCCCTAAAAAGAAAATTTATAACTCCCAAACCCTTGATACATCCTTTCCTACCCTTATTTACCCAAGCTAATAGAGTCCTTGTAGTATTTATACAGAGCTCCACCCTCTATCTATATCTCTCCCTCTTACTTCAAAGCATGCACTTGTATATATAGCCTTTCTGAACTACTAACTCATCCTTCTGCAACCTCAGATCTATCGTCAAGTTTCTAAATGTGATTTTCCATGAGCACATGCTCCTCCAGGCCTGAGGTCACCACTCCTTGCCATGATTTCCTTCTAGAAGCTTCTAACGTAAGGCATATTCCTTCCTGGGCTTACCTGTCATCAGGCTGACACCTTATCCACTCCACATGCACAGTCGGGTCAAACTTTTCTCATATCCTACCCAAGATGCCCAATATGGATAAGTCCTAAAACCTTGGCTTTGTCTACACACACACCATGGGTTTCCTTAAACCCTTCCCTGCGCACCTTCTCCTTAGATGCCTTTCTTCAATTAGGCCTTGCATGCCTACGTGCCTTTTTACACTTAGCCAATATTTAAGGGGCCCAACATCACCCCACACTACACCTATTCTTCATCTATGGGAAAACTTCTTAAATGGATAAGGAATCATAGTAGACTTATGCCTTGGAAAAAGAATAAGGGGATGAATAATTTGGGAAAGAAGAAAGAATGGGATAGTGATGGCATTACTGCAATAAGCTAGGAAAATATTTTTACAAGTTAGCCTCCAACTTGTTCCATGCATCAAGTTCATTATGTGTTATCTGGAAAAGATTACCTACTAAGATGCTCACCTAATCAAAACCTAGCCCATCCCCTTGTGTGCTCATGGTATCAACAATCTTCTCTAACTCCTTACCTATATCCTCCAGCGCATCCATCCTTCATGTAATATGTGGGTATAGTTCCTTCAACTATTTTTGATTGAACCCATTAAGGTTTCAATGGCCTTGGCTTTTTGTTTGACCTCAGATAGGATTTTTTCTCACTCCACTATGTTACCCTTGTTCTTCTCCTGGAAATATTTAACTTCTACTTCATCATTGGTGACCAGCATGCTCGCCACTTTGTCTCTATCCGTGTAGTGTTTGTTCATGGCCTCAGCATTCTAGGAGGAAATCTTTACATCAGCAAGGACCTTGTTGTATTCAGCTATAACCACCATGAATTTTAATTTATCCTATTTTTCTAAGTGCATGGCCACTTCTTCTGTAGACTCCAAATCTAGCAACTTCCTCTCCATGATGAGGTTTCTAGTAAAGTCCTCCAAGCATTCCAGGGTAGATGCATTCTTCCATGTGGGAGGTTTTGGGTCCAGATGCTTCAACACTATGGCATCTGTAATGGACTCCACCTTTTTGTATACTTCACGTACTCTATCCTTTTCATCCCTTAACTCACGTTGCCACTGGGCACTGATCATCTTTTCTTGACTTAGCTCCTTTGTCCTCACAGCTAGCTCTTCCTCTTTCTTCTTCAGTTCATCCTCTAGATCTTTGATTCTATCATTCGCCCAAAGAGTCTAGCTTCGACCTCAAAAAAATACCTTATTAAGTACATTTCACTATTATTCATCTAAGAGTTATTGAAAATTCACCAATGGTTTGTATCCTTTTGATTCTGTAAATGCTATTATTGCCCCCTGGATAACTTTGAATTCTGGCTCATCAAGATGGGACTCAAATGCCCATGAGAGTATCTTCCTTGTTTGTAGGTTTGTAACCTCCCTATCAAAAGATTACATTGCCATGAGCTCCTCTGCTGGAATCATGCTTTGGAACCATGTGTGCAACAATTTTTTGTGGTCATTAATATAACCCATTCCTGGCATTTCCTCCTCCATGTACTTTCCTCCTTTGTGTGTGCCCTTAGGAATAACTACAGTTAAAGTGGGGCCTCCAGTGCTACCGTGGTCCTTTTTCACACTCTCTTGCTTATCCTTATTCATCACCATCTCAACTCTTCATTCCAACCCATCTTCTACCAAGTTATTAATCACCTTCATTTCCTTTTGCTTCTGCACACCAACCCCCTCCCTTCTTCCCATGTCTTGGGTGCCTTCCCCCTCCTGACTACCCTTGCACTGCATGAAAAGGAACCCTTGTTCTTCTTCTCTGCCCTCTTCTTTTGAATCATGTATATTGAAGAAAAGTGGCTCTTGATCACTTCCAGGATCATCTTCTTCATCGTCATCATTATTTTCACTTATGTATCTCTCCAAACTCTCAGTTTATTCTAAGGTGGTATCCTCTTTTATCCTCTCGCTTCTAACTAACCGAGGATTGTGGTGTTGGTGATTTTGTCTCTTCTTCTTCCAATGAATCCTTGTCTAATGGATTCCTTGGCTCCAGAGTCTTCTCTTTGACTATGGAATTTTTCTTGCGTGAATACATACTTGTTCTGGTGCTTATCCCAGGGGTACCTATTTCCTATATATCCACTAAACTTGGTACTTTCTTCTCTTGTTCTTTTTCCTCCTATCTAGGCATGGGTATTTTCCTACCAATTGGGTCCTTAGGTATGGACATCTCATTCTCTAGATACACACCCTTCTCAAATTTGGGTCTTATGCGGAGGTATACTCGCACTGCAGATCCTCCTGCAATGGGAAAATTCATGGGTCTCACCATTTGGACCTCATGCGACACGTACCTCTCCATGTATGTGCACTTGTTGGGGTAGACCAACCCTTTGCACATTTCTCTATGGTCCCAGTCTAGATTACCAAGGTCCAACTTCAACTTCTTGGATTCTTTGAACCTATTCACTCCCACTTGGAAGTGTTGAGCTGTGAAGGCAAAAGGGAGCTTGCACCAAGGGCTCCATGTCTCATCTGTCAGTTTAAATCTTACAAGGCGTAGAAATGTTTGTACACAACAAATTCATCTTCTCCCTTGGTGGTCACTGACAGTTGTTTAGGGATCCTCCATTCTACCTTGAATGCATTCCTCAGGCATGTATATGACTTCTCTAGGTGTGCCTTATGCACGGCCATCATACTATCATAAGTGTACTTCTAAAATGTCTTCGTGGGTGAAGGGTCTTCAGCAAGGTACTCCCACATGAATTTTTCCAATGCATTCAGCACTCCAATTTCTGAGAACACAATTGTTAACATGACATTACCAAAAAGTATTTTATCACCTTCCTTCACACTGCCAAAAATCTCATCCGCGATGAATGCAGACAAGTTGTAGATGGTGCCCTTTGAAATTTTCCTACAAACATTCAACCAAGCCTTGTTTACCTGGGTCCATCTCTCTTGGCCATTTAAATTTTTCATAAGGTGTGTGGTCATATTTATCATTGGGTCCTCGATGTCCGTGATATCAAAGTACCTCAACCCCTTTTTGTATGCATAAGCAGTGACAGTTTCCTTAATTTCCTCCTTTTCACTTAGGTCATCCTCCAAATTGTCTCCTTCACAGATGAGGCCTGTGAAATGTGAAACAAGCTGAGGGGTAATGCACATCTTATGCCCTACGAAGTGAAATTAATCTTCATGCATGTGCAACATCAACTATTGATATAGGAACTCAGACTTCCCGAAGTAGGGTAACTTAGAGAGTTACAATAATCCTTACTTCTCCAAATTTACTTTCACATCATCGTTATAGATTGGAAAACCCTCTAGTGTCCTTTTATTTGTTGGACACACTAACTCTAGTGCCATTTCCTTCTCAATTATTCTCGAGTGATGATTGTAATCATTTACTAGCATTTTTCTTAAATGGGACTCCTATTCCTTCCCCAGCAACACTCCATCTGGGTACTACATTTCTACGTACCACTCTTTATTTATACTCGTGATAGTTTCTTATTTCTTTCCCTTGTCGTTTCCCTTTTTAGGTGTGCCAACTAGTTTCTTAAGTGCCATTATTTAGGTCCTCTTATTAATTCAATCACTTCTTGTTACTCTATTCTTCCACTCCCTCTAACCTTAGATCTCGAACTTACAAAGAAAACACCTTAAACCCATGCCCTAGTTCTTCAAACCCTAACTGGGATAGTTCCTTCACAAGACGGTGCCTTCTCACAATTTCTCTTATGCCAATGAAATCCCTTCCTTCTAGTTTACAAATCTAAACTAGTTACTCATGCTTAAAGTCTTCGAATTTTTCTTCACACGGATCAGTTCTAGAAGCCCTAGTTTGTAAAGATGCAAAACCGCTTCTTTCTCCTTATATGTAAAGTGAATAATGAAATGCTCAAACCTCTATTTATAGTTTTTCCCATTTTTAAGCATTAAATGCTACTTCACCTACCACCATAATTTTAACATTTAAAGTGTTTTTTCCAAAAAATCCTAACTTCTATGTCCTAACTCATGCGCCTAACCCTACGAGGATGATCTTCAACCTTCCTCGGGGCGCAAACAATCCATCTTCATAGGAGACTCTTGCGCGTGCATCACCAGTGCCAAAGGTACTTCTTCTATCATGATTTTTACTCTTTCCTACCTCATTTTGTTTATGGACTTATTCCTTCTCTATACGTGGGATTTGAAAGTAGCCTTATCTTGACACCAACCATCCTTTTCAACCTTTTCTTTCATGAATCTCTTTCAACATGTCCATTCAACCAAGCTTTCCAACAGAACCCTCTTTGGCACTTTACCCATGCTTTCCTTCACATCACTCCACTCCACACTTAAAAAATGTGCAACCCTCTGCACATTCAAAACCTTAAAAATTAACAAGGTTACTGGTGCCTAAGGCACAAAATAAAACAACAAAAAAGGGAAACACAAGAAAGGAAATGCATAAAGGAAATTCTAAATTATCTAGAAAAATTGTCTTATTTACAAACACCAAGAAGCCTTATTTATAATAGGGCTTCAGCCTACTCCCATTGAAGTGTTTAGGAAATTTCGTTCCATCCAACGCTTGTAATTGGCACGTGCTCAAATCAAGGATGTACGAGATTGTGTAGGGACCCAACCAATGGACTTTCAACTTCCCAGGATGGCGCAGAAACATAGAATCATATAGTAAGACCATATGTCCAACCTCAAACTTCTTATTCCTAATGTGGCGATCATGTCATGCTTTTTGATTTGATTTTTGTACTAATTTTCTCCACCTAGCGAGTGATCATCTTTCATCCAATTTCATCAATTCATCAATTCTCTCTTCCAGCACTTGCTCATCAGCTAGCCCTCCTGTGCATGTTATTCATAGAGAAGGTATCATGAAATCAACTGGTAGAATATCTTTCACACCAAACACCAATTGAAATGGTGTGGCTTTGTTTAACCTTTTATAAGTTTTCTTGTAAGCCCATAAGATGATTGATACCTTGTCATCCCAATCTTGTCTTCTGAAATCACAAATTTTTGTCAAGGTGTGACTCGGGATTTTGTTAAATGCTTCGTGGCTCCATTTTCTTGTGGGAGATAAGGTGTAGTCTTGTGATGAGTCACCACAAACTCTACTAATAGGATCCTCACGGTCTCATTCAAGAAATGTGTACCCCTATCACTGGTTAAACTTAAAGGGCATCCATACCTTATGATAATGTTTTCCCACAAAAATCTTGTTGTTGTAGATGTTGTGCGGTATTTAGTTAGGGTTACCTTAGCCCACCTTGTTAAATAGTCTGTGTAAGTGATTATGTAGCATGATCTAGTCCTGTGCGCTGCTAGTACAGTAGGGCCTACAAATTTTATTACCCATTTATCAAAAGGTTCAGTGCTAGGGATAGGGCGTAAAGGCATTTCATCTCTTCTTCCTGGCTTTCCAATGCACTAAGAGTAGTCACATGCTTTACAATATTCCTTGCCATCCTTATACAGAGTTTCCCAACACAATATTGCCATTAATATTTTACGTGCGGTGGCATCGCTTGCATAATTTCCACCTACACCTCCTCTGTGTGCTTCCTCTATGATGGTGGGGTGCTCATGCTCTAGTACACACCTACGCAAAACTTCATCATGCCCTAATTTGTATAAGTCCCCACTAATCAACATGTAGGGTGTGACACGTATGGCTAGTTGATTTTTCTCTAATGTCTTCATCCCTTTCGGTACCACACCTTCCTTTAGGAATACTGAAATTTCCTCCAAATCCAAGGGCGCACGCCATAACCTAGAAAGTTACACATCTGGCATTATTTCTTCAATGCTCTATGTTTCCTCCCCTGAATCAATCCTTGACAAATGATCAGGTCCACAATTACTCTTTCCAGGATTCACAACTAATGTGAACTCAAAATATTGAAATAACAACACCCAATGACATATGTTCCCTTATATAATGGGCTTGTTCACTAATTACTTTAACGTCATGTAGTCAGTGTAAAATATAAAAGGATTTCACAGCAGATACTATTTGAACTTGTGAAGCGCGTAGATCATTGAAAATGCTTCACACTTGGTCATAGTATAATCCTGCTCTGTTGGTGTCAACTTCTTGCTTGCAAAGAATAAGGGATGATCAAAAATTCCCTCACTAGGTTGTGCGAGCACTTCCCCAATGGTCATTTTGGAGGCATCTATATGATCATGGAAGGGCTTATCCTAAGAGGGAAAACATAATATAGGCGTGGTGACAAACGTATCCTTTAATGTGTCAAATGCCTTCTATTGCACCTTTCCCCAATGGAAGGAAATTTTATGTCTGAGAAATTATTCTAATGGCGCAGTGATGTTGGCATATCCCTTGATGAAATTCCAATAGTAGCATGTGTGTCCAAGAAACCCATGCACTGCGCTTTGGCTAGTAGGCTCCCTTAATCCCATAATCACTACAACCTTGGCAAGATCTACTAGCAATCCCTCCTTACATATGATATGCCCCAATAATGTTCCAAAGGGGGTAGAAAAGACACACTTTTTAATGTTGAGAGATATCCTCAACTACTAACACCTCTCAAACATTAGCCTCAAATTATCACAATGGTCTTTTACTAGACTATACACCATCCAATCATCTAGATAGACCTGAAGAAATTTGTGGATGAAATCCTTGAATTACTATACCACTATGCATGAGAAAACAACAAGAGCATTCTTCAACCCAAAGGGCATGAATGTGTATGTAAAACTTCCCCATTCAGTGGTGAAATTTGTCTTCTCCTGGTCTTCCTTTACAATTCGGACCTAGTGGTACCCCGAAAATCCATCCGTAAAGGAATAGATTTCACGCGTATTGACTCCCTCAAAAATTTATTCAGTGAAGGGGGTTAGAAAAGGATTGATGACATAAACTACATTTAGCTCCCTATAATCCACGTAGATCCTAATATGCCCATCCTTCTTGATGTTGATTACCATTGGACTTATCCATTCTGATTCTTCAACAACTTCAATGATCCCATATGTTATCATTTTGTCTATCTCTTCCTTTACCTTCATGCATAAATTGGGATTCATCGATAGGGTCTCTTCTTGACTGGGCACACACCGTCCTTCAACTTTATCCTCATTTCCCCAAGGAATGGTGGATTCCTTTGAGCTCATGGTACCTGCGTGGAAATAAATCCTCAAACTCACACAAAAGATCAATGATCTTAGAGACTTCCTTCTCCGACTAGTAATCTCCAATGATAGCTTCCTTAGGTTCTTCTCTTGAGATGATGTTAACCTTTTTAGTTTTTAAAGGTTCATGGTAGGCACGCACGTGAGTATCAGCATTGTCCACTACCTTACGCATCCCTACAAAATGGTTAACATCCAAGCTTTCTACTTCCTCCCCATCAATCACATATACAAGCTTTCCTTTCTCCTTTTTCACACACACGTGCTCAAACTGATCCTCCTTTGTTTCCTCTTCTTCAAAGTGCTCCCAAAACATGGTTCACCAAGCAAGTCTAGTATCCTATCTTCTGCCATGACACTATCCCCCATGGTAAGGCACTTAACAACCTATAATGCCTTATCAACTGATGGCTTGGTACTTCAATACTCGAATGTTTGAACTAGGTCAGCCACTAGTTCTTGCCAATTCCATGTCTCTGACGGTGTGTCTCAAAATGTATGTACTATGTGCACATAACCCTATAGTGTAGAATACAGTTTTTGCACCTAGAGGGATGGTGGAAAATCTTCCGCACCTTCCCTCTAGGTTCTTTCATAGGCTTGGACATGGAAAGAGGTGGGATCCTTACCATGGTAGTCCTTGATGGCGGTGGGTGCATTACTTCTAGAGAAATGAACAAAGAAGGAAATTATCACTTTGTGCCATTCCAAGAGATTATATCGATGTGTTTCCCACCATTGTGTAGTAGTTCCTAGTAGGACGTAACTTAATATCCCCCTTATTTCATTTTCTACAAAAATACCTCAGGGGAGGCTCCTCCTAAGTACTTAGGTGGCTCTTTTCCTTTTAGGTCCTTGACTGTGTGCGCCTTTATCACCTTTGTCACCGATCCTTTTAAATTTCGTCTAATAAATTATAGGTCCCATGCACCAAATTATCACATGTTAGACTAGTGGTGTCACTTACTGATAGAGCATCTTCAAACTAGATAACTTTGTCAGTAGGATGGATTATCTATGGATCCCTGATTGAGCACACATATATTCCATTCAAGGCCTCTTCTCCCAAAGGTTCAGTATAGGGTGTTTACTTCCCATCAGCCAAGGGTATGATGACTCATTCCTCCTCATTTTCAAAGCTGATGTACCCTTTTTTGAACCGAAGATCCACATTGTTCTTGTAACACCATGGACACCTAATTAGTGTTGGGAAATTGTCTACCATGTTGAGTGCAAGACTTCAAAGTCCTGTTGATGCAAAATCACAGCACCCCTGGATATTGATCAGTTTTCTAGGTTGATCATATTAATATCCAGTGTGATTGCATAACATTGAATCCTTTCTCCAAGTGTGGGACTTGAAGAGTGAGAAAGGAATCTCCAGAGAAAGGCTGGTTCCTATTCCTCTGTTCAGGTGCACACGAAATATGCAAAGGGTTTTCTCAAAATCTAATCTAATCTGCCAAGGAGACAAGGTAAGAAAATGCATAAAATAAATCTAAGCTAATAGAGGTGATGCACCGAGGAATGAAGAACATATGCTTTGCCACATTAAACACAGACCATGTAGATATAACACAACACCATGCACAGATAGCAAAAATGAAATGAAAGATCAAGAATGATAGTAATAAATATGTAAGAGGGTTTAGAAACAACCACGAGACACATATATATTGCTCAAGGATCGATTCAATACATTGCAATAGCTTAGGAAGGAAAAAAACGGTGTTACAGTCTATATGGGAGGTTTGAAAACTCCAAAATCTTTTTATGAACAGGAGAGAAGGGAGGGTGCAAAGCGAAAATGTCCAACACCAGAAAAAGAAACCCCCTCCTTACAATATATAGGAAGAATGGGAGAGAAAAGAGAGAGGAATTCGAAGCGCCCAACCACCTCTAGGTTGCATTTAATTCATCCATCATGGCAGAAGCGGCGGGTTCTGGAAAAGTAGCGGTTTGCCTAACAGAAGCGGAGGGTTGTCTGCTGCATTAAAGTTGTTAGTTGAGCATCACTTCTGCTTATTATTTCGTGCCAGAGGCGTCTTCTGATTTTCTTTCTTCAAACTGAACCAAAATGCAAGATTGACCCTGGAAACATGTAGAGAATCTCACAAGCTTTCCGTTGATATCAAAAACATGTAAATCCGAGCTCTGGATCGAAAGATATGTCGATCTGAAGATTTAGGACATGGAACAGGTGAAAACAGATTTTGAAATATTTTCCCGCGCACTGCCACTTGGACGCCACGTGGCATGCTCTGATTCGCTGAATAATTCTCTCTCCTCTGCTTTTCGGTGGGCTTTACTTTGAATTTTCCTCGTGGATTCTTAAATGGGACACGTGGCATGATCCTATTTGTTCGGCTCGGTGCTCGAAAATTCACCCTTTGACTTTTCTGACCTTTACACCTATGAGGACACGTGGCAACTTTTGATTAGTCCGCGGGCCTGCCAGCTCTTTCGCGCCCTTCGCCTCTATTTGTCCCGGATGTCCCATTTGATTTTGGGCCCTTTGTGCTCATTTCGGCCGGTTCGGACATTTCACACATTTTTGGCCCGCTTGTCCCACTTTCTTTTGGACTGCTTGTGCTCATTTCGGCTGAACTGGCCGGTTCGGGCATTTTTGTCCCACTTGTCCCGAAGGTGATCCTCTTCAGCAGTTAGCCAATTTTTCTCCTCAGCTGGATCAGATTTTTGCGCCCGTCGCGTACTTCTGTCTCACTTGTCCCATTTTCTTTTGGACTGCTTGTGCACATTTCGGCCGAACCGGCCAGTTTGGGCATTTTTTGTCCCGCTTGTCCCGAGCAACACTTAGGACAAGGACTTATCCGATTTTCGCGATTTTTTCTGGATTGACCTATTTGCCTTTCTGCAACCTTTGATGCATGTTATCGAAATTTTACCCTGGGGGGTGAAATTTTGACAACCATTTTGACGACTCAGCGGGGTTACCTGCCTGTTAGGTAGAAGATCAGTGGCCTTTTAGCGGTCCATTGGGCATGGAGTTAAGCATTATCCTGAAACAAAGCTCGATCATCGCAACTTCCTCCAAAGAACACTCAATCGTAGAAAACAACCTAAGAGCAGCAAAACCTATGCCAAAGCACTTAGGGAAATAGAAACCTAACTATAACAGGACAATGTGTATACGCACTTAGAGGAATTAAGAAAAATCTAAATTAATATTTACAACGGCAAAATGTTTCTCTTAGTAGCAATGTTTAAGATGGATTCCGTTAACCAGAATCAGAAGTTCCTCTCCATCCAATGCAGAAAATTGGAAGGCATTACTACTTTTGCACCCCGTGACCATGTAGGGACCACTCCAGATGGCATCAAACTTGGAATGAAATGAAAGATCAAGAATGATAGTAATAAATATGTAAGAGGGTTTAGAAACAACCACGAGACACATATATATTGCTCAAGGATCGATTCAATACATTGCGTAATAGCGGAAGGAAAAAACGGTGTTACGATCTATATGGGAGGTTTGAAAACTCCACAAATCTTTTTATGAACAGGAGAGAAGGGAGGGTGCAAAGCAGAAAATGTCCAACACCAGAAAGAAACCCCTCCTTACAATATATAGGAAGAATGGGAGAGAAAAGAGAGAGGAATTTGAACTGCCCCAACCACCTCTAGGTTGCATTTAATTCATCCATCATGGCAGAAGCGGCGGGTTCTGGAAAAGCGGCGGTTTGCCTAACAGAAGCGGAGGGTTGTCTGCTGCATTAAAGTTGTTAGTTGAGCATCACTTCTGCTTATTATTTCGTGCCAGAGGCATCTTCTGATTTTCTTTCTTCAAACTGAACCAAAATGCAAGATTGACCCTGGAAACGTGTAGAGAATCTCACAAGCTTTCCGTTGATATCAAAAACATGTAAATCCGAGCTCTGGATCGAAAGATATGTCGATCTGAAGATTTAGGACACGGAACAGGTGAAAACAGATTTTGAAATATTTTCCCACGCACTGCCACTTGGACGCCACGTGGCATGCTCTGATTCGCTGAATAATTCTCTCTCCTCTACTTTTCGGCGGGCTTTCCTTTGAATTTTCCTCGTGGATTCTTAAATGGGACACGTGGCACGATCCTATTTGTTCGGCTCGGTGCTCGAAAATTCACCCTTTGACTTTTCTGACCTTTAAACCTATGAGGACACGTGGCAACTTTTGATTAGTCCGCGGGCCTGCCAGCTCTTTCGCGCCCTTCGCCTCTATTTGTCTCGGATGTCCCATTTGATTTTGGGCCCTTTGTGCTCATTTCGGCCGGTTCGGACATTTCACACATTTTTGGCCCGCTTGTTCCACTTTCTTTTGGACTGCTTGTGCTCATTTTGGCTGAACTGGCCGGTTCGGGCATTTTTGTCCCGCTTGTCCCGAAGGTGATCCTCTTCAGCAGTTAGCCAATTTTTCTCCTCATTTGGATCAGATTTTGCGCCCGTCGCGTATACATCTCACTTGTCCCATTTTCTTTTGGACTGCTTGTGCACATTTCGGCCGAACCGGCCGGTTTGGGCATTTTTGTCCCGCTTGTCCCGAGCAACACTTAGGACTAGGACTTAGCCGATTTTCGTGATTTTTCCTGGATTGACCTATTTGCCTTTCTGCAACCTTTGATGCATGTTATCGAAATTTTACCCTGGGGGGTGAAATTTTGACAACAATTTTGACGACTCAGCGGGGTTACCTGCCTGCTAGGTAGAAGATCAGTGGCCTTTTAGCGGTCCATTGGGCATGGAGTTAAGCATTATCCTGAAACAAGCCTGATACTGCAACTTCCCCTCCAGCAACACTCTGAACTGTAGAAAACAACCTGAGAGCAGCAAAACCTATGCCAAAGCACTTAGGGAAATAGAAACCTAACTATAACAGGACAATGTGCATACGCACTTAGAGGAATTAAGAAAAATCTAAATTAATATTTACAACGGCAAAATGTTTCTCTTAGTAGCAATGTTTAAGATGGATTCCGTTAACCGGAATCAGAAGTTCCTCTCCATCCAATGCAGACAATTGGAAGGCATTACTACTTTTGCACCCCGTGACCATGTAGGGACCACTCCAGATGGCATCAAACTTGGAATGCCTTCCTGGTTTTGCCCGATCTGCATCCCATTTCAGAACTAGGTCCCCTTCCTGGAAGGTCCTTGCTCTAGCTCTCTTATCAAACCATCTTTTTACTACGGCCTGATCCTTTTCAATCGTCTGAACCGCATGTTCTCTGATTTCTTCTAATTCCATCAATTCTGCATACCTGGCCTCCATTGGTTCGAATTCAGATAACTCAAGCTGCTTCATGAGCTCCAAGGCTGGCAATTCTAATGATATAGGCAATACTGCCTCCTTCCCATAGACCAACTTGTAGGGAGAATTACCTGTAGACCTCTTTGGTGTTATTCTGTCAGCCCATAATGCTGATTTTAGCCTTGTATGCCATGTTCTTTGATTTTCATCCAGAGTCCTTCTGATGATTTTTAGCAAATTCTTGTTTGTGGACTCTGCCTGTCCATTACCCTGCGGGTAATAATTTGAAGAGGTGCTCAAATAGATTCCATTCTTGACAGCCCATTCTGTAATTTTTGAACCTATGAATGCTAATGCATTATCTGATATGATGGTGGCCGGCACACCGAATCTGGTTATTATCCCTTCATAAAAGTCTAGTATGCTAGACTCACTTGCCTCTTTGAGCGCTACTGCCTCGGTCCACTTGGTGAAATAGTCTGTTGCTGTAAGAATCCACTTGTGGCCTTGACTCGAATTGGGATTGATGACTCCAATGAAGTCCAATCCCCATTGCATGAATGGATGATCTACTGAAATTGGACGAAGGGGAAGTGCTGCTAACCTTCCTTTCCCTGTGAAGAACGCACATTTCTTGCATTTCTTAACCCATGAGTAGCAATCATTGAATACAGTAGGCCAATAGTAACCAGCTTTCATGATTTTGAGAGTTGTTACTCGTGGGGTGAAATGGCCTCCTGCCTCCCCGTCATGGAACTCTTGTAAGATCCTCTCGATCTGACCTGTCCCGATGCATCTCAATAGAACACCGTTGATGTCCCTTTTAAACAAAACATTATCAACAAGCACATAAGGAATTGCTTGTAATCTGAAGTACCTTCTTTTCACTTTGCTCATTTCTGGAGGGCACATGCCTGTTTGTAGGAAATGTATCATATTCTGAGTCCAACAGGGGGTGAACACATCATCATTTTCCTGTTTTTGATCTTCTTGTAATAGCAGGACAGCGTCTTCTTCATCTTTTGGGCTGTCTGGTTGTTTGGAAGCGAGCTGCTCACACAAACCTTTGCCTCTTACCAGCTTGGTGATCCTTATCTCAATGTCATACTCCATGACACGGGTGATCCATCCTACCCTTTTCTCATTCAAATCTTTGTTGAGGAGGAAGTCCTTAACCCCAGCATGTGAGACTAATAACTGGACCTTGTTATTTGAGACCAAATGCTTGAATTTCTTCAAGCTTCTGATTACTGCAAGCACATGCTTTTCAATAAAAGAGTACCTTAATTCGCAGTCATTTAGGCTCTGGCTGAAGAAAGCAATCGGCTGCTCCTCATTATATTTGTTCTGTTGTACCAGAATAGCAGAAATAGTGTCATCACCTCCAAACGCATAGAGGATGAAATCCTTAGAAAAGTCAGGGTTGATGAGAGTAGGTGCCTGGGAGATGGCTTCTTTGATTGCTTCAAAACTCTCCTTGCCTTCTGCCGTCCATTTGAAAACCATGCTTTTCCTTAACATTTTGGTGATGGGCTTGACAAGGGCTGCAAAGTTTGGGACAAACCTTCGAACAAAGTTTATCCTTCCCAGGAAACTCTGAAGGGCTTTCTTGTGACTTGGCAATGGTAGAGCTCTTATGGCTTCAACCCTCTCTGGATCAATTGCTAATCCCTCCTTTGAAACAATATGGCCAAGGAGTTTCCCTTCATGTGCAAGAAAGATGCACTTCTTAGGATTCAAAGACACTCCAAACTTTCTACACCTCTGAAAAACTTGCCTGAGGTGAAAGAGATGGTCTGCAGCATTTTTTGAGAAGACAGTAATGTCATCTAAGTATATCAGTACTGCCTTGTTGATCAAGCCTTTGAATGCCATATCCATAGCTCGCTGGAATGTTGCTCCGGCGTTCGACAGTCCAAATGGCATCTTCTTGTAAGCATACGTGCCCCATTTGGTTGTGAAGGCTGTCTTGAATTGGTCTTCCTCCTTCACCATAATTTGATTGAAGCCTGAGTAACCATCAAGTAGCGAAAACCTTTCTGATCCAGCTACGACCTGCAATATTTGCTCCATGGAAGGGAGTGGATAATGGTCCTTGAGAGATGCCCTATTGAGGTCTCGGAAGTCAACACATAGCCTGATCTCTCCACTTTTCTTTCTGACCGGAACCAAGTTCGCAACCCAGCTTGAGTGCTTGATAGGGAATATAATTGCTGACTCAATCAGCTTGTCCAGCTCCTTCCTCATGAGAGGCTCCATGTGTGGATTGACTGGTCTCTGTTTCTGCCTGACAGGCTTAGTATTTGGATCCAACTCGATGGTATGCTGAGCTAAGTTAGGATTGAAGCCCTTCAAGTCTTCATAGCTCCAAGCAAACACGTCAGGGAATTCTTGACAAAGCTGTATGAACTCATATCTCTCTTGCTCAGTTGTCATTTTTCCAATTTGCAATGGCTTGTTCTCTTTTACCAAGATGGATACCGAATCTTCCCTCTTGACCTGAATATTTGCTTTCTCCTTTCTAAACTGATCATTGGGGTTAAAAATGGACTCCAAGGTGACAAGTCCCTTGGGCAGCTTGTCAGTTCTCAGCTGTATCACCTGGTCACCATATTGCTGTTCCAACTTCTCTTGATTCTTAGCTGAGAACTCAGCTTCTTCCTGCAAGAAGTGGATGATTTGCCGGTCATTCTCAAATACTTGCCAATTGACATTGTTATCCGGCACTGAAGGCCTCACAATCACGTGGATGTTTGGCTGTACCTTGTCTTGTTGAATGTTTTCTACGATGTCAAAGGCTGCCCCTACTGCTGCAAGCTTTGTCGCCAGACTTGATTCTTTTTCGGGAATGGCCTTGATGATGAAACCTTCAAAATACTCCATGAGGTCCCACACCCTTTTCTTGTAGCACCTGAGTAGATCATTTTTGGTGGCATGTTGTCCCTTAACCTGATTTACAATCAGCTCACTGTCCCCAAAAACTTGCAAGTTCTTTATTTTTCTCTTTATTGCCCAATGCATCCCTTGCACCAAGGCTTCATATTTAGCAGTGTTATTGGAGCATGTAAATTGAAATCTAAAAGCTGAATAATACCTTACTCCTTGAGGTGAAACAAGCATGGCTCCACCTCCTGCGCCTTGTCTACTCCTTGATCCATCAAAAAACAGTTGCCATACCTCGTTCTCATACTTGTGGTTTGGCTTAGTGATGCTAGGAATAGGTTGACTTTCTTCGTGTATACAATAGACTCCTAGTTCAGATTCTTCTACCTCTTGATAAGGATCAAAAGCATGTACCTTATTTGCCCATTCATCAAGAGTTAAATCTGGGATACTTCCAACCTTAGTGTCGGTTTCATCAGTGCCAAGGTGATCCTCTTGATCAAATGCTGAGCAATTGGTATTAATATGACTTGGAGTATAGGGCTCAATGTGGAAATCTGCAATAGGTTCTGACCTAATTGTAGCTTTAGTTCCATACCTCGTTCTGAACAGCATGTGTGACCAATCAGCGGACAAATATCCCCCAATCTTGGCAGTAAAGTCCCTTGACAAGCATAGGGCAAAGAGTGGTGGAAGGTCTATGACTGAGACGTCTTGTAAGACAACAACATTTGGACATGCATGCAAGGTAAGACTTAAATTTCTAATCACTCCAACCGTTGCTATTGCTGTCCCATCTAATTGCACTACTCCCTTAGTTGTTATTTCATACTGGAGCCCTAGCTGATCAGCTATCTGTTTAGGCATTACTGAACTACTTGCCCCAGAGTCAATCATGCAATTATGTACCAACTTGTCTCCTATGATCAATGAAACATAAAATGGAGGGGGCTTCAGCATTTTACCTTGTTGTGCTCCATGATTTCCTTCAGGCTGGGCAGCATTTGTAAGCACTTTGTCTTGCCTTTGAACCTGCTGATTCGAAATTGGCCAGTCCTTCATAGCAGCTTGCAGCAGATCTCTTTGGCCTGGGATGGATAGGGATTCCCACATAGATATATTGACGTTTGTTTTCTTCATCTGATCAATGATACTGAATGGTGATGAAGGATCTCTCTGCTGTCCCTTGATTTGCACATTTTCTCCTTGAATATGGGCAGCAACAGCTGGCATTTGATTTGGCCAAGGGGCTGTTCTTGGCTGCCCTCGTGCATTTGAAACTGGGTTTTGCTTGCCAATCATTTGTGGAGCTGTGGAAGGTTGTGGATTGGCTGGGGCTAACGGCTGTTCCTCACCCAAATTTCTCCTTTTTGACCTTGTGTTGGCTGCAACACCTTGAGAGACTGCCTGATTCATACCACAGAAATCCTCTGCCTGCCAATTTACCAATGTGGTGTCATTTGGGGCAGGTTGCTGTTGGAATGTTTCTTGTTGTTGGCTGTTTTCTTGACTACTTTCACCCTCCACACCAGCACTTGTTACCATTAAAGCTTGGGTTAAAGCACCATTATAGCACATGGATTGATTATGGGGTTCATTACATGGAAAACACCATTCATACTCCTGGGCAATATTGTTTTGTGCTGGTACTAATGCCTTAGAGGTAGATATGGCATTTGGATTATAGGGCTGGAATGGTCTATTGACAGGAGGCCTTGTTTGATTCATATTTGCAGCTAGATTAGGTGGCCTTTGAGGCTGATATGGCTGCCTATTAGGTTGAGCTTGAGGCTGATACGAAGGTCTAAAACCTTGAGTTTGCTGTCTCTTGAGTGTGACCAGCTCATTACCTAAATTTTGCAGTTGCTTCATGACTTCTTGAAGCTCATTTGGGGCACTTGGAGATGAAGTGGAAGCTTCATTTGAACTCTGATTTCTAGGAGTGGGAGAAGGAGCTAAGACAGGTGCTTGACTAGTACTTGGGCTCTCTAAACTTGGATATAATGGCATTGGAGGCCTAGGAGCTAGCTTGCCAGCTTGAATCAGACAATTTTCGGCTCTAATGGCAATACTATAAGCAGCAGGGATAGTTGTGCCTCCCATGGATTGAATCAACATAGAAATATCAGAATTTAAAGCTTTAAGGTAGTATAGAAAAGCACCTTCTGCTGTTGGTCTGACTGCTACTGGAATTCTATCCCAAGATCTTTGAAATCTGAAGTTGAAGTCAGTTAGCTGCTCATTGGAAGCTCTCTTGATGGTTGTCAGCTGCTCCAAAAGAGACAAGTTGTCTCCCTTCTCTCCAAATTGATTATGAAGTGCAATACACAGCTGATTCCAGTTCATGATAGAAGCAGCTTCAAGGCTCCTAAACCATTGCAATGCTTTTCCCTTGAATGAAGACACCAGTAATTTAACAGCTACTTACATCTCATTAATCTCATGGATTGCACAAATGTTAGCAATGTCCTTGACATGATCACCAGGAGTGGTCTGGTTTTCTCCAGTAAAATATGGAATGTTCTTCAATGCTGCAACTGGGATTGGATTTTGTGCATTGAGAGCAAGTGGGCTGCTGCCTGTGAAGTTGACATAGGGGTTTACTGGTTGCGCCATTCTGAGTGGTCTTAAAACCCTTGTATATTGAAAGAAAGGCCTGTCAGGTGGAGGAGTTGAGAGAGTTCTGTTTGGTGGAGATGGAGACCTTTGAATCCTTCTTCCTCTTTGCCTTCTTCTTGGAGATAGTTGTAGGTATTCAAACGGCACTTCTTCTTCTCCAACTCTTGACCTTGTGATTCTTCTCATAAGCTTTTAGGCCTGACTGCTGAAATTCTATTGATTCCTCCCTTTGGAGTCGCCAGATATGCAAATAATAGCTCTTTTTAAGCAAGAAAATTGCAGCAGATGCATATCAACCTTGCTGCAATAAAAATGAGACCTCTGGTCCCACCGGGCGTGCCAAAACTGTTGATGCAAAATCACAGCACCCCTGGATATTGATCAATTTTCTAGGTTGATCATATTAATATCCAGTGTGATAGCATAACATTGAATCCTTTCTCCAAGTGTGGGACTTGAAGAGTGAGAAAGGAATCTCCAGAGAAAGGTTGGTTCCTATTCCTCTATTCAGGTGCACACGAAATATGCAGAGGGTTTTCTCAAAATCTAATCTAATCTGCCAAGGAGACAAGGTAAGAAAATGCATAAAATAAATCTAAGCTAATAGAGGTGATGCACCGAGGAATGAAGAACATATGCTTTGCCACATTAAACACAGACCATGTAGATATAACACAACACCATGCACAGATAGCAAAAATGCAATGAAAGATCAAGAATGACAGTAATAAATATGTAAGAGGGTTTAGAAGCAACCACAGACACATATATATTGCTCAAGGATCGATTCAATACATTGCAATAGCCAAAGGCAAAAAACGGTGTTACAGTCTATATGGGAGGTTTGAAAACTCCACAAATCTTCTTATGAACAGGAGAGAAGGGAGGGTGCAAAGCAGAAAATGTCCAACACCAGAAAGAAACCCCTCCTTACAATATATAGGAAGAATGGGAGAGAAAAGAGAGAGGAATTCGAACTGCCCCAACCACCTCTAGGTTGCATTTAATTCATCCATCATGGCAGAAGCGGCGGGTTCTGGCAAAGCGGCGGTTTGCCTAACAGAAGCGGCGGGTTGTCTGCTGCATTAAAGTTGTTAGTTGAGCATCACTTCTGCTTATTATTTTGTGCCAGAGGCGTCTTCTGATTTTCTTTCTTCAAACTGAACAAAAATGCAAGATTGACCCTGGAAACATGTAGAGAATCTCACAAGCTTTCCGTTGATATCAAGAACGTGTAAATCCGAGCTCTGGATCGAAAGATATGTCAATCTGAAGATTTAGGACACGGAACAGGTGAAAACGGATTTTGAAATATTTTCCCGCGCACTGCCACTTGGACGCCACGTGGCATGCTCTGATTCGCTGAATAATTCTCTCTCCTCTACTTTTCGGTGGGCTTTCCTTTGAATTTTCCTTGTGGGTTCTTAAATGGGACACGTGGCACGATCCTATTTGTTCGGCTCGGTGCTCGAAAATTCACCCTTTGACTTTTCTGACCTTTACTCCTATGAGGACACGTGGCAGCTTTTGATTAGTCCACAGGCCTGCCAGCTCTTTCGCGCCCTTCACCTCTATTTGTCCCGGATGTCCCATTTGATTTTGGGCCCTTTGTGCTCATTTCGGCTGGTTCGGACATTTCGCGCATTTTTGGCCCGCTTGTCCCACTTTCTTTTGGACTGCTTGTGCTCATTTCGGCCGAACCGGCCGGTTCGGGCATTTTTGTCCCGCTTCTCCCAAAGGCGATCCTCTTCAGTAGTTAGCCAATTTTTCTCCTCGGCTGGATCGGCTTTTCGCGCCCGTCGCGTACTTCTGTCCCACTTGTCCCATTTTCTTTTGGACTGCTTGTGCACATTTCGGCCGAACCGGCCGGTTTGGGCATTTTTGTCCCGCTTGTCCGAGCAACACTTAGGACAAGGACTTAGCCGATTTTCATGATTTTTTCGGATTGACCTATTTTCCTTTCAGTAACCTTTGATGCATGTTACCAAATTTTACCCTGGGGTGAAATTTTGACAACAAGTCCATAGTAAACTTAGCTCCTCGAACGGTGATAGATGCATCCTTTAAGACACCAATGGGCATTACCTTTGTTTTGTTTTCCATATATAACACATTTGAATATGGCTATAATGCAAGACTTCTTATATCGATGCCATGCATCCAATGTGATAACATTGACCTCCATGCATGTATCAATGAGGATATTTCTCAACAGACATCCATCCACCACTACATTTAACATGATCTCCTATCATAGTTAAGGTTGTGAGGGGGAAGGTTTGCATGCAGAACCTACCTCTCGTGCTCTTCTCGATGCGTGGTACCTTCTCCCTCAACCATGCTCCTAGCAAGGGAATAAAATTCTCTTGCCTTAGCATTTTACATACTTCCCTGACCTCATCTAGGTCATCTTTTGGTGCCTCAACCTTCCTCATTTTCTCCTCCCTCCTAGAATGCTCCTTTAGACACTAGATTTCTCCTTGTAAACTTCAAATGATGTCCATGGTATCTTGATATACCTCCTTTTGATGAGCAAGATCTGGGTACTTTCCATGTACCACTTCTTCTCTTGAAACTAGAGTCCTTTGCCTTGGTATTTCCTTTACGCGTGTGGCCTCTACTCTTGTTGTTACTAAAATAGGTTCTAAGCCTACATCACGTGTTACCTGTGGCATCCATTGTGTGTCTTTCTTCTTAATGCTTACCATTATAGTGCCCTTTTCTTTCCATTTTTGTAAATTCATGTGCTCAAACAACTCAGGGTACTCCTCATACTTTTGTTTCTTCCCACACCATGAGCACTGCAATAGGTCTAGGAACTCTCGTTTGTAATGCTCTGTAGACCCACTATTAAAAAAAAGTTCCACGTGGGAACTCACTTCTTCCTTCATGGTTACCATGACCACATAATCCTCCATGAAATCCCCTTCCGCATATTCCTTTATCTACACACTCCTCATAACGGTGATCATCTCCTTTAGAACTACTGGAAATGCTAGTCGACGCACCCCCGATCAATGGCCTCATGGTGTAGACACCAAATTCGTGTCTTACGACCCCTTGTGACCCGCATCCCATTTCGCAACCTAACCTCATTACCTAAACTTTACACAATTATTTATTAATTACCTTGTAATTGATAAATCCACATCACCTTACCCACCACCTCACTCTGTCACCTCATCATGACCTAGCCCTAACCCTAAACTAACCTAATTAAGACCCATGACTTGGTCTAGACTCACATCCATAACTAATGCCTCCTTACTGCACCCAAAGCCGACCTTCTAGCCATTTGACCAAGCCCGCAACCGATCTCTCGGGAGAAAAGCGGGGAAGGTGGGCTATTTTACTAAAAATAGCCTACTTTTTCCTTACCGATGCCGGTTCTACTCGACCGCCGCGTCGGTTACGCAACCGCCATCGGTTCCTCGTAAATGGGCTCCCAAACCAAAACAACGGATCAGAATTTCATTTTGGAGATCACCAAAGGATTTTCGGATCAACAGAGAGCATTGCGAGTGGGGAACAGAGTCGGATCTTCACTTGACGAGAAAGAGACGAGTAAAGAAACCGAAGTGTTTACAACCAAGGAGATCAACTTGCATCTTGGTCAAAACCAGTAAGTCACATCTTGCATGTCCTTTGTTATAACATTTCTTATGCTTCTTGAATCTCAGTGCTCCTAAATCCGTTTCTTAATCCACTACCCAACGTGCCATTGTATCTAACTGTCATTCTTTTGTTTCTAATCATCCCATTTCCTAATACCATCCAAAAACCAGCCATTACAAACACCATAGCTACCAAGAAGATCCTAGAACCCACCGGTATCGGTTATCAGTAACCGGCATCGGTTATCAGTAACCGGCATCGGTTCCTCTGATCAAAACCAGAAAACCAGCCTTTCCCCCTACCCAGTTTAACGAAACAATTTAATTGATATTTTGCAAGTCTTTTGTGTTAATTCATATTAGCAGGGGAACTGACCACCTTCGAAAGGAAGTTTTATATTTCCTGGGCCCAAGGCAGTTTCCTCATTTATTGTTTAATCAAAATCTTGTGGTCTTGTGTTCTTATTTGCAGGTAGTCCTTCCAAGACAAAAAGGAGTTCTCCGCAGTCAGCCTGATCTTTCTCTACGGTACGCGCACACCATCTCGACATTCAACAGGTATTCCTCCTAACCCTAACCTCATCTGTTTCTAAAAGGAATGAAAGGATAGAAGCAACTCTATTCCCAGAAGCCGAAACATTCCGAGCGAAACATTTTGGCACGCCCGGTGGGACCCATTTTGGGTTTCTTTCTCTTGCTTATTTTCATTTTAGGAAGCATATTTGTTGTTGCTGCTTTTGTTATATATTTCAGTAAAGAATTTGTCTTGCTTTCCTAGTTTCACATTAGTGAAAGTCATCTCTCTTGCTTCATCGAATATAATTTTCGATTTGGGTTTAAAACACGTGCATTGCATTCCTGCTTGTTGTTCTTCAATTCTAGTGAACATAGATTAAGTAACAGGTCATACACGTGGGGGTGATATCCACGGTATTGACAGGAAATTAACCTTAGTTTCACTGCACAACACATACCGAATCACTTCACAATTAACACAACAGCTCAAACATCCCCCCTTTTCCGCGGTATTCCTCCGCCCGATTGAGGTAACCTTATAAGCCAAAACAAACTTGACATTTCCCCTAGGTCTTGTTGTTTAGGATTCTGACATCATCTTACGTCTAAAGGCATAAGCCCACGATAACTAAAATTAACCCTAGGATTAGTCTCTGGATTTGCGTGTGGATCTTGCTTGTTTCAAATTCTATTTTCTCTGTCATACTTTGTCTTCTGTGATCAATAAGTTGATAAATATACTCAACGTTGCTAAAAATCAAATTAGCAGCCTTTTATATCTTCTTATCCTAGACTTTTGACACCGGCATCGGTTAAGGGACCGACGTCGTTTTCTCTGTGACCGACACCGGTTACTAAACCGATATCGGTTACTGTCTTCATCAGCCCCTGACAAACCAGCAACTTGCCAAATTCATCATTCTGAGGTTGTTTTTGTTCTTGATAGATTAAAACTTTCCTGTGTGTTCTTGTCTATGGTTGTCATCACTCGGAAGCAAGCCGCCGCCATGGTTTCACATGCCTGCTCTGTGTCTTTGCCTGAATCACCCCCTTCACATTCTATAGGGAACCCTACGGACACTAGTGAGATCCCCCAAATTCCTGTAGGAGACAAGGACTTTGCCAAATTTCTGGATGCTAATCCCAGCGCTGTACAATACTATTTGTCTCATGCCCCCGACCGTACGCCTGATGGTCAGCTCCTTATTGGCATGCCTATTAGTATAGCTGCTCATTTAGCTCCCACTCCTCCTGATAACACCTTTGCCTTACTTCCCGCATCTAGCCCCGTCTCCCAATCCGATAGTAAGCTTCGAGGTTCATACGACCCCGATTAGCTTTCCTTTGGTTAACCCTGGACCCCACGTATCGTTACCACCAACCGCCCTATCTCATCTCTCTTTCGACCACTCCATTCATGACTTACTCTCGCCACCTATTCACACGAGTTTTCCTTCTCAAGCTCGCCTACCTTTTCATTCCCATACACGTATCCAGTAACCTCAACACCTTATATGGGACATCCCTATTCTGTGGCACCATCATCTCATCCAACCACAGACTTCATCAAACAAATGATGGACAAAATGCAAAACCTGGAGGCTTCCGTTTCGTGAAGTTGTAGCGCCTTGACATACGAGCAAGTTTGTCGGGAGCCCATTCACCCTTCTGTCCCCCTTCATTCATATCCTCCTCAATGGGAGTTGACAAAGTTTACTCGTTTTAACAGTAAAGAGGATCCTCAACAACACTTGCGATCATTTAGACATGCTTGTTATTTGATTGCCCATGATGACGCCTTGTTACTCCGCACCTTTCCCATGTCCTTATCAGGACCTGCCTTGGAGTGGTATAGTGCTTTAACCCAGCACTCAATCTTCTCTTTTAACCAACTAGCCCAATCTTTCTTGGATCATTTCTCCATTAACATTGCCAAGAAAGTATCTATCACCGACCTCTATGCCATCCGACAATTTGAAGACGAATCTATCGCAGATTTCATTGGACGATGGCGGGGCCTTATCAACCAACTTATGTATGCCTTGCCTCAAACCGAACTCATCGAACTATTTACGCGGGCCTGTGCTAAGCACATCTCCCCTACCCTCCAAATTCAAACTTTCCGCACATTCGACGAGGCCTTTACCATGGCTCGGAAACTAGAAATTCGAGCCTTAGAAGAAGAGAAATTACGGTTGCGTAACAAAAACCCCAATTTCTGAACTCCTGATTCTACCAACAAGCCAAACACCACCACTCCTCACGCATCCACTTCTTCTAAATCAAAAGGAGCTGTCCACGCGTAATGGTCAAATCTCAAACACCGTCCAATACTCCACCAAAAACCACTTATAAGTACAAAGCCAAGCCCACCAATTACACTCCTTGGGAGAAACTTATGGCGTCATCCTGGAGAAATTGCTCAAAGTGGGGCTATCACCTTGCCCCCTGTTAAACCTCACTCGGGTTTGACTCCACCCACGCAATACCTTCCCTGTACAAAGAAAATGACTTTTGTAACTTTCACCGCATAAAAGGACATAGTCATGAAAGCGCAAGATGTTGAAAAACATAGTGCAGGCAGAAATGGTTGCTTGGGGATATAACCCTCGATAATCCTAACGCCCCTGCTAACCGAAATCTGAAAATTTTCAACAAGCCATTCCCGAATCACTCGTCCAACAGTAACGTGAACCAAGATATCTTAGCCGAGGAGAGTGTTCATGAGATCCATGCAGTCTTCGATTCTCAGCCAAAAGCATCTATTGAAAAAATTTTAAATCAAGCCTCTCCACCAACACAGGAGTTTGAACCTCCTTCACCACCATCAAGCCAAAGTGAAATCATTCCTTTACCCATAGAAGAGTTAACTGCCCGGACTTCTCTTCTCATCGACGAGTCTTCTTACACCACATCCCTACAAGACTGTGAGCGGATGCTATCTAATTTATCTATTTCCCAAACGTCCCCTTCTACCACTCTTGCTACACAAGAGGAAGGCTCGCCACTCCTTTTGACATCCTTAGACGAGAAATCTCTTACACTAACATCACCACATTCTTTAAATGTGACAGATCCCCTCGAACACGCCCTCCTACCTATTAGTCCCTCATCGCCTAAATCTTTTCAACGACCGGTTGACCTCTTAACATCTATTGATACAGTGCCTCATCTACCTCCTGTGTCACACCCGCAGTGGACTGGAATTACAACCCACCTTTCTTCCGTACAAAAATTACAAATCA
Organism: Taxus wallichiana var. yunnanensis; assembly: GCA_018340775.1. Taxonomy (NCBI): domain Eukaryota; kingdom Viridiplantae; phylum Streptophyta; class Pinopsida; order Cupressales; family Taxaceae; genus Taxus; species Taxus wallichiana. The sequence continues at coordinate 313,551,189 of CM031242.1, forward strand.
CACCTGGAGACTGTCATTCCACAGAAGATAGACAGGCCCTATGGGAACGTTTGAGTACCCCTTTTTCTACTCAAATGCAAATGACTGATCCTGATGTCTCCACCATATACCCGAAGTGCTTACAGAAGCTTAAAATGCCCCTGTTCTCACCTTCACCCCCCTCACCTCTACCAAATGCCCCGTCCACTTCTATCAACTTAACCAGATCTTCCCATATGCTTGGGACCTCACCAATGCCCAGTCTAACGCACCCACCTAAGCGACTCGATCTATCCAAAAATAAATCCGCTCCGCCACCTAGGAGACAAACTCAATCCGTGCCCCTATCACAATCAAAACCATCATCGTCATACCTACCTTCCATATTGGGACCCCATCCCTCTACCTTACATCAATATATCATACCTCCTGCGTTTTCTTCAAAACAACCTACGCCTTCCGCACCTATACAGAAATTCCAGGGTATAGCAACACCGTCACTCCGCGTATCCTGTCCACCTATCAACCCTAAACAAATTCCATCATCAAAAGATTTGTTTTCAGTCACTCCTATTTCCCCGTGGTTGTTTTCTGATACCACATCATCTGCGGCCTCATCATCCAACATAGCTTCTGCGCCAAAGAAATCACGTTTAGTAAAAACCATGTATCAACACCCCTCGGCTAAACCACCACCCATGCGAACCAATCATGCCCAAACATTACCAAAACCCACACAATCAATACCCTCATCCTCTTCTGATTTTGACCCACTCAAAGGATCTTACGCCAAAATCCTTGCTATGTTGGTGGAGAATGCGACCATTTCCCTACCTCCACTTAGACCTTATGACCCGTCTAAACCCCGACCTATGGGCTACGATGAGTCTAAAATCTGCGCTTATCATCGCACACCAGGACATGATGTGGAGGGATGCAAAGCTCTAAAACCATCCTTCACAGTCCCTCCCGGATAGAAAGATTAAGAAAGACAACTTACGAAGGGAGAGACCTTTAGTTTCCATTCCCTCTCCTATACCATCTGTCCCCACCTCACCAAGATCTATCATTATTACAACCCCACCTCTTGAAGACCATGAGTTATCCCCACCATCTTCCTCATCTCAGGTCTACGAGATTAATATGATTAGTGTCGCTACTCGAGGGCAGAAAAACAATGGGAAAGCAAAAGAAAACACACCTGCGGCATCTCTTTCTCCGTCAAACATCCCGATTGCACCACCACCTAAAGTGGTCATTCGCGGACCTGCCTATCCCGTCTCTAATGGCATTGCCCACCGAAATATGATTAAACAGCTTCACCAATCGCCCGTAAAAATGACATTGTATGATCTCATTCAGACTTCTGAATCTCATCGACAAGCTCTCGTTGAGATCCTTCAAGGGATAGAGGTTTTACCTAATGAAACCCTGCCTGTCGCCTCCATTCTAACACCCAATCACGTTGCTTCTCTCACCAAACAACCCACTACCCCAACCACTTCTGTCTCTGTACAACAAGCTGCTGCAGTCAGTTTCTCTGAAGATGAAATTGTCGACTTTGGTACAGAAGACCCTGACCCTGCCCTTTTCATCTCCGCTTACGTCCGGGATATTCGAGTACGTCGGGTTATGATTGACGGGGGCGCTAGCCTAAACATCATCTCTTCAAAAGCCTTCCAACAGATGAACATCCCTTCTAGTTGCATGTGTGCCAACCCCATCATGTTGCGGTCATTCAATGACGCTATTACTTCTACCTTAGGCACCGTGATCCTCAACATTCGCGTAGGACCACGTACTTTACCCGAACTCTTCTATGTCCTTGAGGGAGAGTTCCAATATAATATATTGCTGGGTCGTCCTTGGATCCGAGCCATGGGATGTGTTCCCTCAACATTACATAGATGCATAAAATTTGAGTACGAGGGGAAGTCTTACACCGTAAAAGCTGACCCTCCCCCCTTTAAAACCTGCAATATGTTATACCGCCCTAACGATGTGCTTATACCAATCAAGACACCCATACATTCAACCCAACCATCCTCCTCAAATGTACCTCAACCATCCACCTCAACCGCTCCTACGCCTTCAATTGATGAAACCACCATCGCAAAAACCACTTCCCTTCCCGCAGCTAACATTCCAACCTCCGACCCCTTAGTAGATGTTTTTCAGCGCCTTACGCTGGGGGAGTACCGCCTATATAACGTTAGTTCTTTCCCTACCCTGCAGGAGTATGGAAAATTACATGCACATCCCACCTACGACCGTCGCGTGAATCTCTTACGGACCACCCCATTGCCGCACTAACCTAACGTATGGGGGTGTTGACGCATCCTCCATTACCCCTGAACCTCCTCTTGGTGTGGTTCCTTTCCAATCTGATTTTCAATACTTGACAAATCGTCGTTTCGCCCTCACCTTCTTGACTCGCTGTGCGTGGAAAGGCTTTGGTTTTGGCCTTTACGAACAAGGCCGACATACACTCATTCCCGTGACTACCCGTAAACACAATGATCGCAGTGGTCTTGGTTTTTCCGAAACACCTACACAGGAGACACCTCCTATCAGCTGTATCCTGGAAGAAGAAGACATCGCCCCTACCAAACCATCATCACCCACTTTGCCATCATCACCCGCAGAATCTATAGACCCTGAATCCATCCCTCCTAACTTTTTTTTTTCATAAATGCTATCTTCATAGGTCCTCTCACTTATCAACGCGATAATGATGACCCATCTTCTTTTCCCCTTCTTTATCCAGACATGATCGAAGAGGATTCGCCTTTGATTAATGTTGTTGAATGCCAGGATGACGACTCCATCCTCACTTACCTTGGCGCGGATGATTCTTATATTCAACAAGCCTTACCATCTGAAACCCAAACTATGCTGAACGAATCTACCATAGAAATCAATATCCACACGGAGGAGGATCCTCACATTGTGAAGATTGGACAATCCCTTAACACATCAGAACAAGCCACCTTTACTACCTTTCTCTGTGCTCGCAACCAAGCTTTCGCATGGTCTTACGCTGACATGCCAGGAATTGATCCTACCATCGCCGTCCATAACATCACCCTAAACCCCGATTCCAAACCAGTCAAACAGAAATTGAGAAAAATGCATCCACGCATTGCTCTCTTGGTCAAAGAGGAGCTCCAACGACTCCTTTCTGTTTCCTTCATCTTGCCTATTGACTATCCTCAATGGATTTCTAACATCGTACCTGTCACTAAAGCGATAGGGGGACTTCGGATATGCACAGATTTCCAGGATCTTAACCTCGCTTGCCCTAAGGATGACTTCCCCTTACCTAGCATTGACCAACTTGTTGATCTAACTGCAGGTCATGAGATGCTCTCTCTCATGGATGGCTTTTCAGGATACAACCAAATTTTGGTTGCCCCTGCCGATCAACACAAAACTACCTTCATAACTCCTTGGGGAACCTTCTGTTATCGTGTCATGCCATTTGGCCTTAAGAATGCTGGTGCTACCTATCAGCGGGCTATGACCTACATTTTTCATGACATTATGCACACTATCCTTGAAGACTATGTCGACGATCTTCTCGGCAAGTCTAAACATCGTAGTGAACATCTCGATGTTTTAACCATTATTTTTGATCGCCTGTTACAATATTTTGTCCGCCTTCAACCGAAGAAATGTGTCTTTGGTGTTCTTTCGGGAAAACTTCTTGGCTTTATCGTCTCTTTGCGTGGCATTGAGGTCGATCCATCTAAAGTCAAAGCTATCCTAGAAATGCCCCCACCCAAAAATCTCAAACAATTGCGTAGTTTACAAGGTAAGCTCCAATCTATCCGACGTTTCATCTCCCAACTCTCGGATCGGTGTCAACCTTTCCATCACCTCCTTAAAAAGGATATTGCATTCCAATGGAGCGAAGAATGTCACCAAGCCTTCAAGCTTTCAAATCCTATCTCTTGCAGCCACCCGTGCTTATCCCACCCCGGGATGACCGCCCTTCTGTCTCTACCTTTCCGCCACCAACCACGCTGTAGGAGCCATGCTTGCACATCGTGACTCTGAGAATCGCGAACAAGCCGTTTATTATATAAGTCATACTTTGGTGGACTATGAGACTAGGTACACACATGTAGAAAAATTGTGCCTTGCCCTATCATTCGTGGCCACCAAACTCCGACACTACCTTCTAAATCACAAGACTTTCGTCATCACCAATACAGACCCCATCCATTACATGTATGCCAAACCTCATCTGAACCAACGCATTGCTAGATGGCTCATGCTTCTCGCCGACCTCGACCTTGAGTTTGTCCACCAGAAATCAATCAAAGGACAAACCATCGCAGACCAACTTGCGGAAGCTCCTTTACCTGGGGAACAATTTACCAATTTCACATTTCCCGACGAACTCATCGCTACTCTTTCCATCACGGAGGAGTCGTACCCAATGACCCTCTTCTTTGATGGATCTAAATGCCAACGCGGCGGAGGAGCCGGTGTTGTTCTCATTCCTCTCAACGTTGAACCTATGCCTCTTTCATTCCGACTTGATTTCCCTTGCACTAATAATACAACGGAATACGAGGCCCTTGTTCTGGGTCTCCAAGTTGCGTTACACTTAGGTATCAAATCTATCAACATTTTTGGTGACTCTCAATTGGTAGTCAATCAAGTTATGGGTGTCTACCAATGCAAAAACGAGGAACTTCAAAAATACAAACACTACGTGGATTCACTTCTAGCCTTATTTACCCACTATTCTATACAAACCATTCCCCGCTCCACTAACAAATTTGCGGATACTATGGCTTGCTTAGCCTCGCAAATTCCCGCCGCGCCAACTGACTCTGAATTATTCGTCATGGTCCAACAACTTTTTGCCCCATCCTATTCAACCCCGGTAGTTTGTATGATAAATACTGTGTCTACTAATTCACAGGATACCTGGTACCACCAATTTCACGACTACCTTACAATCTCTGTCCTCCCACCTGACCTTACTAGTAACGGAAAACGTGCTTTTCTTAAAAGCGTTTCGCGTTATGTTGTCATGGGGGGACTCCTCTATAAACGTGGCTTTGATGGCATCCTCCTTCGCTGTCTAACTGGCGCGGAGGCCACTCATACCATCCAACAGGTCCATGACGGTATTTGTGGTGGACATTTTAGCGGCCTTGCCGTGGCCAAACGAATCCTTCGCCTTGGTTATTATTGGCCTACTCTTAATAACGATCGCTATTTAATATGTTAAGCGTTGTGTTATGTGTCAGCAACATGCCAACCTTCAACATACTCCTAGCCACCCGCTCCAGATCACTCGAGATCTTTGGCCCTTCTCACAATGGGGTTTAGACCTTATTGGTGAGATTCACCCAACCTCTTCACAACGTCACCGTTGGATAATCACAGCGACCGAATATTACACAAAATGGGTGGAGGCTATTCCACTCATTTCAATCAAAAAAGAAAAAATTGTCGAGTTCATTAACCACCACATTATCTGTCGTTTTGGTGTTCCTCATCGCCTGATAACAGATAATGGAAAATCTTTCAAAAACAAGTTGTTGCAAGACCTTTGTGACAACTTTGGTATCAAACTTAGTTTCTCATCACCTTACTATCCACAAGCCAATGGGCAAGCCGAGTCCTCTAATAAAACACTAACCAAAATCCTCATGAAATTTTTCAATGAATCCAGGAAGAAATTGGCACGATCACATTCCCTTTTCCCTTTGGGCTTATCGTACTAGCATTCGTACTCTCTACTAATGCCACACCTTTTTCTTTGGTATACGGTCTGCAGAGGCTGTTTTGCCTCTCGAAATACAAATACCCTCCCTTAGAATATCTCTTCAGGATATTCTCACCAACGATGATTTCCGCCAAGAGCGGTTAGCCCAATTGGAGCTTCTTGACGAACGTCGTCTTACAGCTCTTGATCACCTTCAAATCTATCAAAAACGCATTAAATGTGCTTATGATAAGCGACTTCATGAGCGTACCTTTAAGGTTGGTGATCTTGTTCTCAAAGAGAATCAACATGTAACCAAACTAGAAAAGAGCAAACATGGAAAATTTGCTCCCAATTGGATTGGGCCTTATATAATCACTCATACCTATGGATCTGGTACTTATCGTTTAGCTTCGCTTAATGGTAAACCTGAGCCTGAACCCCTTAATGCCTTGCATCTTCGACCATTCTACTGTTGAAATTAGTGTTATATCACTTCTTATCTACCTACCGCTCGTCCCTTGAGCTCACTTACCACTACATACACTCTGTTTCCTACACCTCATAATAAGAATCAAGCTCACATAGTTTGATCCTCACCTCCCCTTGATGAAGCCTTCCCCTTTTTAGTCTAGTCCATGACTTCAAAATATTAAAATAAGCCGTATTCTTATGGGATTTTCTTGAGTCAAACTTCCTACTAAACTAGATGCTTCACGCCAAACGAACATCTAGTCATCTAAATTAAATATAGACTGCTCCCTCGAAGGACAGCTATATGCCGAACTATTGCTGCTATTATATATAGACTGCTCCCCCGAAGGACAGCTATGCATTACAATCATATCTGCTACTATAAATAGACTGCTCCCTCGAAGGACAGCTATACACAGTCAGCCTTTATCAGAAGCTTCTCGCATTGATCAGCTTCGTGAAGACCTCAAGAATAATACAATCAATATCCCTTGTAGACTTCCCGCATCGATCAGTCTACATTCAATAAAAGAAAAGCCTCATTCAAAAGGACTTTTGAGTCATGGACTTGTCTATTTAGGGTAGGTTCTCTTTCGTCAGAACACTCACTTTGTAATAAGTTCTCCGTACCTCAGCTATATCATCCACCTCACCTCACCATTTGTTTCAACTCAAGGGACGTAATGTACGCTCGATATATTGTGATCACACAACTCTTTTCACCTATTGACTTCTCGTCTATGCACGGTACCTAGGGCTCCAAGCTCATTCTACGTGGTGTGGTTTGTTTAGCTCTTCTCAACTATGGGACACTTTTGCCTCTTTTGCTCGACTCTAGGATTGTGTGTTGACCTTAATCAGGATACGGTTCCCTACTATTTGGGTAAGCTAACTTTCGCTTTACCTATACCTACATCAACATCGCCCATACCTTACCAACACCAACAACATTACCCTATCAACATCAAATTCTTATCAACCAACAAATTGCCTAACCATACCCAAATTTCCTGAATTCACCTCTCCCTGGTCCTAAGGGAGAACTACATCGGTCTGAGGCCCCTCCTTGCTTTGTGCAATGGGCTATGTAGGCAGCACTTCGGAGACATAGGATCTCCCAAGGTTAGCTCGACCATCCCCTACCATAACCTATCCTGTGTGCTGAATATAAATATTTTTGTTTATTTCTATTTAATCACAGTCCTCTTTATCCTTTTTCAAAACACCGAAAATCAAAACACAAACAATCTTATTATTATCATAACTCAAATCAACATACATATTCAGTTTTATTTAGATGTTAAACAAATACATCTTCTCTATCATCGACACGCAGGTCGGCATCCTTATTTATTCTTATACCTTGCTAACATTTACTCAGACCCTCACGCCTCATCCCGAACTAGGTGATGATCGTGATCGTCGACCCCTCTCGCCGGGCCTCTCTGTCCTCAAAGGTACCACGGCTATTGGTACCGCCCACTGATCTGCCAATCTCTCCTGTAACATATGAATACGCCCTCTCGCATGGAGGACTCCAGCCTCTAGTCTCCCGCCCGTGACTCCGCAACCACTAACAATCCTCTTGTCTCATTCACCTGCGTTTGGAGCTGCTGAACCAAACGCTGCAGATGATCCCTCTCTGCTGTAATCACCGCTATGTCAGGACACTCACGTACACCTCGCAGTTCTGCTACCCACCATAATCTATAGGCCTCTGTCGTTCCCGCATCCATTACCCTGTGATCGGCTGCTACCTCTTCAGGCCCTTCTGGAGGTGTTGGCCGGGGAGGTGAGAATGCTGCCTCGGCGTCGATCCTCATATATGGTCTATAAGCCAGGGGTATATCCTGCACAAATCCAAATTGTCGCCGCACGCGATCTATAGGAATCCTCTCATACTCACCCGGCCTGTGCCCTGCGATCCACCTCAATCGCTCTACACCCCTCAACTCCTCAGCTATGTTCTCTGTTACCATATAGTTTCCGTATGGCCTCCAACAGATATCCGCAACCGTCACTCTCTCCCATACCTGCCTGTAATACTCAATATCACCTGTCACGGCCTGGGATCTGGCCTCTTGTTCTGTCTGGACCCATCGTCTGAATCCCAACCTCTGTACTCCGGTCTCTCCTGCCTGGAGGGATTGGCCTATTGGTCGCACACAAACAATGTGCTCATAGGCCCAACAGTGTAATAAGTATGAACAATGAACAATCCAGTGTCGTCCTGTGATTTCACCTACAAGCCCATAAACCCCTGTATAGCTCCGCCAAATATGCAGGTGCCCATGCAAAAGTCACGTTCCTTTCTATCATCTCCCAAATAACACACATCAATGCCTTTGGAAATCTTCCCCCTTCCACCCTCGGTAACGCATAATACCCTACCGCTATCATTAATATCACTGCTAACCTTGTCTCCTCAGGGTGTGCTGCATACATTACCCCATATGTAAAAGATAAACCCCGCTGTGTCAAATCTCGTGCGTATGGACCAAATACTGCTGTTATCGCTCCCCGTGCCGCGCTAGGTAGTGCCTGATATACTGGTTCTCCTGTAATAGGGAGTCTCAAAATCCGAAACACATCTTCCAATGTTACTGTCATCTCCCCTGTTGGCAGATAAAAGGTATTTGTCTCGGGATTCCATCTCTCAATCAATGCCTGCAACATAGCATGATTACGTGCGATTCGTGAATAATAGCGGATTCCACTTAACCCCAAATGATTTATCAATGTCCATTCAGCTGGTGTTACATCCGCTCGGATTCGTGACAACAGCGCTGGCACACTATCATTCATCCTCAATCCTGCCTCTGCCTGCATACACCAAAACAACAAACAACCATTCAATCCGTCAGGGTTTTTTCAAACATTCTGGAAATTTCTCCAGTAACCGGTATCGGTTATACATAACCGATATCGGTTGAGTAACCGATACCGGTTCTCCCTAACCGCTACCGGTCACTGTCAATTACATACATCTTGCCTAAAACAACCACCTACGACAATAAATTGCTCGTTTATTCCTCTCTGTATACACAGACATACCCGAAACCCGTGATTACCTACCACGTAACACTTACCTCACTTATAACCCTTGCTATCATGTTTTCTTCTTCATATCTACCCACTTAATCTCTTATTCATAACACATGCAAAAATCAAATCACAACCAAAACATTTACCTCTGGGGTTGCAGTAGCTTGAGGTGGCCCTTGTCTTCCCTCTTGTCCCTGCCTGCTGGATGTTTCTCCTCGTCCTGCCATTATCACCACTCTTTTCAAATTCGCCTTTCTACTTTCTGAATCTCCGATCGCATTCACCTTCCCAGTCTCTTTTCTTATCACCCAAATCTCTCATACAAATTCCTGTCTCTCTTCTCCTTATCACTCAAATCTCTCATGCAAATACCTGTCTCAGTCGTCAAAAAGCGTCGCGTTCGCGTATTTAACCTCTTGCATGGCTCTAAAATTAAAACTTAAGTTGCCACCCTAGCTTTTCTATTTTTAGAAAAGCTCATACCTAAATAACCGGTATCGGTTACTTAACCGATATCGGTCTACCAGCTACCGATATCGGTTCCTTAACCGATATCGGTTACACACCTATCTTTTCTCAACAGCGTTCTTTTCTTCATTTCTCACCTAAATTTTTGTCGCGCCCGCCTCTTTTCCTGCATAAACAACATAATCTACCACATTTGTTCATCCACCACACATAGCATTACAATTTCATTAACATCATTTATTTTATACAAATACACAAACCATCAACTACGGATATCAAGAAACTATCAATCTATACATCATTTGGATCCAACTCATCAGTTACATATATCACAATGTCACAAAACCACCAATTCATCACATAACCTGACATTCATATATACGTGCAAAAACAAAAACATCAACATCATCCATCTATCAACATGTCAACTAAAACTTATCATACATTACATATTACCAACCATTAACAAAATATTTAAACACATTTTGAACACTGCACGAGGATCAAAACATCGTCTCTATATATATACAAATTTTCAAAAATACAATGTGCCCTACATCGGGGCCTCTGTGATCTCATAATACACTAAAGCCGGCACGCAGGCCGCAATAACTGTCAAAAAATCTCGACTCGGCTCGCAGGCCGGTCCCTCGTATCAAAAATAGATATATACTCGGCTCGCAGGCCGGTATCCACTATACAACCCCTACTCGGCTCGTAGGCCGGTATACAATAAATGAATAAATGAATACATGAACAATACATAGGCACGCAGGCCTCTATCAATACACCCTCGGGTGAGGCAGAGTGCCCATCTCTAAATACAAAAGTCATGTCTAGGATCCTCGGCTCTCCCCACCGCCTCGACACCTCTCCCCCGCTGGTCCTGTTGTGCCTCTCGCCTCCCGCCGCCTATGACGGACCCACCTGTGTAGCTGCACTCCACGAGACCTCGGCTCCGAGAGGTCTCTCGCTCTATGTGCCGCATGGGGTGATAATCAACCCTGGTACCATCAAGAATATCCTGATAGTATCGGGCCTCCGCTCTAGCCTCCATGTAACGCTCTCGAGCCACCGTAGGTACTGGGGCTGGTCCCCTGACACCTACTACCAAAGTGCCCTCGTGTTTCTTTGGTGCCACTTTGGTGGTGCTCGTGGGATGTGGCACTGCACTCGTGCTCGGGGTGTGGGTTATCTTATTCTTTGGTGGTGGTCTTAGTACTGTCATCTTGCCGCCTGCACACTCGCACTGCGTGGCCGTGGTGTTGGTCGTGGTGCTTTGCTATGCTCGTGCTCGAGCGTGGGCTAGCTGCCCCTGTAAGACACCTATCTGTGCCTGTGCTGCAGCTAGCTGCCCCTGTAAGAGCTGCACCTGACCCCTGAGCTGATCTCTCTCTCCTATCACTGCAGCCAAGTCTGGCTGTGCAGGCGGTACTATCCTGGCTGCTCTCTGCCCAGCCCACCACACCCTGTATGCTCCCGTGCACCCAGCATCATCTATACCCTCACCTGCTGGCCTCTCTGCTACCCAATCTGGATCCAAAGGCTGTGGTGCAGGCAGTGGGGCCTCTACATCATCTCTCCTGTACTGAGGAACGGGAGGTGGCTCGTCCTGTCGCAGCCCCATCTGCCTGCGTACCCTCTCCAGGGGTATCCGCTCGTACTCTCCTGGCCTCCGTCCTGCTATCCAGAATGTGTACTGGATTAGGCGCAACTGTAAGCGGGCTCCTCTGCCAGGATGGTGACCTCTGTAGGGTCTCCATACAATGTCTACTGCTGTAAGGCCCTCTAGCAGATGTCTATAGTAGGCCACATCCCGACCTGCAACAACTGCTCGTGGCTGGCCCACGACCCCCAACCACCTCTGAAAGCCATATCGGTATACGACCTGTGGCCCTGGCTGCTGGGGTAGCCCTACTGGCCTGATGCATACGATGTGCTCGTATGCCCAACAGTGCAACAAAAATGTAGAACAAATACCAAATCGCCTCCTCCGGCGATAGCCCCATAACTCCCTGTATAATTGCACCAGATACACTGGTGCCCATGCGAAACAGGTGTGCTCCTCCACCATCTCCAGCAGCACCCCCATCAATGCTCGTGGGAAGCGGCCTCCCTCTGAATCCGGGAGGGCGAAGCAGGTGATCCCTATCATCATCAACACGGCAAGCCGTGTCTCATGTCTGTGTGCGCGGTACATGTCACCATATCCAATGCTCGCGCTATGATACGTAAGAAGCGCGGCTGCATCCCCAAAAACCTGCAGTATGCTGTCCATGGCAGTCTCTGAATCTACCTGGAAGACTGCCTCTCCCTCGATCGGTAGCCGCAGGATGCGATACACATCCTCTAATGTGACGGTCATCTCCCCGGTCGGAAGATGGAACACATTGGCCGCCGGATCCCATCTCTCGATGAGGGCGACCATCAGGCTGTGATCCCTCTCTATCGCTCTGTACCTCTGGACCCCGCCAAGTCCCACCTCGCGCATGATGGCCCAATGCACCGCAGATACGTGTGGCCTCATCCGACTCAATAGTGGAGGCATCCTATCACGCATCGTCAACTGCTGACGTGCCTGCAAAACCAACCCACATTCTTAGACCTACTCTTTATTATAACATCTACTTTACCATCTAAACCCCCTTTTTTATCCCCCGACCACACCCCGACTTTCTACCCCCTAAACAACCACCAAAACCCACAACCCAACCCAAAACCCACACCTAACCCACTCACACGGCCAACCACACCCTAATACCCAACAAGCTTCCCAAACCCATCCTAAACCCTAAACACACTAACCCACCACAAACCACCCAAACCCATCCTAAACCCTAAACACACTAACCCACCACAAACCACCCAACCCACCTAACCCACCACCAAACCCTCAACCCATCCCAACGCCACCGATACCGGCCGATACGCGACCGACGCCGGTCCCTCCCAACTCAACCAAACCCTGCAAATTTGCGACCGATGCCGGTCGCTTAGCGACCGACATCGGTCACTGTTTTCTTTCCGGAGCCGAACCCCCGCGCGGCCCCCAAAACCCATTTTTTCCTATTTCTACCCATTTACCCACCCAAACACCCTCCAATTTTACCCACCTAGCCGCATTACCCTATTTTACCTATCTACCCTCTCCGTTTTTCAAATTACCTCCATTTACTCATTATTTCCTACAAAATACAAATTCCTACCCAAACCCCCCCATTTAGCCTAATAACCATTTCAATGCATAAAATCACGAGTTTAGAACCTACCGGTACGACGACACGTCATCGTGGTGGGATGGGTGGTGGCGGTCCCCGGCCAAACCTCGTCCCCTCCAGCTCCTCCGCCGTGTCATGGCTCCAATCCTGATCTACTGGGTCCCTGGCCAATCACCTGCTGCCTCCTCCTCAATCGGGCCCACTATCAACTCTCTCCGCCAATCAAATAGCTCCACCTCACTCAATAACCCTCCAAATCAACTCTCCACGTCAGACAAGTCGATTTGGATTGCAAATAACAAAAGTGACAATGACAAGCCGTATTTTTCTTTTTATAGGTTTTTCGGCTTTCACCGATATCGGTTTCATTTTACCCTAAGGAACCGGTATCGGTCCCTTAACCGATATCGGTCATGCAGAATTGACATCGGTTCGCTACCCAACTTTCACCCCATTCTTTGCCCTTATTTACTCCTTGCCTCTTTTTCACCAATATCGCCTCTATCCACCTTTGCTGCACAACATTTGTTCACTTGTCCAGCCTGACCTACGGCCTCGCCCTACCTATTCGGCCCGACCCAAGGCCTCAACCTACCAATTGGCCCGACCCAAGGCCTCAACCTACCATTCGGCCCGACCCAAGGCCTCAACCTACCATTCGGCCCGACCCAAGGCCTCAACCTACCATTCGGCCCGACCTAAGGCCTCAACCTACCATTCGGCCCGACCCAAGGCCTCAACCTACCTATTTGGCCCGACCCAAGGCCTCACCCTACCTATTTGGCCCGACCCAAGGCCTCAACCTACCTATTTGGCCCGACCCAAGGCCTCGCCCTACCTATTCGGCCCAACCCAAGGCCTCGCCCTAACCATTAGGCCCGACCCAAGGCCTCAACCTACCTATCCGGCCCGACCCAAGGCCTCAACCTACCCATCTAACCTGACCCAGGGCCACCGCCCAACCACTTGGCCTGACCCAAGGCCGTATCACTTCAATACCATACCCACAATCAACGTTTTATTTTATCCATCCATCATGTACCTTGTGTTCAATCGAGCTCACCTGTTCGTGTTTTAGCATGATTAGGGTCCTTGACTTGATCTGTCGACCAACTTTGCCTAGACCTAGACCGTGACGTTTATCTCAACCAAACCAACCATTTGGTACTGCCGAACATGCCTAAACGTTCCTGTACCTCACCTGTTATATACCCTGGAGCTACTTCCTATGCCTTGGATACCAGGATTATATCACCCTTGTTTGGATAAACTATCGACCTTTGCCTACACATTGCTGGTTTGCTTGTCAAATCATGTACCCTCGTCGTACTATTGCATTTCAACATGCATCTGCTTCCTTGGACCTACCCCACCACCTTACCATCCTCTCTACAACATATACCCTTTATCAACCATATCCCCGATTTCCGCTCACTTAATCTGTGATAGATTTGAGGGGATTACCTATATCCTTAACGGGAGAAACCACTTCATATTATTGTCCGCGCAGCTTTACAGAACAAGCTACACGACAATAAGGGGCTAATGTAGACACCAAATTCATGTCTTATGACCCCTTGTGACCCGCATCCCATTTCGCAACCTAACCTCATTACCTAAACTTTACACAATTATTTATTAATTACCTTGTAATTGATAAATCCACATCACCTTACCCGCCACCTCACTCTGCCACCTCATCATGACCTAGCCCTAACCCTAAACTAACCTAATTAAGACCCATGACTTGGTCTAGACTCACATCCATAACTAATGCCTCCTTACTCGCACCCAAAGCTGACCTTCTAGCCATTTGACCAAGCCCGCAACTGATCTCTCGGGAGAAAAGCAGGGAAGGTGGGCTATTTTACTAAAAATAGCCTACTTTTTCCTTACCGATGCCGGTTCCTACTCGACCGCCGTCGGTTACGCAACCGCCATCGGTTCCCTGTAAATGGGCTCCCCAAACCAAAACAACGGATCGGAATTTCATTTTGGAGATCAGTCAAAGGATTTCTGGATCAACAGAGAGCATTGCGAGCGAGGAACAGAGTCCAGATCTTCACTTGACAGAGCAGAGACGAGTAAAGAAACCAGAAGTGTTTACAACCAAGGAGATCAACTTGCATCTTGGTCAAAACCAGTAAGTCACATCTTGCATGTCCTTTGTTATAACATTTCTTATGCTTCTTGAATCTCAGTGCTCCTAAATCCGTTTCTGAATCCACTACCCAACGTGCCATTGCATCTAACTGTCATTCTTTTGTTTCTAATCATCCCATTTCCTAATACCATCCAAAAACCAGCCATTACAAACACCATAACTACCAAGAAGATCCTAGAACCCACCGGTATTGGTTATCGATGAATCGCCATTGGTTATCGATTCACGCATCGGTTCCTCTCGATCAAAACCAAAACCAGCCTTTCCCCCTACCCAGTTTAACGAAACAATTTAATTGATATTTTGCAAGTCTTTTGTGTTAATTCATATTAGCAGGGGAACTGACCACCTTCGAAAGGAAGTTTTATATTTCCTGGGCCCAAGGCAGTTTCCTCATTTATTGTTTAATCAAAATCTTGTGGTCTTGTGTTCTTATTTGCAGGTAGTCCTTCCAAGACAAAAAGGAGTTCTCCACAGTCAGCCTGATCTTTCTCTACGGTACGCGCACACCATCTCGACATTCAACAGGTATTCCTCCTAACCCTAACCTCATCTGTTTCTAAAAGGAATGAAAGGATAGAAGCAACTCTATTCCCAGAAGCCGAAACATTCCGAGCGAAACACATGGATCTATTCAATAAGCCTATAATCCTTAGTACCATGGGTTATAGAGGTGTAATTCTTATAGTAGAAAGAAACACTCTTCTGAATTATGTGATGTAACAAGGGGCATCTACTTGCATCATGGGAATTTTGATCTAGGAGTTAACTAAATGAAAACTGATGTTTAGTCAACCCAGGGACATATAAGACATTTGATAGTCTACAGTTACATGAACCAAGGGGGATAGAAATGTTCCTAATCCCCTAAACTGTATATGAAGAATCATCACCCAATGAAACATGTTTTTTCAAAGTCGTGTCCCTTATTGAAGTAAACTAGTCTCTTCGTCTAGTCATGTGTTGAGTGGCTCCCGAATAAAAATACCAGACAACACTAGATGATGTTGAAGGTTCACTTGATTGAGCAATGTACACATAGTCTTCATTATCTGACTATTCTTGTTGCTAAACAATATTTCCTTTTTGATAGGGTTTTCTTTTCCAGTTGCCCTTTTTTTGCCCTTGATTATAGTTAGAATGTCCATTATTAGATTGTTGTTATGGAGGTCTAGAGTTTCTTGATGAAAATTTATTATAAGTATTATACCAACAATATTTTAGGTCATGTGCTCTTTTACAGATTGGAAATCACTTCTTTTGTTGTTTTTCCCCTTGATGTTGATACTAACTTTGATAATTTTGATAGGAATTATGTTTTCATTTACCTTTTCCTTTCCATTTTTAATGTGAAGAAAGTGCATGCTCTACTTCATCATACTTATTATGTGTGGCTTCCTCCTATTGCAGTAGGTTTACCAACTTATCAAAACTAACTGTCATATCTGAAAGGTTTAGTGTTGTTACAAAAATGCAGTAAGAAGAAGGAAGAGATATCATAACAATGGGAATGAGAGCTTCATCTGTGACCACTTCTCCCAAGGCTAGAAGTGAAACCCATGACTCTGTAACTCTTCTCAAGAAAGCTTCTATTTTTTCATTTTGCTTGAACTTCAGTGTGTGTAACTGAATTTACAAATTCAGTGTGATATTCTTGTTTTTGGCCTCATATATTGTGTTGAACTTATCCCATGCTTCTTTGGCTTTTTTGGCATCTTGAATGTGGGGTTACACATCATCAGAAACTCAAATAAAGATGATGATTTTTTCCTTTTGATCTGCTTTATCAAACTGTTGTTGTTGTGTTGTATCAGTAGTTGATCTGGTCAGAGTACCATTCACAACAGGCCATATCTCTTCAAACTCAAGTTTTGTCTTCCATGCAACATAGTTATTTCCATCGAGTAGTTATGAGTCTAGAAGAAAAAATTTGGGGGCATTGGTGCCCATTTTAAAGAAATCAATGACAAGGTTAGGCTCTTATCACTTCAGGTATAAGGTCTCCCAATCTATATATCGTCAGTCTAATATACCGAACCTTTCTATAGACACACCCTTCCAATATACTTGGTGGTACATAGAAGAAGCTCGCCCTTTCAATATACCCAATGGTATGTGAAAGAGGCATTAATGTACGTGAAAGAATTCGATACGTGGTGCCAAAATAGTATTGAAATGGGTCTATGTGATTATTGACACCGTCTCAAAGAAATATCCTCATATGCGCGCGTAACTTCACCATATACTTGGATAATTTCTCATTCTGGATTTATGTTGTGCAATCATTCATAAATGGATGGGATGGCTCAGTGGTCGATTCCCAAACAAATTTGTTGTAGATATATTAGGCATTAAGTGTAGTAGTATTTATGATAAATTTACCCGTAAGTGCTTCCCAGAGGTAATGTATATACAAAATGCTATGAATGAGATCTAGGATCTTGTGAGTGTTTTTGAACAAAATTTAATTATTTTTTAGTACAATATTCTACCAGTTTTTGAGAAATTACAAAGTTTTCGGTTGATTATGGAAACTTGTAAATTAGTACAATATACTGAAGTATACAATTACATTCCAAAAAAATTCAAAAATTGAATGACAGGTAAAAAAAATTGTTTCATGGGCCTTGGTGGCCTCCAGAGTCCAATACGACCCTCTATGCCAAAAATTACAAAAAAAAGATAAAAATGCAATTTTTGGGTATACCTCCTTTATCAAAAGTTGCTCAAAATGAAAAAATAGATCTAGGAGAAAATAAAATAAATTTTTTCCCTAAAATAGTGTTTTTCTCACTAAAAATTTAGCAAAGGGTTTAGTTATCACTAAGGTCTTTAGTGATGTTTTTGCCGCTAAATAGGCCTCCAAGTTTGGTGGGTTTTTCCAATTTTTACCACCAAAGTCAAATTGGTTTACAAGAAATGGTTTATGTGGGGGTCGACCCAAAAACCTCCCACATGTAGATTTTTTACACTATTCACCTTGGCACTCTATTCACTTGTCATATGCTTTGAAATAATTGAATTTAAACTAATAGTAATTTGACTAACCTTTCAAAAGAAATACTTGGCACCGTGATGGAGGTCCAAATGGTTGCTTGCTTGGAGGAGTGTGATTTAGGGTTCTCTACCGTAAAAAATAGATCTTGCATTACTTTATCTAGTTTTCTCAATAAAAGCTACTAATTTCTTATTGATCTCATTGGCTTGTTTGAAGTTTTATTCCTCCACCAATGGAATTTCATTGTTATTTGTTTTGTTTCAGGGTTATAGATCTCTCTATTTTACTCCACCTTCATATTTGGTTATTTTCCTCACACAGGTTCCAGGATTTGGAGGATCGTTTGACTTACAAGAATAGCCATATTGGTTCTTGAGACAATGATTGCAGAGTTAGACCTCGTTTTTTGCTTGTGTAAAGGTCGCAAAGGGCTATGTGCTTCACTAAATTTGTTTGGATGATGGTTCAAGCTTGGATTCAACATTGTAAACACCATTTGGATCAGTTCATTCCAAATCAGCTGCTTCAACTTTGTGCAGGTTCGGTGGATGGCTCAGCCAAGAATATAACTTGTCATTGTTTAACTCGTAGACCTTGCATGCAAGGGATGTTTAAAACTCATGTCGGGCTTGATCTCCTTTTGGAAGAAGCTCAATGAATGGCTTGGTCAGGAGCTCGGTTGAGCTTAGTCGACTTTAAAATTTGATAGTCCCCTCTAATTACAACAGTACCCAAATATACCTCTAAATGTAGAGACAAAACCCCGCTAGGGAAAAATATTTTTTTAAAAAAAATTAACTTCTAGGGAGCAAATTTTCCCAGTGCGGTGGGCAGCAAGGAAAAGAACATTTTCCTTGCAAATACTTGGAGAATGGTAGGAGGTTATGTGGATGTGGGGTTTTCTAGGAAGTTGCTGGAGGCAATATAAGCTCTCCTAGAGTGCAAAATCTTCTCCAAAATGTTTTGCTTCCTCTCTCCAACCTTCTCTACTTCACAGTCCATATTCTCGCTCTGGTACCAAATTTAATTTCACAAACAGGGATGAAATCTTGTATAATTATATTAATGTGAAATAAATCTAACCTTACAATGGAGTTTCTGTAATTATTATAGGAATTGTATAGCTAGGTACAGACAAACGGGATGTTACAACAATGCAACAATAAATAATCCCATGCACATATAAATTGCAAATATATGGTTTTGAACAATATAACCATATAAAAAATATAATAAAGACAAAATACATGTATGGGAATACTATTCCCAATTACAAATAATAAATGATTAATAACAACTTACCATTAATTAATAATTAACTAAGGTAAATGCATAATTAACCAAGGTAAACTAAATTTTACCTAACATCAAGGAGGGAATTTTGATGAAACATTTGATCTTGTGGCTATAATAAAGGCTATTAGACTCTTCCTGGCATATGCAATGTACACAAGATTCAAATTATACCAAATGGATGTAAATTCAACATTCTTAAATGGTTACTTGAATGAGGAAGTCTACATTTAACAACCTCATGGATTTTCTCTCATTGAAGAAAAGGATTATGTTTTTAGGTTAAAGAAGGAATTATATTATCTTAAGCAAGCCCCTAAGGCTTGGTATAGAAGATTTCATAAGTAATTGATTGATAAATTCTTTAGGAAAGGAGTGGTTGATAGAAACTTATACATAAAATATCAAGAAGGTCACCTATTACCTTTTGTTGTCTATTTTGATGACATAATCTTTTGAAGTGATAGTGAGACCATGTCATATGTATTTTTAGAGGCCATGAAGAAGAAATTTGAAATGTAAATGATTAGATAAATTTCATTCTTCCTAGAAATGCAAATTAGTCAAGCCAAAGAAGGTATATTCATATCACATAAAAAGCACATCAAGGAACTGCTCAAGAGGTTTTAAATGGATGACTATAATCCTGTAAGTACTCTAATGGTTATAGGATTCAAACTCACTAAGGATGACATCTCACAAAAATTAAATCATACCTCATACAAATATATGATAAGAAACCCATTATATTCAATTACATCTAGGTATGATATCATGCAAGCACTTAGTTTAGTTAGAAGGTTTCAAGAGGATCCTGGGGAAAACCATATTACAACTGTTAATAGAATCTTCAGATATCTCATGGGAACCATTAAGTATGGGCTGTGGTATCCAAAATAAAATGAGTTTGAAATCAAGTCCTTCATATACTCAAATTGGCTAGGAACCATTGATGACAAGAAGAGCACAAGTAGTGGATATTTATTTGTAGGTAAGTTCATCATCTCTAGGTTGATTTAGATGTGGTCTCTTTTAGCACAATCCATGTGTGAATATGAGTATGTAACAACAACCTTATGTTGTACTCAAGTGATGTGGATGAAGAAAACTCTTGAAGAGTATAAATTTGAAAATGATGGTCCTATACCTTTTTATTGTGATAACACAAGTGATATAAGTGTGTCTAAGAATCCAATGTTGTAATCCAAGACAAAACATATACCAATCAAACATTATTTCTTGAGGGAACTAGTGAGTGAATAAAGAATTAATCTTGAACATGTACCAAAAAAGGAGGAGGTAGGAGACATCATGACCAAACCCTTACCAAACTAATATTTTGAGCATTTAAGACACAAATCATGGTAATCCCTACCCCAATAAATCCCTAAAATATTTAATTCATCAAGGGGGAGTAGCTCAAGTGCAATATGTACTCCAAGAAGGTTCAAGAAGTGTCAAAATAGGGGATCTAGTTCACTAGTTCAAGGTACAAGTTGAGAAGACCAAATAAAGGCATAAGGAAAGAATGAAAATTATATGTTTGAAGACAATACATTTAGGGGGGCATTGAGGCTGATTTTTGAAGAAATCCATGCATCTTTTTAGACCATAAATGATAATATACCAAGCCTAATCCGAGGGGGAGCTTCAAGAGGTAAGTCTATTCCTTGTTATTAATTGTTTTCATGTCATTTTTTGAATGAAAATTTTTCATAGATGTTAAATTGGGAGAATGTCTTTAGAAATGAGTAAAGAGAGCTTGGAAGATGTTGATATGAATGTTTTCAATCAAATTTTCTGGTGATTGTTGCCATCAATGACAAAGGGGAATATTTTTGAACCATGTTTTGATGTTATTTCCATTGATGACATGGTGTATTGATGGAAAATATTGAGTGATGAGGTGTCAAATATTCAAGGGCATAAAGGTTGATTAGTAGTGCCTTCACATGGTTATTCCAGTGTGCTTTCTTGAGAATCCATGGTGGTTTCAAAGTGTTGAGTGCTTGGTTGGAGTGGTTGGTGTCCACTAGGTGCATGGAGGTACTTAGTGTGCACTTATTAGGTTTCCAAAAGGTCTAAAATGATTATTCAATAGTGCCAAGGGATTTTATGGTGGAAAATATATCAAGAATCATGATTCATTGTGTCAACTAGCTCATTTAGGCATAGTTCAAGGACCTAGTAAGGTGTATGAAGTGAAATCATGTTATGTCAAGCCAATGCAAGCATGGGAGGTGTTTAGGGACATTTCCTAGAGTCTCTTTATAAAGTCGCGGGTCATATATTAACTTCTAGAGGCATGTTGAGGGTCATATTCATGACTATCCTTGAGGACGAGCAATTTTAGCATGTAAAAATAAGATTGTCATGATGGAACATGTTCATTTATGAAAAATAATGGTGTGAGACATGTATAGGAAGTTAATATAATGTTGATGACCAAATTTCATGCAAAATTGAAGAGGAATTTTTGAGTTAGAATTTTTTTAGCTCTACCAAGCTCCCAGAATGAACACTCTCAGCTCGAGGGTCATTTTTCAAGAGCTTAATGGTATGTAAATATTGTGCATGGTGTCCAAAAATCTTCACCAGTGATAGAGCATTAAATTAGGAACATTTTTAGAGGTGTAATGAAATAAATGGTGGATCAAGTTTTATGAACAATCCTTAATAGTGGAAGTCACTCCAAACCATCCGTAAACCCTAGAACTTTAGTGATGGAGGGAAAAAATTATTTTTTGTCATAAAATCTACTGTGAAATCTAATATAACAATTTAGATTTATATATAGTTCATTCTAGTCTAAGTTGGTGGAATTTTGGTACTACATCTATGACTATACAATACAAATTTCACCCTATTTGGCAATATTTTGATTATACAAGCTTGTATATAAGGTTTCAAGATGAAAAATGTGATGTGGAAGGTTACTTGGGACATGTCATTTTTGTCCGTGAAAAACATTAGGTGAGCCATGTGTAAAAATTGAGTGAAACTTTTCCATATTAGCCATCTACAGCTAAGGGATAATCATGTCAAAAACCAATCATTGGAGTATGAGACTTTCTTTATGAAATAAACTGTTTTCAAGTGATATATGAATTTGTACAGGTGGTATGGGTACAATATAATGTGTTCAAGCTCATGACATGATGAAATTAAATTCTTTTATTTACAACTCCTAATTATTTATAACGGACATTTAGGGGCAATTAAGAAAGCTTGTGAAATGAGCTTGCAAGATTGATTTTATCCACTCAAACATGCATGGGAGTGTTCAATCATAGATTATAATCTCTTGTTGAAGTTTTTGTGTAATTTTTTTCTATGAAATTATATTTTAGTATGTAAGGTGCAAGTAAAATCATTATTGGCCTTTGAATTTTAAAGCCATGCCTGAGTGAGTTTTGGAAATCAAGAAAGTTTGATTTATTTTCTATGAGATGAAACAAGATATGGACCTAGTGAAGTACAAAACATCCATAACCTCCTTGAAATGTATCTCTAAAGTCATGACTCGATGGGTAAGTGAGTTAGTTTTCTCATTATTTGAAGATGTCTCCTTGTGTATACAAATCTACAAGCACCATGTTCCAATCCATACTTAAAGAAGGACATAAGGATATTGGTACCCATCATAGTAATTTAAAGGTGATATATAGATCACATACCATCTCACTCAATTCTTGAGAATTATTGAATATCCATGGACAAAGTTGTTGAAGAATTTCTCTTATTGGGTCTCATTCCTCAATGACTATGCAAAAAAGGTCTGAAGAAGATTTGAATAATAAGGTTTCATGACTTTATATAGTGTCTCTCAAGATATTTATGATGGCATAGCTCTTGCATATCCATTTACCCCTGAGTTCATTATAGGAAAAAATATATTCAAACTTTTATTTCAACAAGATCATGATAATGTCCTTGATAAATTTCCACCTAGATATGCATGTGTATTCAAGTTGTGTCTTGAAAATTAAATGGTGTGACATAAATAAGGCATAGATTAAAAGGAAGGTAATGTAACATATTTACATTTTTGTAAGACTTGGAATTGAGTTCTTCATGAGATACATGAAAAGTTTACTCACTAAAGAAGAGGATAAAACTATGTTGACCATTACAAATCAGGTTTGTAAGGGTTATATGTAACATTTGCATGTGGATTCAGAGGTTTGGATTGTTTAGAAGTACTTATTGGTAATAATTTCCATTAGGATCATCTTGACGATTATTGAAAAAGGTAGTATATGTAAATGAATCTATAATAGAGGTGATGATTTCTTAAGGAAAACTTTGAATGATGTCATTCTTCTCTCCTTGTATAATTTGTAAAGAGAAGTAGGTGAAAGGTTGATAAAAGGTGAAGTGAAAGAGTATTTTGAGGATGTCTTTATGATGATATAAGGACCTCATTTTATGTATGAAAATTTATTTGAAAAAGATAGAGTTTATAAGGGGTGAGGATTAGTGAAAATAGATGAGTGAAGGTGCCTAAGAGATAATGAGATAATTTAGATATCACTATTTGTTGTTTAAGCTAGTATGTCTAGTGAGTGATCAAATTGATGTAAAGTCTAAGTAGGTTCTTAGTATACGTGGAAGTGGGTGCTTTTATGCAAGTTGTATCTTGAAAAATTGTCAAGTAGGTTCTTCATCATATTTTAGAGTTGATATTCAAGTTGAGTAGGTTCTTAACAAGTGTGAGACCTTTGTAATCTTTCATTAGACAAATTATCTAGCTTAGTGCATTGGTTTCAGTGGGTTTTTCTCCCATCAATGGTTTCACACATTAATTTTTGTCTTCCTATGTGTTCTATTGTTTATTTCTCCTAAATTATGTTGTTGTTTCTTCATAACAAAGTAAAGAAAATTGAATTGTCTTTCAAACTTTGAATTTTAATTGATTCACCCCCTTCTCAGTGCCTATAATTTCCAACAAGTCCTCATTAGAGAATTTGTGAAGATAAATATGCAAATATGGGATTTTAACTTAGAGAGGAAGGATAACTTTGGATCCATATACGAGGGAGAAATGAGTAGAACCTGTAGAGGTGCATATGCTAGTACAATAAGCCCAAATAGTTAAGGGGATATGAATATGCCAATTTTGACCTATTTTTCTAAAAATCTTGGCAAGGATGTTGTGGAGAGTCTTGTTATAGGATTCAACTTGGATGTTAAATTGAGGATAACAAGGACAAGATAAGCTAATATTGATGTTGAAGGTGTCACAAATATTCTTAGGATCTTTGTTTTTAAAGGATTTTTTGTTGTTCGTAATGATTTTTTTTTAATGTTGAAGTGGCAGATGATGCATTGATATATAAAATCACATATTTTTTTAATCTTTGGTGAATGTGATTGGAATGAATTCCACCCACTTGGTGAATTATTCAGTAATGGTGATGATAAAATGATGATACTAAGAAGAGTGTGGATAGATGAGGCCAATGAGGTTGAGTCCCCATTGTGAGAAAGGACATATATCTTGAGTTGGTTGTAAGGCTTGGCTAGGGATAAAAATGAGATTGGAATGTTGCTAGCATCTAACATAGTTTTTAACATACAACAATTTTGACTGATGATGGGCCAATAGTATCCCAATTGAACAATGTGCTTGGAAATGACCAAACTACTAAAGTTACCACCACAGATGTTGTCATGGACTTCTTGGATAGCATGGATGGATTCATGGGATTTAAGGCATCGAAGTAAAATACCATCAAAACCACATTTATAGAGGATACTTATAATGATGACATAGCAGTTAACACATTTAAGAAATGACCTCCTACCATTATTGGATAGGTCGGAGGGAATTTTATATTGAGATAGGTAGTCAAAGACTTGGATGTACCATAGATCGGATTGATTGATGTTGATGAAATTGAGATGAGGAATCTCATGGGTATGAGATGGTTGATTGATGTCATGAATGTGATGAATAAAAAATAATAACTTGGATTCTTCTATTGTCCAAGGGATGAGCAATACAAGGGATATAATAGTGTTTACGAAGTGATTGGATGAACATGGGACCATTTGGATGGTGTATTAATCAAAGGCCTCGAGGATAAATTTGACGATATCCTTGTATTTCTAAATGAATTCATTTTTTCATTGATAGATTCCCTTGATTTGATTGATGATGAGCTAGTAATCACCATAGATATCAATAATTTGGATGCCGAGCATGATGGTAGTTTGAAGGGCCAAGATAAGGGTTTCATTATTATCCATGTTGTTAGTGTACTCAAAGTTAAGTTTATAAGTGATGGGAATATGATTTTACCAAGGAGAAATGATGATGATGTCATCACCTCCTCCTTGCCGATAATTAGATCCGTCAAATAATAGTGTCATTTTAAGGGGATATTACTCATGATCAATGGTGTGGATGGATTCGTTAGGGAATTGTTGATGAGGGAGATGATTTTTGGGAAGAGGAGCTTCAACGAGTTGATCAGCAATAGCCTAGACCTTGATTGATTTTTGAGACATGAACTCTAGGGAAAAATCGGTCATGAGCATGAGCCATCGAGTGATGTAATCATTTTTTTAAGGCTTAGAATACATGGTTTTGAGATTATTGAAGCTAGTAATTATGTATATTTTCTAATTGAAAAGATAATGGATAAGTTTGGAAGTGGAAAATAAGGGAGTGCAACACAAAATATAAGCTTTGGTGTAGCAGGTTTTGTAGTCATTAACAATGTGGCAAATATAGTACACAGTTTACTCTCTACCTGTAAAGTTCCCATTTTAAGACTTTAGAAACAAGGGATTTTTTTTTGCATAATGTTCTCTATTCTAAATTAATATAATTTAGAACACACACTCCAAAGAAAATCAATCTCATAATAGAAAACCATATGCAGTTGTAAATGACTTGGTGAAACATTGATCTCTCATTTCATGACTCGGTATCATACGATCTCTCATATTAACTTTATAATGTGTATACTATGTATACTTGGTTTTGTTACCTTTTTATAGGTATCAAGTGTTATGTTTAAGAGGCCTATTTGAATATTTGTTACTGATATTCATCTTAAATCCTACTTCTTAAACTAGAATGACATAGGATAATGCAACAAACAACTTGTGATAATTTGGCCAAAGATTTAAACATATTGTTAATGTTTATATTCCTAGATGGAATACTCGTCAAATGGAATACGTCCTTCACCCTACTTGATCTGTTATCTAGAATGGTCTTCACTGACTTCTGTCAGTCCACTTGTTCAAGGTTTAACCCTAGCCAAGGTTAGCAACATGGCCTAGTGTGGAGGACTACTTACGGTGACTAAGGGTACTTAGACATACTCAATCGACTTATGTTGATTGGGCGTGTCTATTTATCCTAAGTCAACGTGAGTTGACCTCGACACTAGGTCATGCCCCTATCTCTAACTAGGGAAGAATTGTGATTAAGTCAGAATTTATGTTAGTCTAGTTGAATAAATAGGAAAGGGTGTTGAAAAATGTCAACTGCAACATAGTATCCTCGTGAAGACCCTAGTCATCACAAAGGTACTTTACTGTAGTTGGTGTGTGTCGACACCCATCAGATTTTTCCTCATCTGGATGAACATACATTAGATAGAAAGTTATATCTTATTAGTTTCCTCTTTATAGATTAATTACAACAATGCTATTGAGCTACTAGGTTCCTTAATCATTAAGATTCAGATTTAAGACTGCAATAAATGAAGTTATGTAGATAAATCTACTTTCTATCTAATTCATATGCCATGATTTAAACTATTAACATCCTAATTCATATTTTACATAAAAGACCCATCACACATGGAAGTGTCATTTAATTACTCACTTAATTCAGCCCTATCTTATATAATATCTGAGTAGGTCCTTTTTCCATAGTAGACTTCATTGAAATGAAGTCTAATTCCCTTTTAATTATATTTTCCTACATTCCTATTTAGTAAGGAAGCCTTCATGAGAAAGCACAACTACACTAACTAATGATAAAAATAAGGATTTATATCAAAAATACATTAAATTAAGACTATGATTCATTTCAAAGGAAGTGTATTTCATTTCCTTTATTGCGGGTTAAAGTCCATTATAAACCCATTGAACATTATAAAGTAATATCAAGTTACGAATATACTACGTAATTATGGGTTACAAATATATTACATATGCCCACATCTTGGTTGATTTGAACACCTCGAAGGATTTCCCTGCTTCTGTTGATCTGCATGTTGAGGATAGGATATGGACTCAAAACATTGACTATGAAGGCTTCCCCTTCAGATGTCACATTTTCTTTTCCCTTGACCATTTAGTGGCAGATTATAAGGTTGGGAAGAAAAATACCAGTAATCAAACTTCGTGGTGGAAGAACGTAGATTCTAGCCATTTGGTGGTGAACAGTCACTCAGATTCTGAGTCAGAGGAGGGATCTGAGGATGTGGAAGTGGAGGCTTCTATGCAAGAGATAATCACCCCTTCTCCTACCCTTG
The DNA here is from genome assembly GCA_018340775.1 of Taxus wallichiana var. yunnanensis. NCBI lineage: Eukaryota > Viridiplantae > Streptophyta > Pinopsida > Cupressales > Taxaceae > Taxus > Taxus wallichiana. The sequence goes on from CM031242.1 coordinate 313,579,057, forward strand.
TAGAGAAGGATCTTTCTCCCTGCGCCGTGGGGGCTTTCTCCTTTCCTCCTTCTTTAGGGATCCTTAATCAGGTGGGTGAAAATAATGTTGAAATTTGTAATCCGGTTTATTCAAATGAAAATATTAATCCAAATACGATAACGATTGGTCTACTATGAATAAAATAAAGAAAGGGAAGGTTAATGACTCCCTTAAGATGTGTCTTCACTCCCATGGGAAGAAGTCTCATGGTTAGTATTCCTTCTTTTTTTGTTCTTGTTGTTAGTGGGTCTTTTGCTATTTGTTTCTCTGTGCCGCTGGAAGAGGCAGCCCTACATGTTCCTCAATGCTACATCCTATGTCTCCACTTTATCTCATTGTAATGGGGTAGGGTCCCTTAGCCCAGCTTTTACGCTTAATAAAAAAAAATCAAGTTAAGTCCTCATACCATCATTTAATTTAAATATAGTCATAGAGATATAGTTGAATATAATGTAATAATGTCAACTTTGTAAGTTGCATCTTCACTAGAGAGGGTAGTACATATTAAAACATTTGATCTCTAATTATTCCATTCCTATCATAAAAGTATGTTACTATTTGTAAAATAGAGAAATGTTTATTATTTCTAGTCATCCATGCCAAAAGGATTTTCATCAAGTATAAATAAATATCACACATCTTTTTTTCAGCAGAGGATTCATACGTTTACAATTCCAAACACTTCATACATTACTAATGCCAAATAGAAATATTCAAATCAATTTCAGATACAAATTTATTTTCCACTAAGTACATCTTAATAATGAACCATATTTCATCATAAAAATATCCAGTCTTGTTGATAAACAAATGTAACTTCCTAAATATCTTTCTCCTTTAATCAGTTACGAAGTCTATCTGTAAAATTGCTAGCACAGGTCAAATCATTAAACTGAGTATGATAAGCACTAAACATTAGATCGATGTGATTTTAGCTAACTATTTCATAATAAGAACTCTGATGTTATGAAACAATCCTAAGAAATTCAGAAAGACAGCCAAAAGGAGTTGCAATTCTCAAATAGAAGAGAGAGAAAGAGATATATCAAAACAAAAGTAAGGTTAGGTCAATAAATATAACAACTTCAACCTTTCATACTATTGTCTTTTATCAAAGGAATTAAAATAATAATTCAGATAAGTAAAATTTCATCAAAATCTCACTATTATTTTCATACATTTCTTTTCATGGTCACTCATTCAGTTAAACTTGTTTAACATAAGACAATAATGATCCTGACTATCTTTTAGGCATATTTAAATAGTAGATAATTAAAAAAATACTTCCCTCTTAATATTTCACTAACCTAAATTCATCTTAAAATCTGAGATGCTAATAATCAAAATTAAAATCAGAAGAATAATTGTAGGATGATCCAAAACCTCATATCATTAAATGTGTCTGTGATTTAAGTACCCTAATACTCAAGCTCAAAATTAGAAACCAATTTAAGTTAAATTTAAGTAAAATAAAATAGAGACCTCATCAAATGGTAAGATATTTTTAGCAAGAAAATGAGTCGATACTCAACCCCATAAGGATACAACAGTGATATCGTTAAGTTAAGAGATTAGGATGGAAAGATTTATCATTCATATCCAACTCAAGTAACCATATAAATATTTTCTACCAAACACAAATATATTCAGAATATTCCAACCAAACATAATATTCCATACAATTATTTTCAACTTCAACTATACTACCCTAACAACAATCTGCAATCAATCTTACTAGACACCCTAGAAGTTGCATAACAAACAGAACAAAGAAAGACAACACCTTTACCAAGTTTGAAGGCTGAAGAAGGTTAAAGGAAAAGAGAGAGATTACTTCCTCATAGTTCTAAGCATGATTATAAAGAGAACCTTGAGAAACCAATAACCTATATCGATAAGGTCATTGATCAAATGTTACAAATTAAAATCTGAAACTGAGATCTAATCAGGGTTCAAATTGAATGTACAACAACCATGAAAATAAAGGAAATGATGAACAAAAATCATTTTGTTACTTTTCATCATTCATGGAGATGGTAAAGATAACCTTGACTTCCACAAGATAACAAATAATCCATTTCCCAAAAGATACATAGATGAAAGGATTAAATTAACAGAATGGTAAGTCCAAAAAACGTCCAAACACAAATTCATAAAGGAAAAAAAGTTTATAATATGATTTAACCAAAATAGGAGTCATCATTACCTTTTTCATGAAGAACAGGGACAAAGATTTGAAAGAATTGAAGCCAGGTTTAATAGCCCAAATTGTAAAAAACATGCAAACTAAAATACATCTAGACAATGACAATAGAACTATCAGGAAGTTTGAGTTGGCTCAAACAACTAAAAAATAATAAGCCAATACCCAAGGGAGTTTTTCCCTTCTTAGCACTTAATACAAAAATTTCACTAGTTACCCAACGATCAAATAATGTAGAAAAATGAATAACTTTTACCCTTATTGGCTTCCAACAATCAGGCTTTGTGAAATAACTGAACAATTCTGAGAAAATTGGAAGTATACATTTGCAAGATTTATACTAAATACTAACTAGAATAACTTAAACACATCCATGGACACATTAAACTACATACCAAGAAAATTCCCAACAATTTATCTTTCCTAAATGATCTCAGGGCCCGAAGAATAAATACAGAAAAAACCCGGATCCTCATTCACAAACAGTGATAAGAAATCAAACACATTTTTCCAAGTTTGAGCATTTAATCAGTACTTAGAATAATATGTTTAAGTATACTTCACAAAAAAATTATCTTCCCTAAATATTCAAGTAAGATTCAACAATAGTCAAGGTATTCAAAACAATTTTAATAACTGAAGTTTTCCAACCGAAATAGAGCAAGTTCCATAGATTAAAGCAAACCAAGCCACCTACATGATTTAAACAATTCAACCAGATCTCAAAGCAGTTTTTTAGCTTGATCCCAAGCCCATGCAGAGAGACTAAAGCGTAACCCAACTATCCATACAAGAAAACCAAAACCCGGACCATTATTTTCATCATTTCAATAGGATCGATGAAGCATTTCCAAAACAACACAAAAAAACATAAGCAGAGTAATATTTTCAACATAGCAAAAACTAAATTATCCCCAAGAGTAGAGTTCTCTTAATGAATCATTTAAGTAAAAGCATAAAACTTAATGGATAGAGCCTATCATGCATGACAGCACTTTTCCTTCACCGATTCACAGAATATCCCCAAACAAAGATTTGATAGCTTCTTCCTCTCCACAAAACGTCAACAAAACCTTCAACACTTTCCAATTATTTTATAGTTTTCATAGTGCCCACTCAAATAGTTTCATGTTAAGAAATAATAACAGTCATGCAAGAATTGAACTAGAGGTTTGAAGAGTAGAAAAAACCTCATGTAGAGCTCAGGATAAAAATGAATGAAAGATCAAAACAACCAAAACCCCCACATGCACCTTCCTAGGTGATTTTTTTCAATTTCAAAAACAATAAATGCAAAATAGGACTGTTAGTTCCCTCCAATTCCCACGCCACCTCCATCTCTATATTTAGCAATAAATATATTCAAATTTGTATACAACTAAACTTGGTTGAGGTGCCAACTCATCCTTCTCTATTTTTCCTCATGCCCATGCCAAAATTGGCAGCACCAAAGGATAAGGTTGCATTAACTCCCAATTAATGTCTAGAAATTGATGCCACCGACCAACCCATTTACCATGTCATTCCATAGGTTCCCTTAGGTTAGCCATTCCCTTAGTTAGGTTAGAAATTAATTTAGGAAATCAACATAGGTCCATAGGTAGGTATTTAGTTTAAGTCATAACATCCCAATTAACAAAGATCGAAGAGACATAGGTTAGACTTAACTTAAGGCTATAGTCACTAACATTAGAACATAGTTATATTAGGTTCCCCAATCATAGAAAGTATGCATTCTACTAACAAAATAAGAACTAGACTAATAATCAAAATTTAAATATGTAGTAGGGGTCTGAAGAGTTCATTATTTCCTTAACAGAGTAATCAGAGAGATCACCTGATCTATCTGACTTGGTCATTATGAACATAAAGTCATGAATTAAAATCATACCTTGGATCAATAGAATTGATCCAAGGTAATCGTTGTTGTGATTTAAGAAAATGGAAACTAAATTTCTCAATGCAAAGTAGTGACTTATTCTACATAAAAGAGATGGATTGCTTCATATTTAATTAAGAAAAACCATGACATAATGTACCTATCCAACAAATGTATTATTATCTACTACAAACATGATTTCCTAAGTCATAAGAGTACACCATCTTAAGAAAAAATCACCTATCAACATTTGAACCTTCTATAATAAAAGTCATCATAGGTCCCAATCATGTTGGAGGTGTTACATACCTCCCTCCTAAAAAGCATCATCATCCCGATGATTAAATTAGTCAAATAAATTCAATCAAGAATATAACCAATTTATAATTCTTTTATTCATAAGTCCATAACAAAACCAGATTTGAGAAATTCAAATTTTCATAATTGTTCAGCATCGAAATAGTTGTTTCAATACTAATAAATTTAATATTTTCCCAAAACTGGCATATTTATTGATATAGTAAGTATACAATATTTAAGTTTTAGCAATCAAAAAAATCAAATCCCTTCAAATAAATGTGGAAAAATAGTTTTCATATCTTCGAGGTTTTCCCATGTTGCACTTTCTTCATTAAATTGGTCCCATCAGACCTTACATTGGCTTATTTCATGATTTTTAAGTACAACTAGTGAGTTTCCAACACTCGAATGGGTTTAACCATGATTATTTTTATTCTTGGACCTATAAGGAATTCTAATTTAACACATGTGATAAATCTGAAATATATTTCTTAAGTAAAGAAATATGGAAAACATCATGAATTTATGATAAAGCGGTGGTAAAGCTAAATGATAATCTACGGTGGTAGATTATTTCAACAATTTCAAAGGGTCTCACATAATGAGGTGATAACTTGGCAGCCTTACCAAAGGTTATAAAACTCTTTTTTGGTTTAACCCAAAAAAATACCTTTTACCAAGTTCAAATTTTCTTATCAACCCTCTTTAAGTCTTCATAACACTTTTTCCTATCCATTGTTTCCTTCAAACGTTCACAAATCATTTTAAATTTTTGTTCCATTTCAAAGTAAGGATGTTAGGTCTAATTACCTCTCTTTCCTCTATGATATCCCATATAACTTGGTTATGCATCTCCTTTCGTATAATGCTTGAAGGGTGCCATTTTTAGAGAGGCGTGATACATGTTATTATAAGAAAATTCAACTAATGGAAGGTAATATTCCCATTTGTATTGCCGATCCATGTATTACATTCATAACATATCTTCCAAAACTTGATTAACTCTTTCAGTTTACCCATCCATTTCATGATGGTATGTTGAACTAAAATTCAATTTAGTTCTTAAGGCTGCATTGAGTGTTTTCCAAAATATAGATGTCATTCTAGAGTATCGATTTGATATGATCAATTTAGGTACTCCATGCAATCTAAAAATTTCATCCACAAATTTTTTTTCCAAAATAGGTGAATCATCCTTAATATTACCAACAATAAAATGTGTTACCTTTTTTATTTTATCAATAACAACTAAAATAACATCATGCTTATTTCTTGACATAGGCATCCCTTAAACAAAATCCATGCTAATTACTTGTCATTTATACTGCGGTATGATATGAGGGTACAGTAAACCCAATGGATGCATATGTTCAGCCTTAACACACTGGCATTCTAAGTGGTGTGTCACAAGATCAATTACGCCTTTTTTCATCCCTTTCCAAAATATTGTTGTTTTGTATCAGCGAGCATTTTATAATTCTCGGATGTCATTAATAAGGTGAGTTATGAAATTCAGTTAACAACTTTCTCCTTAATCCATTTCCCGAAGGTATATATACTCGATTATCATATCTCAAGATTCCTTCGTCATCAAATTGAAAACCTTTATATCTCATATCATTTGGATCTGCAACAAGTGTTGTTTTTACTTGCTAAAAATAAGAATCAGATTCCATGATACTTTTTACTTCATCCTTAAACTAAGTTCTCAATGTTATAAGTGCATAAATATGTTTCCTACGACTTAGTGCATTTGCCACTGTTTTCCTTTCCTTTTATATAAATTATGTCAAAATCATACTGAGATAGAAATTCTAACCACCTTTGTTGTCTTGTATTCAAATTTGGCTGAGTGAAAATATACTTCAGCCCAATATGGTCAGTCTTTAATTCAAAAGGTCTCCCTAAAAGATAATTCCTCCACACTTGTAGTGCATGTACAATGGTAGAAATCTCTAGGTCATGGGGAGCATAGTTCAGTTCATGTCACTTGAGTTTTATACTTTCATATGCTATAACATGCTCATTTTGCAATAAAATACCTCCAAGCCCTTCCCAGAAGCATCTTTTACTATATTAAAGTATCCATTTGGATTAGGTACAGCCAAAATAGGTGCAGATGTAAGTTGATTCTTTAGAGTCTTAAATGTAGATTCACATTTTTCACTCCACACAATTTTTTATCTTTCTTTTGCAACGAAGTTATTGGTGCAACGACCTTAAAAAATTCTTGTAAAAACTTTCTATAGCAACCAGTGAGACCCATGAAGCTTCTAACTTCATGTGCATTCTTAGGTGTAGGATACTCAGTTACTATAACAATGTTTTATGGATCTACTTCTATTCCATCCCTACTTATGACATGCCCTAAATAGTGTACTTCAGTCTCGTAAAACAAAAATTTGGATAACTTACCATATAATCTTGTTTTTCTTAATATTTCTAGAAGTATCCTCAAATGCTCATGATGCTCATCAATGCTTTTAGAATATATGAGAATATCATCCAAGAATACAAGCATAAATTTTTTCAAGTATTCTTGAAAGATATTATTCATTAAGTTCATAAAAGTTGTAGGTGCATTTTTCAAACCGAAAGGAAAAACTATGAATTCATAATGCCCATACCTTGTCCTAAAAGTTGTTTTATGAATATCTTCATCCTTGATTCTTAATTGATGATATTTAGATCAAAGGTCTCTCTTCTAATATACTAATGCAACATGCATCTGATCAAATAGATCATCAATTCTAGGAAGTGGATATCTATTTTTTATTGTTGCTTTGTTTAAAATCCTATAATCAATGCACAATCTAAGTGTTCCATCTTTCTTTTTCACAAAAATATTGGTGCTCCCCAAGGTGATACACTTGGTCTTATCAAACCTTTAGACAACAGTTCTTATAAATATGTCTTAAGCTCTACCAATTTAATGTTATTCATTCAATATGGTTCCTTGGAAATAGGTTTGGTTCTTGGCTTGATCTCAATCATGAAATCAAACTCCTGTTTAGGAGGAAGACCAGGTAGTTCTTCAGAAAAACATCGCTAAAATTTTGTAACAGTGGGTATCTTTCCAAGAAATCACTATTCCCTTATGTTGTTTCAGAAATGTTTACTGCATACAAGGTGTAACCTTTGTTTTTGGCCTTTTTAAGCTACATGAATGACAATTTTCTAACTAAAATCTCATGTTTTACCCCTAAATGTCTGTTCTTTTTGCAGATCATCTAGACAACTAATATGTTTTTCAAAATAATAAACATTTTCCTTATGTTTAGCAAGTTAGTTAACACCTATGATTACATCATAAGATCTCAAATGAGCAATGTAAAGATCATATTCAGTGGAAAAACTAGGAAATTCAAGGATTGCTCCAAATTGACACAAACTAACTGTGTGGACAACACTATTTCCATAATGTACAACCCATGATTTTTCCATTTTCCAAATTTTCTTTTTTATTTTGAAGCTAATTTAGTAGAAATAAAGCATTCAATAGCTACAATATCAAAAATTATTATAGAAGGTATACCAAATAACTTACCTAGAACTTCTATAGGTGTAACTTTCTTTTCAAACTTATTTTTCAGCTATTGTAGCATGTATCTTATCTGCTAATTGCGGTCATCCTTCCTTAGAGAATGTTTATTTACATAATGATCCTTGCCACATTTGTAGTAGCCTCCTACAGGTCCTTTCTTATGCTCAAATTTATTTCCCACCTTCAAGTTATCATTCTTTCCTCTATAGGACTTATGTCCATTATTATTGTTCTTAAAAAAATTGTTTCATACATTAGCAACATGTATATTTTCTGCAAATTTCTTGTTATTATTAGTAACAAAAAAATTCACACCAAAAGTTTTCCATGGTCCCTTTTTGGGTGCAAGGGATGTTGGATAATTAGGAATTTTCTTTCTTATTTCCTCCTTATGTGCAAATATTTCTTTCAATTTCTGCTCCTACCTTATGGCTTTTTCAACAACCCCTTCCATGGTGGTTAGGTTGTGAACATCTAATTCACCACATATAATAAGATTTAATCCCATAATGAGTTTCTGTATCCTAAACTTCTCGTCAGTTTGATCTCGAGGTGCATACTTGAGGAGCTTAGTAAAATTCTCCTAGTACTTCATTACAGTTAACTTTCCTTGAGCTAAGTTCTGAAATTCAGTCATTTTATAATCATAGTAAATTTGTGGTAGCCATCATTTCCTAAAATAATTTTTAAATTGATCCCAAGTGATGTTTGTTTCACCAATGTTTAACTCACCCTTACAGTTGTCCCATCCATAATATGCCTCATGGGAAAGATGATAAGCTCCCCATATTGCTTTAGTTTCCTCTGATAAGTTCCTTATAGAAAAGTACTTATCCATTTCATTAAACCAGTTCTCAGCTCCATATCCCAGTGTAGTGCCATCAAATTTGGGTGGACTTATCATTTTTATATCATTAGTGAGTTTAGCTGTCAATCTCGTCTTTTTATTCTCAGGTTGATTGGGTGAATTTGCATTAGCATTAGCAGCATTATTTTTATCAATGCCCAAATTTCCTATATTGGTGTTGTCCCTAGGAGGTGGTTGATTGTTATTACCAGCATCTTCTTCATCCTCCTCATTTCCCATTACTTGTTGTTGTAATACAAACACAAAATCTCTTGTGTCCAATAGTGCAGTAAGGATCTCATCAAGTATTTGGGAAGTTGTTGCTTCTCCACCTGGTGGTGGGTTGTTTGCAGCATTTCCTCTCATTCTAACCATTTTTTGTTAACAAGAAAATTTAAGTTTTATCATATTATGGACACAAAAGGTCCAAGAGCTACAACCTTTAGCTCTGATACCAAGATGTAACACTCCCATTTTAAGACTTTAGAAACAAGGGAAATTTTTGCATAATGTTCTATGTTCTAAATTAACATAATTTAGAACATACATTTCAAATACAATCAATCTCATAACATAAAACCATATGTACCTATAATGACTTGGTGAAACATCGATCTCTCATTTCATGACTCGGTATGATACCAATCTCTCATGTTAACTTTATAACATGTATACTACATATACTTCATTATGTTACCTTTTTAGAGGTATCAAGTGTTCTTTTAAAGAGGCCTATCTAAATATTTGTTTCGACATCCATTTGAAATCCTTCTTCTTAAAATGAGTGAAATAGGACAACGCAATCAAAAACTTGCAATACTTTAGATAGATTTTAAAAATATTGTTCATGTTTATATTCCTGGACAACATACTCATCAAACAGAATACGTCCTTCACCCTACTTGATCTATTATCTAGAATGGTCTTCACTGACTAATATGAGTCCACTTGTTCAAGGTTTAACCCTAGCCAAGGTTAGCAACATGACCTAGTGTGGAGGACTGCTTACGGTGACTAAGGGTACCTAGACATACTCAATTAACTTATGTCAATTGGGAAAGTCTATTTATCCTAAGTCAATTTGAATTGACCCGAAACTAGGTCATGCCCCTATCTCTACCTAGGGTAGAACTGTGATCAAGTTAGAATTTATGTTAGTCTAGTTGAATAAACTTGAAAGGGTGTTGAAACATGTCAACTGCAACATAGTATCCTCATGAAGACCCTAGTCATCATGAAGGTACTTTACTGCAGTTGGCGTGTGTCAACATCCATCAAAGTTTTCCTCATCTAGACAAACATACCTTAGATAGAAATTTATATCTTATTAGTTTCCTCTTTATAGATTAATTACAAAAACCCTACTAAGCAACTAGGTTCCTTAATCATTAAGATTCAGATTTAAGACTATGCAATAAATGAAGTTATGTAGATAAATATTCTTTCTATCTAATTCATATGCCATGATTTAAACTATTAACATCTTGATTCATATTTTACATAAAAGGCCCATCACACATGGAAGTGTCATTTAATTACTCACTTAATTCAGCCCTAGCTTATATAAGATCTGAGTAGGTCCTTTTTCCATAGTAGACTTCATTGAAATGAAGTCTAATTCCCTTTTAATTATCTTTTCCTACATCCCTATTTATTAAGGAATCCTTCATGAGAAAGCACAACTTCACTAACTATAGATAGCAATCAGGATTTATATCAAAAAGATCTTAAATTAAGACTATGATTCATTTCAAAGGAATTGTCTTTCCTTTCCTTTATTGCAGTTAAATTCCATTATAAACCCATTGTACATTATAAATTAATATCAATTTAAATTCTCATACCAACATTTGATTTAAATATAGTCATAGAGATATAGTTGATTATAATGTAATAATGTCAACTTTGTAAGTTACATCTTCACTAGAGAGGGTAGTACATCTTAACACCTTTGATCTCTAATTATTCCATTCCAATCATAAAAGTATGTTACTTGTTTGTAAAATAGAGAAATGTTTATTATTTCTAGTCATTCATGCCAAAAGGATTTTCATCAAGTACAAAAAAATATCACACATATTTTATTCAACAAGGATTTATACATTTATAAGTCCAAACATTACTAATGTCAAACAATAATATTTAAATCAATTTTAGATACAACTTTCTTTTCCATCAAGTACATCTCAGTAATGAACCATATTTCATCATAAAAAGATCCAGTCTCTTTGATAAAAAAATGTAACTTCCTAAAGATCTTTATCCTTTCATCACTTACAAATTCCATCTGCAAAATTGCTAGCATGAGCCAATTCATTGAACTGAGCATGGTAAGCACTAAACATTAAATTGATGTGATTTTAGCTAACTGTTTCATAAAAAGAAATTTGTTGTTATCAAATAGTAATGAGCAATTCAGAAAGACATAGTAAAAAGGAGTTACAATACTCAAATAAAAGAGAGAGAAAAAGAGATATACCAAAAAAAAAGTAAGGTTAGGTCAATAAATAGAAGAACTTCAACCTTTCATACTATTGTCTTTTATCAAAGGAATTAAAAAAGTAATTCGATAAATAAAATTTCATCAAAATCTCACTATTATTTTCATACATTTCTTTTCATGGTCACTCATTCAGTTAAACCTATTTAACAGAAGAAGATAACTATCCTAACTATATTTTAGGCATATTTCAACAGTAGATCATTACAAAAATACTTCCATCTTAATATTTCATTAACCTAAATTCATCCTAAAATATGAGATGTCAATAATCAAAATTAAAAGCATAAGAATAAGTTTAGGATGATCCAAAACCTCATATCATTAAATGTGTCTCTGATTTGAGTATCCTAATACTCAAGCTCAGAATTAGGAACCAATTTAAGTTAAATTCAAGAAAACTAAAACAAACCTCATCAAAGGGTAAGATCTTTTAGCAAGAAAATGAGTCGACACTCAATCCCAGAAGGATACAACATTGATATCGTTAAGTTAAGAGATTATAATGGAAAGTTTTATCATTCAACTCCAACTCAATTAACCATTTAAATATTTTCTACCAAACAAAAATATCTATTAAGAATATTCCATACAATTATTTTAAACTTCAGCTATACTTCCCTGACAACAATCTGTAATCAATCTTACCATATAGCCCTTGAAGTTACATATTGAATAGACCAAAGAAAGGAAACACCGAAACTAAGATCTAATCAGGGTTTGAATTGAATTTACAACAAACAGGAGAAGAAAGGAAATAATGAACAACAATAATTTTGTTACTCTTCATCATTCATGGAGATGGTAAAGATATCCTTGACTTCCACAAGATAACAAATAATCCATTTCCTAAAAGATACAGAGATGAAAGAATTAACTTAACATAAGGGTAAGTCTGAACAAAATTACAAACTTAGATCCATAAAGGAAAATAATTTTATAATATGATTTAACCAAAATAGGATTCATCATTACCTTTTTCATGAAGAACAAGGCAAAATATCTAAAAGAATCGAAACCGGGTTTAGTGGCCCAAAGTTTGAGAAACATGAAAACTAAAATACATCCAAACAATGATAATAGAACTATCAAGAAGTTCAAGTTGGCAAAAACAACTGAAAAACAGTAAGCCAATACCCAAGGGAGTTTTCTCTTCTTATCACCTAATTCAAAAATTTCACCATTTACCCAATGACCCAATAATGTAGAAAACTTAATAACTTTTCCCCTTACGGGCTTCCAACAATTAGGCTTCATGAAACAACTGAACAATTCCAAGAAAAGTGGAAGTATACATTTGTAGGATTTATAGTAAATAATAACCAGAATAACTTAAACATGTCCATGGACACATTAAACCACATACCAAGCAAACTCCCAATAATTTATCTTTCCTAAATAATCTCAGGGCCCGAAGTCTAAACAAAAAGAATACAAACAAAATTTGGATCCTCATTCACAGATAGTGATAAGAAATCAAACACATTTTTCCAAGTTTGAGCATTCCATCAGTACTCAGAAGAATATGTTTAAGCAAATTTCACATAATATTTATCTTCCCTGAATATTTAAGTAAGATTCAAAAATAGTCAAGGTATTCAAAATAATTTTAATAACTGAATTTTTCCAATCAAAATATATTAAGTTCCACATATTAAAGAAAACCATGACAGAATGTACCTATCCAACAAATGTCTTATATCTACTACAAACATGATTTCTTAAGTCATAAGAGTACACCATCTTAAGAAAAATCACTGTCAATGTTTGAACAATCTATAATAAAAGTCATCATAGGTCCAGGTCATGTTGGAGGTGATACACTACCTTTCTCATTGTGGTGTACCAAAATGGAAGCGAGAACATGATCAATGGTAAAGATGTAAAGATAGAGAGGACCCACCTCACATGGAGGTGTGAGCATAGGTGGCGATAGAAGATAATACTTAAGTTCTCAAAAGGATTTTTGGCAATTGGTATCCCACTTAAAGTTTGTGTTATTTTGAAGGTGTTTCACTGTTTTCTTTACGTTTTATGAATGTGACGAAACATATAAGGGTATGAGATAAGGAGGAATACCTATTGTGTTCATTTGGAGGTTGATGCATGCATTCTAACTTCTTGATCTGATGCTGACTGTGAGAGATTCCTTTTGGCTAGGAGGAACTACCTGAAATAGAAAATAAGAACACCAAAGAAGAGTTAAAAAATATATGACAGTGGACTTATAATCGTATGCTAGATCTGGGAAGTGTGATACTCCCTAGAAGGTTGTCAATCCACTATTTTTATAAATCAAATATGAAATAACTGAAATGTGTACATAAAAAAATATAGTGCTGGTATTCTGATTTTTGTATCTCATATCACTATCAGTGTTGATCCAATTAAATATTAAAACTATGTGGTTCAAGGTCTTCAAGTCAGGTTACAGGTTGGTCAAGTGGTTTGCAGGTCATAGACATGGTCTAGGTAGGGTAGGCTGAGGTTTTGGGTTTTTATAGGTGGGTGGTTGCTGGTTTACATAGTATTGGAAAACACAAAGACCAATTTTAGTCGAGGTATGAATGAACACGGTTAGTTAAGCGAATGGCGTTAGTTATGGGTAACCGCACCGTGTATAGTCGGGCTAATAAGATTCAATAAGATTTGTTAATGGGGTTTGAGATGAGGTTAGGCAGAGATGATAGAGGGCATAATGAGGTATATGAGGATCTTAGGAACCCTCAGAAATATGTAGAGGTCGGGTAGGGGTGGTTTTATGGTGTGGGTGGAGGAATGGTTGGGTTTATAGGCAAGTAAATGGTAGGGGAAAAGGGAATGCAAGTAGGAAACTGATAACAACAATAGAAGGACCCAATAGACTAAAGTAGAAATAGATAATGCAGGTAAAAAGTGTACTTACTATTGTGCAGGTCCAATGGATATGTGGTGATGATGATTGGTTGGTGGGATGGAGCTTGGTGTTGTAGTGGTGCTTCCTAGAATGTCACCATGAGTGCAATCTCTTCAAATATGTCCTGGTGCTGGATATGGATGTCTATAGGTACGAAAAATGATTTGGTTCCACTTAGATTTAGTTCTCTTCTCGTTTCCTTGATCTCAAAATGTTCCAACCCATAAACAAGGTTTCCAAGGTGAATAAATGGTAACCAAAAATGGTTCCTTGTTTACCAACGTTGGTTTCGGGATGACCAACGTCGATTAAGGTGAGATTCCCTGGGTTTACTAAAAATGGTAGATCTCACATCATTTGGGTCAAGTCCATTCATTTATTCATAGGTCAAAATGGACGTTATGTTTTTATGAGTGGGAAGGTGGTTAGAGGAATAATAGGATTTTGATTTTTAAGGTTGCACTAAGTCTTATTCATTTATGGAAAAAATCTATGAATAGGTTTATGGTGAGGTGTTTAGGTGAGGTGTAAATCTATTAAATTAAAGTAATTAAATTAATAATGGGGTGAGGATGGGTATTAATTTAATATTAAATAATTAAATTAATATTAATGTGGGGTATAAAGGTCATGGTTAGGTGAATGTGTGTAAGTTGGTTATTCGAAAGCGTACCAAGGGGAGTGTGACCCAATTTTGGTGTCTACATTTTGCCCCTTTTATCACGTGGATTTTATTGGTAAGCGATGTTGAAAAAAATAGGAAATGGTTTTGTCGAGTGTAAGTGAGGGTGGTGTTTCCCCAAGTGTGGGTGAAGGTAACCCTCCTCAAACTAGGAACCGATGAGGTGAGAGACGAAAGTAGTGAGTGGTTTGATAAAATTATTAGGTGGGAAAATCAAGATCATTAGGTGCATTGGGTAAAGAAAAAAGTCAAATTGGGTAAATAGGTAAATGGGCCAAGGTTGAAGGTAGTGGCAGCTAAATGTACACACACATTAGAAACTATGGAAAGGTACCAAGTTGAGAAGCTTTCAAACTCTACGTTGTCTAAGGTCAATAGGTCTATCCAAATAGGGTTGAAGTGACGCTGGTATCCAAGGTATAGGATATGGTGTGGAAACACAATAGAGATCAGGT
The DNA here is from genome assembly GCA_018340775.1 of Taxus wallichiana var. yunnanensis. Lineage (NCBI taxonomy): Eukaryota > Viridiplantae > Streptophyta > Pinopsida > Cupressales > Taxaceae > Taxus > Taxus wallichiana. The sequence continues at coordinate 313,594,384 of CM031242.1, forward strand.
GTAGGAACATTTAGGTATGTTCCGGTAAACCAAGGGTCACGTCAAGATAAACATCATGACAATAGGCAAGGTAAGGTTGGTATGCCAAATAATATGGGTAACCACATTGTAAGGTACAATGAGCATGGAGGGTCAAAGGTCACAAAAATTGGTTCAGGTCAAGGTAGATAGGTAATGGCACGGTAAGGCCAAGGTATAGGTAAAAGAACAACTCCTAAGATGCATCAAAGGAAATGTAGGGGTAGGTTGGGTTTGTAGATATGGTTCAATGGGTGTCCAGGGATGATAAAAGGGGATGTGGGCACAAATAGTTGTAGGAAAAAGGAAGGTTAGAAAGACCAAACAATTGTAAGTGTTGACTGATTTCAGTTATAGGATGCCCGACATCGGTTGGCTAGGGAAAAAATAGGATTGGCGTAGGTTAGGTCAAGGTGGGTTTATAAAACAAAAATTCTATATTTTATAGAATCATTGTTGTATTATACCATTGGAGAAAATGACAAAGCCATTTGAATTTTCGGCACTTTTCAAGAGGAAAGGATAGGGCATTGTACTCGGATGAGGTGGAAAGATCCTATTGGTGAGAGGAGCTAGCTAAAAGGGTCCACAAGATTATGGGGAGCAATTTGATTGGTGGAGATATTTGAGGTAGATTCCATCATGGTAGGGGTAGGAGAGGCATCGGGTGGACCACCAAAGACAAACGGTGGCTGACATGCATCCATGGAGACGACATCATGACGAGGTAAGATTCACTCCCATTCTTTGTTGGTTAGGTGATTTGGTTTGTAGAAATCGGGTTTGGGTAGAAGTGGGTTTGGGGGAGAATTAAATTTGAATTTGGGAAGAAAATGGGTGAAATAGGAATGTAGGAAGGTGTAATTAGGTGAATGAGGATGGGGGAGGGGTTGAGGGGGGATTTGGGTAGGAATGGGTGGGTAGTTAGGGAGAAATGGGGAATTTTGAGAGAATAGGGAAAGGGTTTTACAAATTTTTACCACGACGGTGACCAACATCGATCAAGGGTTAGCCGACGTCGGTGGGAGTTAGCCGATATTAGTCACGAGATGGGGTGACCAATTCCAGTTTTGGGAGAACCATACCAGCTAAGGAGAACCGATGTCGATCATCATTGAGAGAAAAATGGGCTAGGAGATGAGTAAGGGTGGTTGGGTGAGATAGGAAGGTAATGTTGAATGAAAATAGGTAGGGTAATAGTTATAGGTGGGGGTCAAGGGTGAATGTGGGTATGGTCAAGGTTTAATAATGTGATGGTTTGTTGGATGTAGGCGAGGGATTAATTATGGATGCATGATATGGTACCTCCCCTACTAGTAGTAGTACACAAGAGCGTGACAACATAGGAGTGGCAGCATGTGGCTAAGGTTAGCGTGATTGGGGTTAGATGCTACTAACACATAGTCTAGGAGTCGAGTTTGATGGTCGCCATCATTAAAAGATGGGATTTAGTGACCAACACATTCCACTTGTCAACATGTGAGATGACCATCACCTTAGAGGATGTGTATAGGATCTTACAGCTGTTGATAGTAGGGACGCAGGTGTATTTAATTTCTTAAGAGGCATCTAAGGAGCTGACTCTTACATTATTTGGTGAGGGGCTGGTGGATTTGAGGTTCCATAGCATGAGCATGAGTTATGGAGATATGTACCGAGCCCATCTAGAGGAGATGAGGCTAGTAGTTCTGATAATGAAGGCAGTGTGTTGTTTTACACTGCTAGATGCAGAGGGTAGGAGATTCCCACTATCATTGATGGGGGTTCTGCATGATATGATGGAGGACAAGACCTGGTTTACATGGGCACCAACCTTCTTGGTGTAGTTATACAGAGAGTTGTGGGCCTATGGGTGATTACAGTAGTTCATCCTAAGCTACACTTTCCTACTACACTATTGGGCATATGATCAGATTGTGTGTGTGCATATAGTAGGCACACGCCAAATTAATGCATTCGAGCCGGGTTTTGTGCAGGTGGGTTATAGGGTATGGGTACATGCCATTGGAGAACATCGAGTTACTAGGTATACACATGATGTAGCCTATTACATGTGTTTACTAGAGGAGTTTTTTGGTGTGGACATCATCTGGAGGCCCTATGTTGGCTTTCCTTCGTACATAAAGATTTCCATAGTGGATGGATTACAATTGGTGAGATGGATAGAGGGACATCATGCTGGTGAGCACAAGATGATCCCCATAGATAGGGTTAGGTGACAGTTGGGATTTCCCTAGGATATACCTCCACCGTTTCCACAGTATAGGAGAGATGACATGGAGAGGCCTATGCCTCTACCATAGCCAACGATGCCTATAGGGTAGGAGGAGCAGGTGGTGTACTAGCAGATTGATGATGTTGAAGTCACTAACAGTGCATGCACCGTGGTGGGAACCTGGCAATGCAAGCAAGACAACCGAGGTCAAGGAAGTCGAGACTTTTCCACCATCACGGTTCAAAGATACGCACTATAGGAGCAGGTAGCGACTCTTGTCACACAGTTGGGGATAGTGCAGGGACAGTTGATAGGGTCAAAGGCATAGGTTACCACATTACATGCACATGTTACAGGGTTGTAGGGATAGTTGGCCAATGCACAGGCATAGATTGTGGCCCTACAATCCCTGGTACAGGCACAGGAACCCACACAGGCTCAGAGACATGTACCAACATAGGCTCAGGGATAGGGTCCCATCTTTTAGAAAGAGGTGGGACAGGGTCCCTCAATATAGGTACAGGAACATGGACATGGTCCCTTATTATAGGTACCAATGGGACGGGGTTAGGGGATGAGACCGTTAACTCCTTCGTAGACTGTACTAATGGCTAGGTTCAGGGACGCCCTAGTTGAGGCACAATACTATCATGACCCCTTGATGGCTATAGGGATAGACATCCCCTCTTATACTGAGTATAGAGCACAGTAGACATTGAGTGAGAGGACCAAGTCCCACACTCAAAGTGTGGAGAGTACAGGGGATTGGAAAGCCTAGAGATAAGAGCAGGGTGAGGCCACTAGTGTACGAAGGCCAGCTCCAGGTGAGGTACTAGCCGAGGGTGGACCAAGGTTAACGATGGGTGGTGAGATGCTAGTAGGAAACCACATAGGATCATAGGAGGAGGAGGAGACAGGTGAGAGAAACATGGAGGATATCAGATGGGGAGATTTGTGATTATTGCGTGTACCTCCATATTTTTTTGTGTATTTTGAGATATACTGACATGCATGCCAAAGATAGCGAGGATTTACATGAGTTTTTTTTGAGATTTTTGATCATATGCTGGCATGCATGCCGAAGATGGTGAGGAAGTACAAGAGAGTTATTGATATACTTGCATTTATTTGTATCTATGTACACATGTATGTATACAAAAACTTTTTGATTTATAGATGATGGTATTTATAGTATGGATGGTGCACATTCTTTTAATTTCCATTATTATGTGTATATGTGATGGAAACTAGGTGGATTACGCATGATTGAGTCAGGTTGGTTTAGGCCTGATTGAGTTAGGTCGGTTTAGGCATGATTTAATGTCCAAGTTGTAGGTAACATGGGGTACAAATGGTGATGTATATATAGGTTATGGTTTAAATTTCTGCATATGTTCTATAATGGAAATGTGAAAATGAGAAATGAATGATTTGATGATGTGGTAAAAATGTGTATTAATTGATGTGTGTTTGGTTTAATTTCCAGTTATTGATCTAAAAAGGAAACTAACTAGGGTAGATTATGATGAAGTAGAGGAATGGGTTGGTAGGTGTTAGGCATGGTTGAATGTAGGAGCTCGGCATGGTTGAGTTTATGTAGTAGGCATGGTATATTTTAGGTCATAGGCATGGATGAGTTGTTTTAAATGTAGGTGTTGATGATCTAGTCTTGTATAGGATAATCAATAATTAATGAGGAAGTAGAATTGTAAGAGGTGGAAAAAGAGTAGCTTAATTGATAAGGACCCTAATGAGTCTACCATACCCCAGATGGGCTTATGAATGTAAGATCCTAAAAGCCTTGCATAATGGACTATTCTAAGGGTGAAGAAAGTCACATAATCATGAAATGTCATGGTTGTGGAAAGTCCCTTGAGTAGAGAGGAAATTAGTATGAAAAGGAAATGAGGTGAGAGTGGGCGGTTTAGCATAACTTAGTGTACAAAAACATGTTTTTCTTAGCAAGAAACCTAGGATCAAAAAATAGGCAAGTCCATGACAAAAATTTCATCTTTTTCTTCATTTTTTTTTGTATTTTTAATAGACTGATCAATGTGGGAAGTCTATATGGGATGATTATATTATCTCCTTGAGGTCTTCATGAATCTGATCAATGTGGGAAGCTTCTGGATATTTTTATCATATTTTTGAAATGATTTTATATAGTTTTCCTTCAAGGGAGCATTCTATTTATGGTGGTGGAAATAGAGTGAAGAGATGTCCCTTTTGAGGGAGTCATATTTTGCTAGAAATTTGACTCAAGGAGTTGTATCCCTTTTTGTTTTTGGACTTTTAAGTCATGGAAAAGAATATAGAGGAAGATTAGGTTCATGTTTAGAAGACAAGACCATAGCACACAGAGGTTAATTATGAAAGAGGTGTTTTCGAGTGATGAAAAAAAATGGGATTCCACCTTGGAGAAGACAAAAAGTATCCATGAGAATCATGCTATGAGTAGAGCCGTGGTACTCATATTGAAGACAAGACTGAAAGGTGACGGGTAATCACATGATTCTTGTTTAGTCATGGATCCTCAAAACAGGTAATATGGAAGGTGGAAATCACTCAAGGGATGAGCGATCAATTGACATAAAGTAATATAGAACTTGATGTAAACAATAAAATTGTCGAAGATGCAAGGAACTAAGGGGCTCAAGTTTGAGTTTACCTTCGAATGAAGACAAACAATAAGCACCCAATCGATAGGCATGGGTAATGATATAGGGTCCAAGCTCGTTAGGAGCAAATTTTCACCGCTTAATTTTTTTCTTTGGTTACATGTTGATTTTCTTTAGGACAAGGTCACCGACCTAAAAAAATTTCGTGAACACGTTTTTCATAGGCACATTTGATATTTTTTTGGTAGATTTGGAGATGCTTAAGAGCATTGAGATGATGTCAATCTAATAACTCCAGTTGTGCCAAATGATCTTGGTGAAAGCCATCGTCGTTCATCATGTCTTTTAGTGAGATGAGAAGATATGGAATCTAGACTTCGAGAGGTAAGACAACCTCGGTACCATAGACTAGAGAAAAGGGTGTGGAAGAATTGAAGTACGAATACTAGTGTGATAAGCCCACAAGGTGAAAGGAATGTGCATATGCCAATCCTTCCCAGTATTGTTGACTACTTTTATAAGAATTTTTTTCAAGGTTTTATTGTTCGATTCGGCTTGGCCAATGGTTTGTGGGTAATAAGGTGATGAGAAACTGAGTTGGATGCCAAAAGCATCACATAGCTTGCGGAGGGTTTTATTTTTGAATTGCTTTCCATTATCAGTGATGAGGCGGTGAGGAACACCAAAGTGACAAATGATGTGATGGTTGATGAGTTCACATATTTTCTCGATTTTGTAGAAATGAGGGGAATGGCCTCTACCCATTTAGTGTTATATTCTATAGTGGTTATGATCCATTGGTGGCATTGTGAAGAATGGCGATTGATCTCACCGATAAGATCCAAACCCCATTGAGAGAAAGGAAAAAGGTCTTATGCGCCAGCGAGGGCATGACTAGGTGTGTGATAGAGATTTTCATGTTCTTTGGCATTTCACACAATGTTTAACATAACCACAACAATTGTGGTTCAAGGTTGGCTAATAATATCCTAGGAAAAGAATGCATTTTGTGACAAACAAAACCACGAAAGTGGCCCCCATAAATTCCATCGTGTACTTCCTTAATGGTGTAGGGAATTTCAGAACTTGTAAGGCATCGTAAGAGAATACCTTCGAAGCCATGCTTAGAAAGAAGAACACACATGATGACATAAAGAGAGACACTTTTAAGAAAGGAACGTTGTCCATTACAAGTTAGATCAACGGGTAGAACTTGGTGAGTCATAGAAATGGTTTCATGTTGAATGAATGGATGAACTAGGCACTCGGTGGAATACACAAAGGATCTTGGTTGACATGATACATGAAAAGTGACTCAGGATGATCTGAGTTGAGGCTGAGTCAGTATGTGGCGAGCTTACAAGAAGAGCTCATGGAGTCAAGCCATACAAAGGATTTTGCAGAGAGTTTAGGGTAGATATAGTTGTAAGATCAACTCAAAGCAAGTTGTGTTGGTTAATGAAGGTGATGCAAAGGAGCTCGGTCGTGGCGTAAAGGAGAGAAAGTTTGATGGAGGAGCTCATCATCCAACTTGGTGAGTTGGCTTGGTGAGCCAACCACCGAGTTGGGATATTTTTGGCTTATTCACATGGACCCCCATTTAGTGCAAACCAATCCTAAGGGGGCCACCATAATTTAATTAAATTAATATTTTTATTAAAATATTTTAAATATTTATTATTAATAATAAAATATTTTATTTAAATATTTCTTTAATTAATTGAGAAGATTAAGTCAAACTGGGCATTAATGGCACATGATGGAAGATTCTCAAGTGATTCAACTAATTTTGTAATAAATGAACCATCATGTACCTTCAATTTAGGAAGGAATTTATTAATTTTCCTCTTCTCTCTCATAGAATTCTTCTATAAATGTAAGTTGGAAGCTCATTCCAACAGGTTGGACAAGTTAGACCTCTCCGAGACAAGCGTATTTTTTTCAAGAATCCTCATTCTTTTACAAGTTGTCCTTTATGTGGAGGTAACTTTCAAGCCTCCTTTCAAGAATATAATGGAAACCATTGCCTCTTCTGAATGTAATGATGTATTATACACGTTGTTGAAGTAATAAAAGTGTGTTTTTGTGACTAATGTTGGTCCTTTCTTATGCTTGCAGTACATTGTGCAAGTTCAAGTTTCTATTGTAGGTTCTTGGAGTTTTGTGCTTATCAAGTGGTAGAGTATTGCATGTAGTTGATTTTTGGTTCTTGTTCACCCTTCTCAAGTTCATCCTTCTTCATTGGAAGACTGGTAGATTGTTTTGTTTAATTGAGTTTACAAAGGGAACACATGCTTCCTAGTCTGTGGTATTCTGTTACCCTCTCTAAGTTGCAATAGGTGAATTTGACTTGTGGTGCACAACACCCTCTTTAAATTAACCCTTCTTGAGTCTAGAAACACCCTTTATTTGGTGCATCACCATCCCTAGTATAGTTTCATTTCTTGAAAATATCTTTCCCTAAAACCCATGAAAATGTTAGCACAGGTCTAGATCACCGTTTTATTACACTAGGAATAGTAAAACACTTAGTTTAGGAAGAGGAAGCTAGCCTTCTCCATAGGTTCACTTCGAGCCCAAGTACCACAACTTGAGAGGTGATCCCATGTTACCTAATCATATTGAACCTCATGTTCACATTTTGGCCATTCAGATTTGTAGTGATTTGGCGATGACAATTTTCATGAATTATTTTTCCATTGTAATCATGAGAACAAGGGGGAAATGAGAGCGAGAAAAATGGAGGCATGATTTCTGGAAAAATTTGGCAACATTCAGGGGTTTTTTTTAGCATATGGAGGAATATCTTTAAAACTAACTTTATGTTTTGTTTTTTTTTTCTTTATGGGGGATGGCTGAACTTTTTCCCCTTATCCTATTTGTAAAAGGGAAAAGGGGGGAAAATGGCACCTTATCTCTATGGTGACAAGTGTCTTGCATGTATTTCTTAGCGGGTGAGGGAGAGGAACTTGTTTTAGCACCAAGGGGAAAAAAATTGGTCATGTAAGGGACCATGAGGAAGCAAGGGGGAGGGTGAATTTTTATGTTTCTATTTTTATAATTGAAAAGGGATAAAAAGGACAAAAAGGATGCCTCAACCTCATGGTGACAAGAGGTGAGCATGCATTTCACAGAGTGGGGGCTAGAAAATTGCCAAAAGGTGCTTACTGAGGCTTCCATGGTCATGTGATGGGTCTAGAAGCTTAACTACACATGGGGTGCCTTTTTCTATCTCCTTTTTCCCCTTTAAATGGTATGAAAGGGACACAAAAATTTTCCTAAGCCTCATGTTGACATGTGGCATTATAAAATTTGGCTAAGTATGGAACATTTACCTTGGGAAGGATCTTGAAGACGGAGTTTCCGAAGCTCCGGAGGTCTTTTTTGATGGACCATTATATGATTTTGACTCCTAAGATACTTATAAAGAGAATGGGATGGGTCTTAAGGTTTTTTTTTCTGAAACCCCATAAAGTATCTTTCTTTCTTGGGATTACAAGGTGTTCTTTCCAAAAATGAGTGGTGGAAAGAAATGCATTGGTCTTGTGAAAATTATGAAAATATCACCATGTAGGTCATTAAATTAGATTTCCATTGGTATCTTTTTTGGCCTCTAACTCATTCCAGATATCCTAGAATCATCTCCCAAATCTCAGGTACTTTTTTGAGCTGCAAACTCTTTCACCTTCAAAAACCCACTTTCATTGAAATTTTTCCTAAACCTCCAAATATTTCCTAAACTTCCCTAAATCACTTCAAAAAATTAGTTGTATCTCCTTAAAACCATTTCTTAGTGAATTTGGGCCTTCAAATCTAATCCATTAGATGCAATTCTTCCTTATAAAGGCTAAAAATAACCATTTCTAAGTCTACTAAAAAATATTCCTTGAGAGGCACCGTGTGTGGGGAGAAATTGGTGGACTTGTTTTCACTTTTCCGACACATGGGAAAGATTATTACAAAAGAAATAAGAGATAAAAGGATTCAGATAGGCCTGACACAAGGGATGAACTAATCTAGAGGATTTCTTAGAAGGGTTTACAAACAAAAATTTTGACACTAGGGTAAAGTTTTCATGTTTTCAAGTTGAATTTTTCCCTTGAAAAAACGCATGAGAATAACTGATTCTAACGTGGGGACTCATTCCAGATAGAAAAATGTGAGTACATGAAAATAATGAACTCCATCATATTAGTACATAACTAAGACCAATGCCTTATCCATTGGGATTTACAAATTCATTATAATCAATAGATAGACTGAAAGAAGGGACACACAAACACACACACACAATGAAAGGGAAACACACACCTAAATAACCTCTGGTACAATGCGAGGAAAAAAAAACTTTCACTGTTTGTGAAATTTCAAATATTTCCCCCTATGGGGAAATTCCAAATGTTTACTATCTAGATACGAGAGATAGAAAGTGTTTTCACCACAAGTTTATCGAATCTAGAATAGAACGACCCATAGGGAATCAAAATTCCATTGACTTCCTTTAGGTTCTCTTCATTTTTCCCAAAGTAAGACAAGCTCTCCAACTTGGAAATCCCTGGATTTTATTTTCTTGTCGTACATCTTCTTCACCTTCAACTGGTGATCTTTTATACAATCTACCACCTTGAATATGTCTTCTTCAAGATTTTCGAGGAATAGGATTATCTTGAAAAAAAAATCATAATATTGGCCATCATATATTTCGTTAATCAATTGGAGTGTTGACAACTCGATGGTGAATGGAATCTCTACATTGATCCTGTAGATAAATTGGAATGGAAACATACTAATTGTTTTCTTAGGAGTTATTCTATATACCCACAAAGTGAATCATGTAGATTCATGTGCGATTCTTTTGATTCTCATCAACTAGTTTGTAGACTATGGTTACAATAATCTTGTATCTTGACTTCACTTGACCATTCCCTTCTAGTTAATATTCTAATGTATGAAACAATGATATTCCATAAGCGTAGTAAAATTTTCTCAACTTTCTATAGGAATAGTATGTTGCATTATCAAACACAATATTTTTAGGGATCCAGAAATGAACAATAATATTCTCTTTGATGAAATTGCACACCATTTCAGAATTTTCCTATTTATCCATAATTACATCTACCAAATTTGTGAAGTATTCAGTTGATGTGAGCACATGGGTATGTCCCACACTTGAGAAAGTATTTAGAACTCCAATTAAGTCTAGGCCCTATTGTTGAAAATTTTCTTCTATCACTAATGACCGGAGAGAAAGCACATTAAGTTGTGGTTTCCCAACCAATTGTTGACAAGATTCACACTTAGACACCAATTCTTGAGAATATACAAATAGGTTAGGACAATAATACATACCATGGAGTATTTTTGAGCAGATTACCATTACAAATAAATTTCCACCGCATGCCCGATCATGATATGATTTTAGCAATTTCTCATGTTTCTCTTTGTCCAAACAACCTTAGAAATCATCCATCATGTCATAAATTGTTAAGTCTATCTTAGATTAATAGATACTTTTCTCGGTGCATGTAAAAAATATGATTTCTTATCATGCTTGACTTGATTAAATTATAGTTTAAACATTATGTTTAATTGTTTAATCATGTTAATTTCATTATTTAGAAGGTTTATAATGATGGCTTGATTGTATCTAGTAAGATTGATTTTTCATCGATCTTATACTTATGTACTTATTTAAATTTTTGCAACTATGTGGAGTTAATTTATTTTATGAGATTGGTATGGTTGACTAAATTTATGAAAACCCTTGTTGGAAAACAAAGGTAAAATCAATAATTAGGTTGTAGACCTGGGATTCTATTTAAAATGTTATTTTAAAAGCCATCAATCAACATTCATACTAATGTTGACTTGTTCATAAAAATATTATAAATCTTTTCTTATTGATGGAAAAATATACATATACATACATACATACATACATACATACACATACATATGTGTGTGTGTACGGAAGTACACACACACGCACACGCACACACATATATTGGAAGATGTATATATGTGTGTGTGTGTGTGTGTGTGTGTGTGTGTGTGTGTGTGTGTGTGTGTGTGTGTGTGTGTGTGTGTACATACACATATACATATATATGTGTATAGATATATACATATATAAATGTTATTTATTTTGCTATGTTAAATACCTTAATAAGGTCAAGACATATTATTTATGGTAATGCAATGTAATATTGTTGGGGAGGGTTGGTATCTCAACCAATCCCCCATTCCAGCTCGTATTGAAAAGAGGCCACCTTGGCCAATGCACTAGCAAGTGGAATTTTAGGGTTTTATTTTGGATGATCTATAACAGTTGGATGGTGGATAACCACTTAAACAAATGGTAGAGATTAAAATCTAATTATAAGAAACACCAAAGTTGGTGGAAAATGGAATGTAAGGGAATTAGTGTGGATATTGGAAGGAATAAATGACATTTTCATTAAATGAATCTATGTAGCCTTGGGAGAAGCTACCGTCAATCTAAATGGTTTTTTTTTTTCATTTTTGATGTCGGTATTTTTGGCTTACCATGCAAGGTTTGCATGAAAAATTTATCATGGCTATTTTTGGGGCAATCTATTAGGACTCTGCATGTAAAATATGACTATAGTTGGGTTCTAAGTGAATATATAAAAGAGCAATGGATTTTATTGGTCTCCTATTTTGATTTGAATCTATTCTTTTGTCTAGTTTTTAATGTGAGATTTAGAATATTTTTGGGAAGAGGAGAAAGTGGATTTGGTCTTCTATAAACATTTACAAGCATGAGATTGTCTCTTTCTCATCTTTATCATTTATAACATTAAGATATTTTAATTTTTGTATGGAGAAAATTGATTATTTTTCTATATAATCATTTCTTCATGAATTACTAGTTTATGGATATGACTTGAGTAGCATGCAATGGTTGGATTCTCATCTAATTATGCTTAATTGTTTGAGTGTGTGTGTGTGTGTGTGTGTGTGTGTGTGTGTGTGTGTGTGTGTGTGTGTGTGTGTGTGTGTGTGTGTGTGTGTGTGTGTGTGTGTGCGTGTGTGCGTGTGTGCGTGTGTGCGTGTGTGCGTGTGTGTGTGTGTGTGTGTGTGTTTTGTAAACTCGTGATGGGTCGATTTATATATTGGTCGTTTGTTTTAAGGCCACATCATTTGTGAATGCATACTAATTATATTACTAGTTTGCATATGTTTTCCTTACAAAAATTCGTGGGATTCATATATATGGTTGGTTATATGTATATTCACATTTTGTTTACCTTCATTTGGTTGGGTTTTTTTTTGTTTCTAGTGCGGGATGTATAAATCGACTTTGTGGATATTATTTTCAAGATCTATATCTTATATCTATCATTGAATATTACTTTCACTGTTCACTATTTTGGATATGAATATAATAGGGATATGATAATACCCAACTCAGAATTTGGTCAGATTCTTGTTGTAACAATGGTTTTAGGTAACTTTAATGGATTTTCATCTTCTACTAGAAGAGCTAAATTGAGTATGACCTTGACTAAGAATTTTTATTAGGAGGTTTTTCCTTACATGGTTATTACATACATGACATGTAATATTATGGTGCACTCCTATAAGGAAATTATTTATCTTACTCCTATCCACAACGTTGAAAAGTTTGAGTTTAAAATAGTGGTTGTAGGTTTTAGATGTGACATGATCACCCTACTGGTTTTAGGTCTATGTTATTTTTAATCAATGGGGACCGAGATATTTTCTCAAGTCGATGGGTTGTATGGTCATTTCTATTATTCCACTTATTTATTCATTCATTCTCTTAGACCACTCTTTGGCCTATGAAAATTGTGATTTGATTGTAATTCAATGTATGGTGAAGGGTTGAGATCTTTGTTTCTAATTATGGTTCGTTTGAACCAGTGATTGTAATGATATACGTACATAGAGAAACTATGGACTTATTCCATAAGTGTAAGGCATATAGCCTATCCTTAGACTGGGTCGTAGAAATCCTTATATAAGTTGTAATGTTAATCAATATATTTTTTTGGTTTAGATACATTAAGGTATTTCATATAGTTTAAGGTATTTGATGAAAATCAAGTACAATTGTTTAATAAACTATTATTATATAAACAATTCTTAAACTCCTACTTCCTTAAGAAGGAATAATGTATTCTTATAAATAAATATTATTCAATAAAATTATGGATTGATGATTTTAAAATATTTTTTTGGATATTTTAATTATTATATTTATCAAATTAATACTCTTAATGTTATTATTATTAAGTCGTGACTTGAGTATTAGTATACTCCTTTCTTTTAATAATCAGTTATATGAACTTGGAATGAAGATTGTGTGGTTTGTATGGTCTATCACTTGACTTGTAATGTTAATTTATGATGATGGTAGAAAGAAGTATGGATGTTTAAGTATAAATTTACTACTTGCTTAATGTTTTTAATAACCCCATTTAGGTATACATGACATAGTTGATATGTTTTTGGAATTGATATTTATATTTGTTATCTACTAGTAATATGAAATATTCCTTTAATGATTTTGAGTTGAAAATCATATGCTTCTTTTATGGATTATGAAAGAAAGGAAAAAGGATAAAAAGGGAAAATGATAAGTTGTTATCTTAAATGAATTTCATATTATGTTGTTTAGTTGAATTATGTTCATTGAAATATTTCAGTGTTATAAATCGTAAAGATAAGATGGTTGACTTTCTCATGCTAGTTCTTTTGAACTGACGACTTCCTAACATTTTTACAGATGGAAGAATTTAGATATTATCAAAATGATGATTTGTAAATGGCTATGTTAATTTCTTAATGTTATGATTAAACAATGTATTCATTACTTAACTATTCTATAAGTGAGCTTGTGCTTCGCTGAATAAATTTTGAAAGGCATTATGGACTTTAAGATTTTGTATCTCTTTTGGAAAAGGAAATAAAATTTTATATTCAAGTTTTGAAATTTTTTTAATAAGGATCATGGCTTCTTATATCAAATATTCAGTTTTGTGTATCTATTAGGATATAATTGTGATTGAATTATTCAATATGATTTCATAAGATAGGTACTTATCTCAAGGATGATTAATGAACTATGCTTGAATAATAACCTTATGATTAATAGATTTAAATATATAGAATGAAGTATATATATATTGAGGATATGAGATATAATTTATTAATTAAATGAATGTGTTTTATTATTTAATAATTTAATGATTGGAATCTTGTATGATGATGAATGCTTAATGTCCATTTATTATTTAGTCATAAATATGTAAACTTAATGATTATGAATGATTGTATTACATTTAGTTGATGAGTTCAATTATTTTGTACTTAAGAAAACAAAACGACAATGTCGTAATTTAAATAAATTAGGGATTTGTGTTAATAAGATGGTATGTTGCCCTCATTATATTAATATGCTTAATGAATGTACATAAAAAAATTATGGAATTGATTACAAATAATTATAATAAGTGTGTACCTTATAATTGAATAATTAATGCCATGAGATGTTATTGGTTATGAAATATATAGACACGTTGTAAAACTAATTCAATGAGGTGAATAAGTTACGACAAACCTAATACTTGGTACTCAACATGCCAACTTTGGACGAATGTTTTAGTGTAGTGTACATTGAATGATGCAGTATTTCAATGAATACCGCCCTCCATTATTTATTCTAATTTGTCCCTTGATCTCCATTTATTACACATGTCATCATCAATAAGGAAGTTGGGTTGTGATAAGATGCGGAGGTTGTCTATCTAGTTTGTTCTAATTTTGCTGTAACAACTAATGTTGGATACAGGAATAAATTGATTGAGTTGTGACATAATTCATTACGTGATATCTTTCTCTCCCATAGGAAACCTAAGTTGGCATAGACATGTTTTATCATACTTGATGAACAAGTTTTGTATCGTGTGCATAACTTGAATTTTATTAACTTAAACCATTGAATAAATTACTATAACCGAACCAAGTGACATGGTGATGGGACATGTTTTAAGGACTAATGTGCATCCTAGAAATAGATCATACAAATCATGAATCATAAACTTTGGCCAAAATAGTGTATGTATTTACACTTTGTCAAGTTCTAACTAAAGTGTGAGACGTCGGATGGGATTCGATTGATTGAACCTAGAGTAGAAACTTGGGATAAACACTTGAAAAATCAATGCCGAGAAGGGAACTAAAGGGTATACATTGTATATAGACTTGAAAGAGTATCCTATGGGGATCATTGAATGCACTTGAACCATAAATATACAAATGATTTATTGATTTGTTAAATGAATAATTGTAATTATAAGTTGTTATATTTAAATGTTGGTTTGTACATTTAAAGCATCAAGGCATACATTTAATTTGGGAAGTTAAAATAAAATTTCCCATAACTATGATGTTTGAAATTGGTTGATACATTTTTTATCGAGTGAGGTTACACTCTTGTACATATTGAGTTATCATGCTAACAAAAACTTAAATTATTTTCTAACAAAAATATGGTTAGAATAAGGGGAAATGTTGCAAATGACCAACATGCGAATGGAGAGAATGCCATGCACAGAAGTTGGATGAGATTCTTGCTGCCCTTTAGGACATGAAAAATAGGATGGGTGTCATGGAACAAAAAATCTTAGGAAACGTTTGTGATCATGGAAGTGATGATGAAGAATCATCACAATAACATCCGAATCTTTTGAAGAAAATGATGTTGCAGATTATAATGCAACAAATAACAATGTTTTTAATGCAAATGCTAACAAAAATCTGAATGTTAATGAAGTTAACCCACCTGAGAATAAGAGGTCATGCTTGATATCTTAACTATCAAATGATATCAAGAGGATTAACCCACTAAAGTTTGATGGTATTACCTTAGGTGATGGAGTTGAGAATTGACTCATAAAAATAGAGAAGTACCTTGCAATAAGGAAATTCTCAGAAGAAACTAAGGTAGTTTTGGGAGCCTATCATCTCTCTAATGAGGCATCCTTATGGTGGGACAAAAAAATTGAAATGGCAGTAGATGAATTAAATTTTACTTGGGATAATTTTAAGTCATACTTCAGACAACGCTGGTTACCCCAAATTTATTATGATTAGAAGATGTCTAAATTTCAGACATTAACACAAGGAAAAATGACAAAGTGACTGAGTATTAGGAGAGGTTTATGAAGCTTCTAAAGTACATACCTTAGTATCAAATAGATGAAAAATTCCATATCATGAAATTTATCATGGGGCTATACCCAGTTATAGGAGGTAAAGTTGATGTCCATGGGCCATCAACTATGGAAGCTTTCTTTGAGAAGGTAATCAAATAAGAGAATTTTTTTTAGGAAATTTCTAAACACGGAGAGGAAAATAAAAAGAAGGTTATTAGTGCACCATCCCCTTTAGCACCTAAAAATGTTCCTTAGAAGTAGTTTAATAGTAAAAAAATAATAATAATGGAAATGGAAATAAAAATATAGAAATTAAGACTGCTATAAATAATAAAAGGAATGGACTGAAAAATACAGCCAACAACAAAAATAAATCTAAAAATAAAGGACCATTTGGGGGTTGTTATATCTTTGGTCTACATCATTATGATAATAACTACCCTCAAAGGAAGAAATATGGCAACCAATAACATCATATTCATGCTGCAGTGATAGATAAGATAGATGAAAAGTAAGATATACTAGTTGAAGTTCCAGGTAAGTTGTATGGATTACCAGTAACTATTTTATTTGATATTGGTGCTACTGAATGCTTTATTTCAACAAAATTTGCATCTAAACATAAAATAAAATCTTATTTAATGAAAGAATCATGGAATTTTCAGTATGGAAACAATGTTGTCCACACTTTTAGACACTTCCTATTTGGCACAACTCTTGAATTACCAATCTTTACTACTAAAGCTAACCTATATTTAGCCCCTCTAGGCTCTTATGTCATAGTCATAGGTATAAATTGGATAGCGCAACATAAGTAAACTATAGACTACCTATAAAAGTGAATAAAGTTCCTTGATGACCTGAATAATACAACATAAACTTAGGAAGTAAAAAGAGGTTTTTTTAGTTTGAAAAATATCAACAATGTAACTTAAGAAAGCTAAGAACAAGGTTGCATGTTAAATGCTATAAAAATTGCATATTTAGGTGAAGAAGGTAAGACTTTTGTGAAATAACACCCACTATTACATAAGTACATAGATGTATTTCCAAAATAACTACATAATCTTCCCCCTAAAGGGGAGTTTGATTTCACAATAGACATCAAAATGGGAACCGAACCAATTTCTAAGGCTCCCTACAGAATGACAATAACAGAACTTATTGAGATGAAAGCTCAACTTCATGAAATTTTATCAAAATATTTGATAAGACCAAGTGTCTCTCCTTGGGGTGCACTAGTCATCTTTGTAAAGAAGAATGATGGAACTGTTGTCACAAATCAGCAACACCCCTGGATGTTGATCAGACTTCTAGTTTGACATCATGGACATCCAGTGTGATTGCACAACATTGAATCCTCTCCCCAAGTGTGGGACTTGTAAAAATGGGAGAGGAATCTCCAGATTAGAGGTTGGTTCCTCAAACTCCTCCGATAAGATATATCACTTACAAGTTGCAGAGGTTTAAATTCCTAGTTCCTACTCTAAATTCCAAGGGGACAAAGATAGGGAATGCAAGAGAATGAAGCTAATGCTAATAAGGTGATACACCAAAGGATTGGTGGACATTTTTTACTTCTGGAGATTGACACAGTTCATAAAAATGCAACAAAACTTCATGCACAAATTGATAAGCAGTAATGGAGGGTTAGAAATGAATCAAACAGCATAGACAAAGGATTAAAACTCATTCACAGAGCCTGTATTGTCATTTTTACATCAAAAACCACTTACATTACAACACCTGAGAGGCAAAACAGGTTGTAGTCTTGGAAAAAGGTCTGGTTTTCCGTAAAATCCCTTTTAAGTCACAAAGGGAGCCTGCAATACATGGAAAAAATGTTCAACCCTTTGAAAATGAGCCAAATCTAGCTTTTACAGTGCAAGCCACGACCCCAGGAGAGAGAAATGCGGGAAAACATGGGGAAGATTCAACCATTGACCAAAATGCAATCAAAATAGCATGGGAATCCTTACAAACCCATCCCCGACATTTTTAGCCATGCTGGGAGAGAATGCGAGCCATTCTTCATTAAAAATGGTGGTTGAAACATCATTTCTGTCCATGACCACGTGCCAGAGGCATTTTTCAAATTTCTCTCTCCAAAATCCATCAAAATACAAAAATGACCCCATAATCTTGTAGAGAATTTTTCCATCTTTCCATTTATATAAAGAACGTGAAAAATAAAGCTCTGGATCGAAAGATATGGCCATTTGAAGTATTAGGGCAAAACAGGGCCAAATCGGATTGGCGGGCAAAAATTTGAATTTTTTCACCCTTTTTGCATTTGGGAAAATTTCCCAAAAAATCCCCGGATTGGTGCAACGTGGCATGCTTTGATTGGATGTGGGCCTATCCTGCTTCATTTTTATTTGTTTTTCCCTTTGGAAAATTTTCCAAAAATTCCCTATCGGGCTGATGAGTTGAGGCCATGTGGCGTGTTCTAATTGGAAGCGGACCTTTCCTTCCTAAATTTTTCACGGGCCGCTCCAACCATTTTTGGCTTGGACACGTGGCATAACCCCTTTGGATGTGGGGTTGCCCCTTCGTATTTTCCTCGTGGGGCTGACTTGAGTTTTTTACCGCCACCTGACACATGGCAAGATCCCATTGGCTCGCATTTAGGGGGCGGGCTTTTCCCTTTGAATTTTCCTTTGTTTTTTTCCCTGGGAAAATTTCTCAAATTCTCCCCACCTTCCAGCCGGTCTGGGACACGTGGCCTGATTTCATTCACCACGGGCCCTCCACAAATATTTTTACTTTGTTCACAATCTTTTGGGAAAAAATCCCAATTTCCTCCCACACTCTACCTTTCCGGGCTCCGGTGACACATGGCCTTCACTGATTGGTTGACGGGGCAGCGGGTCAAAACTTTCTTTTTGAAATTTGGTGAAACACTTCACCAAAATTCTAACTTCTCCTCCGCCCTCCGAAACTCCCACGCCATAGGACATGTGGCACAATATGATTGGGCGCGGGCCTTCCTTCCAAAATTTTCCATGCGCCAACACTTAGTCAAATTTTGCAAATTCCTCCCCTGGACACATGGCGGCATCTCATTGGCTGCGGGCCTTTCAGGGGAAAATTTCCCACAAAAACTCCGCCGAGCCATAACTTCAAAAATACATGGAGTTAGGAGGAAAAATTTACCTTTCTGGAAAGCTGAGAAAGAGCTCTATCCAATGGTGCCATTTCCAGAAAGTTTTGAGTCCCTGAAAAGCAAAAATTTATGACTGAGGCACAAGAGAGGGAAGAAAGAAAGGATTTAGCCACAAAATGAGTAGGGGGCACATTTTGGATAACAGGAACACTTAAGCTTTGCATTGATTATCATATGCTTAATAAAGTCATAATAAAAAATAGGTATCCTCTCCCAAGAATTGATTTTATCTTTGATCAGAGGCATGGAGCATTATTGTATTATAAGATCGATCTTTTATTAGGATACCATCAATTGATAATAAAAGAGGAAGATATTCACAAGACTACTTTTAGAACAAGGTGTGTGTTATCCAATTTTGCACACCTAGCAAGATCGGACAAGAGGGTCCTATCACGTTCAAAATGAAATAGTAGTCCTAGGAACCCATCTCCGGTTATTATCAAGATAAAAAAAAATAAAAATAATTCTTAAATTGCATATGAGAGATCACCTAGCATTGAAAGGCACCCAGTTTATCTCAACTCAGTGAAGAGTTTGGGGTCGAGTTGATAGAGAATCTGGTGTCAAATTTATAGTCATCTCGGAAATCATCTCAGTAGAGACTCTCAGTTGTAAGAGCTAGATGAGGTCTTGTTAATGCAAAATATAGCTCGTCGAAAATTGACAAATGAAGGAAACTCTATAAGGATCTCGGTAGAGATTGACGCAAGTGGTAACAAGAATGCTAGCCGTGCTATAAGTGAATACAGTATATATATTTTTTTTCGATGTTGTTCGGACCTTCCTCGGTGAGCATTCGGTGCCTGAAAAGAAGCATGTTAAAGATAGTAAGAGTTCTTTTGAGCACTTCCAACAAGTAGGTTGTCCAACTATGTTGTTATCTGATCAGCATCGAATGCATCCTCAAATTCGGGATTTTCCTTCAAGTTATTTTTATGAAAATCGATTAAGTGACAGTGAGAGTGTTACCGGAGACCTGATGAAATTTATTACAAAGATTCTCTATCGAGACCTTACTGGTTTTAGGGTGTAACTCATGGAAGCAAATCTCATAGAGGTGGAATTGTTTCATATCAGAATATTCATGAGGCACAATTTTCTTTGCAATTATATGAGCATCTTCAACGAGTCACTAAGTTGTCAGGCATAAACGTTTCTGTCGGAATTATCACACCTTACAAGCTACAGCTGAAATTTTTTGCACCGAGAGTTTGATGTTGTCCTCAAATTTGATGAAGGAAAAGGTTTATATATCAATACGGTAGACGCATTTCAGGGCCAGGAGCGTGATATAATCATTATGTCTTGTGTCCGAGCTGCAAATCATGGGGTTGGTTTTATAACTGATGCTCGCCACATGAATGTGACATTAACACGAGCTCGCAAAGCACTTTGGGTTATGGGCAACACAGCTGCATTGAAGAAATCTAGTGACTGAGTTCAGTTGAGGGTAGATCTGCTTGATGCGTAGAGCTTGGTAAAACTCATGAAAAGCTCACCGATTCAGAGGAAATGGAGCCCGGTAAGGATAAACAAGGCTCGGTGGGAGTTATTCAGCGATGAAAACACTCGGGGCTCGTAGAGACGAGTCGCAAGCTTCATGCGAGGGGGTAGTGGAAAATAAGGTGAGCATTGCCAAGGGAAATGATGTGATGTCAAGCCAAAGAAGAAATCCGGGCGTGGGAGAAGTTTAAGTCTACTACCAAAAAATGGGAGAAATCCGATCAAACTGCCAAGCGTGGAAATATTACGATGGCAGTCCAAGCTGTTAATCCCACGCTGAGGTATGAACATGGAAAATAAGGCAAACACCACCAAGCGTGGAAATATTGGTTTGGAAAACCATGATCAAACCTCTGCATAGGGGAGAAATTGGATCAGATTGCCAAGTGGAAAAATTACGATGGCTATACAAAATGAGACTTCCGCACGGGCCATGTAAATAGAATTTCACGCAGCTTGAACAGGATCCGAGTTTTTGTGTGGGTCGCCAGGAGGATTAATAAGATAGTTGTGAATTGGAGTGGGTCATGTAGAAAACAACGCGACGTGATACCGATTTCAGTGGAGGCTACAGGCCGCTCATCTCATTATGCAGATATTTGTCAAATGATATCAAGTAACATGGTGAGTGGGGGTCAGTGCTTACAGTTCGAATGCATGGGAAAAGGAGAACATTTTAGAATCTATCCTGAAGAATCACTCAGTTCACCACTGTGAGGAAAGAAAGTGGCTTCGTATCTCAGCCAAACAAGGCGATGCGTTAATGGCTCGGTCGTGGCTCATGTGTGAAGTGTTTAACAGGAAAGTAATTTTGAAAACTTGTCCCTGAGCATTTGGTGGTCACGAGAAACTCCCACGCATAGGAAGTTGACATGTTGCAGTATAGCAGAAGTTCTTTTGAGCGCTTTCAGCAAGCAGGATGTCCAACTAGCTTATCCTAATTCTGAACTCGGATCTATGGTAGCTGCAGGAAACAAATATTCACTGGCATGTACGATGGATTGGAGTCACGCTGTTCAAGGCTTCATAAAATTTCCCTGAATCAGGAGATGAAGGTTTATTATGGTGTAGAATGAAACGATTCATATTGCTCAGCACTTCTTCTCCTAGAAGCGAATTGAATGTGAAGGTCAACTCTGAAAATACCTGGTCACCGTTTTGTATGCCACATCTTGTCACTTGTAAATGGTCTCTTTGAGAAACTCTGTGGGCATTAGGCAATATTTATACCCTTCCATTATGTGTGTCCAATCAGACAATAAAATTATTCCTTTACCAGGTTCAGAGAAATTTGTTTTTAACAAATGGATGATTATACTGTAGTTTCAAGCCATTTTTATCTTGCTTTATTTCTATTATCTTTGATCCACGACTAAGGACGAATTCATATGGTTGTTACCTATACATTTTTCCAAGGTCCTCTTGGTTGCCCCAGTTGTTCAATGTATTTTTTGAAGGGCTTATTTTATGTGTTGCAGATTGTAACATAAAGGATCTTTTTAGTTTCTGGAAAAATGAGTATATTGTATAGCTCACAGCTACCTATGCCATACTAAGATCCCAATAGTGGAATAATTGTTGATTGGAGCCGAGATTACCGAGTGCACTACCAAAATACTGAAGGGCTCTTTGGCCAAAAAATCAGTCTTAACGGTGTCTATCAACATGTTATGGGCATGAGCCTGGGTCATCATCATGGCAGCATTAGGTCTTTATTGGTAATGGCATTTTCTCATCATTTGGAAGGTACAATTGTGCTTATTATGGACAAGCTAAAACATTCTTACTTGTAAGTGTTATATGATAACGAAGAACCGTGAGCATTGTGGTTAAACCATTATTTTCAGAAATGTTGGGTTAAGCTCAACATTCAAGTGAGTTTGAGCCCAGGAAAGGTAAGATCGTTTGCTGGATGAAGAGCTCGGTGACTTCGCAAGGAGCTCATGGTGATGTTTTATGAATTTCAAACGTGGAATGCATAAATGGTTTTGAGTTAACAGAGGAAAATGATAAGAACCGAGTTTGATAGCTCACCATTCGAAGGACTCAATGCAAAAGAGCCCGATTGCCAAGACGAGGAAAGAGTTGGTGTGGGGTTCAAAATCAATTGCAACACCGAGTTAGAGGATTCGAAGCTCACCGAGTTGAGATTTGTGCAGACTCTATCCACATGGACCCCCCTCCTCTTCAAGTCAAATGGGTCAACGGGGGGGTCCCAACATTATGTTAATTAAATTAATATTTTTATTTAAATATTTTAATAATAATATTTATTATTATTATTTAAATATTCTTTTAATTAATTGAGAAGACTAGGTCATCAGGCAATTAATGACCCATGATGGAACCTTCTCAGGTGGTTCAACTAACTGCAATAAATACATCATGGGCCTTCAATTTAGGAATGTAGTTATGACCTTTCCTCTTCTTTCTCACATATTCTTCTATAAATGTAAGTTGGAAGCTCATTTCAAAGGGTTCCAATAGTTCAGACAAGTTGGATAGTTAGATATCTCAGGAAAGTGTATACTTTTCAAGAATCCTCTCTCTTCTGCAAGTTGTTCTTGTGTGTTGAGAGAACTTTCAAGCCTCCTCTTCAAGACTGTAATGACAACTATTGCCTCTTCTGAATGTATGATACATTGTGCATGTTATTGAAGTAATAAAAGTGTGTGTTTTGTGACTAATCTCAGTCCTTTCATCCTTCTGTGCTTCTTTGTGCCTTTCTCATACTTGCAAGTACACTGTGCAAGTTTAAGTTCTATTGCAGGTTCTTGGAGTTCTGTGCTTATCGAGTGGTGAAGTATTGCATGCAGTTGAGTTGTGGTGTCTATTCACCCTTCTTGAGTTCATCCTTCTTCACTGGGAAATTGGTATATTTCTCGGTCTGATAAATTTTAACAAAGGGAACGCGTGTCTCTTAGTTTGTGGTATCTTGTACCCTCTCTAAGTTGCAGTAGGTGAAGTTGACCTGTGGTGCACACACCCTCTTCAAATTAACCCTTCTTGAATCTGAAGACACCCTTTATTTGGTGCATCACCATCCCTAGTATAGTTTCATTTTTGTAAATCTCTTTCCCTAAAACCCCATGAAAATGTTAGCATAGGACTAGATAATCATTTTTGTTACATTAGGAGTAGTACAACACTTAGTTTAGGAAGAGGAAGTCGGCCTTATCCGGAGGTTCACCTCGAGCCCAAGTCCCACAGCTTGAGAGGTGATCCCATGTGTCCCAATCACACCGAACATCCTATTCACATCCTGGCCATTTGGAGGGTGCAGTGATTTGGCGACAACAGTTTTTGGCACGCCCGGTGGGACATCACAGAAGTTAGAGTTCCATCTTTTAGAGGTGTCTCATTATCAAACAGGAAATCTTAAGCCACCGTGTGACCACACACAACAGTTTTTGGCACGCCGGTGGGATAGAGTTGGTACTTCTCTTCTCACTTACATAAGTCAAAGTACCTGGCGACTCTATATCTCTGGATTCCAAATCTCAGTACAGTAACTTAGGCGAAGAATTCAGACAAGAGCTTCTTCAAAGAAAGGAAAGTATCAGCATATCGAACTTTCCTTGTCTCCTCCAAAGAGAAGTAGAAGAGGCATTTCCACATCCCCAGTTGCAGATTTACCTAGTAGGGGTCATTCAAATCCTCCTTACGAAAGGTTTCCTCCACCCAGGAACAATCAACCTTTCGTTGCTATGGCGAGGAACCAAGTTTTTCCCCCTTTCAATGCAAGCAGTCCTCTTATGTTGGTTCAATGTGATCTAATACCTATTACGGCACTCAAAAGTTTACCCTTCTACATGGGGGAAACTCATGTTACTCCAGTGGAGCATATCTTTGATGTAGCCAGCATCTGTGCAGTACATAATATCACCGAAGACAACGTTGTAGTTAGACTTCTTGCTACCTCTTTCAAGGGAAAAGTGCTTCAATGGTTTTGCGGGTTAGGTGTTGGCACTATAACCACTTGGGACGAGTTGGGAGAAAAGCTATGTAAACAATTTGAAGAAAAAAGTGATCACCTATCACTTTTGGAACAACTTACTACCATAAAGAGAGCTTCCCAAGAATACATGAGTGATTTCAACTTCTGATTCCACAAAACTTGGAATAGGATTCCGGCGCTCGTAAATCCTTCTGCGCATAATGCATTCTTGTAATATTTGTGAGCCTTGAATAGTGATGTAGCAGTTATGATCTAGTCCATGGGAGGGACTACACTTCCTGATGCTTATGAAGTTTCCATAAGTGCAGAGAATTCTTTGATTCAGGCTGGAAAGATAGCTCCACGACCACCAATGCCCTTTTCTCCAGATCTTACGAATCATCAGCCTATCATTACTCCTATTCCAGTAGACTCCAAGCAACCATATCAATCTCCCCCTACCTCTTCAAATGACCTATTTGAAGTCAAGTCACTACTGCAAAATTTTGGAAATGAGCTCGTTGCACTCAAAAGGCAACAATTTCAATACAATCGTCCGTATCAGCCACAAAATCAGCAGTATCAGGCTAACTCCTTTTCAAGGAAACAATCAGCCTCAAAATCAAACTACAAGTCAAGTTGCAAATGTAAGGCCCTTGAACTTTCAGAACCCTCTTGTAGCTAGCTCATCTAGAGCTATAGTACCTGTTCAAAATAATCTGGTTCAAGACTACGAATGGTGTTATCCTTGCTCTCAACCTCACAATCAAAATCTTTGTCCCAATGAGGTTCTTAGCTAGGCCCTTATGGTTCAAAGTGTATTTGCCCCTTCAGGGTTAAAAAACAATTCATCTACGTAAGAAGCAGCAGATCAACCGCAGGCACCTGAAGAATCTGCTTTGCTAAACTGGCAAGAAGAAGATTTTTGTGGATTAAATATAGATTCTTCATCAGTGGCAGCAAACACTCATTCCAAGAAAAGAGAAATGGAGCCTCAACCTCTCGAAGCTGATCTAGCATTCACTTCTCAACCTGGGTTACAAATGGCAGTTGATAAAAATGTGGGAAAGAAATCACCAGAAACACCAGTTAGCCACACCGTAGGGAAAGATGGTTCTCCAGGCATCACGGTACCCAACAAACATTTTCCAAAGGAGGACCCCAATGCCCAAAAAAGTGACATCAAAGTTGGAGCAATTCCCTTCAACATAGTAGAACAAATGAAGAAAACCAATCTGAGCGTTACCATGTGGGACACACTCTCGATCCCTTCCCAAAGAAACCTGTTGCGAGAAGCTCTGAATAGTTTTAGTATAACTAGCGGATCACCAAGCCATGGAGTGACAAATGCTACAAATTTGTGTCAAACGGAAGGGAAAATCATTCCTACGGAAAACAAACCACCGCCATTCTACATTTCCCTGATCATTGGCGACCACCTGGTACATAATTGCATGATCAATTCTGGTGCCAGTAGCTCTGTCATGCCGAAACAAATTACAGATGTACTAGGCATACAATATGCGCCAGTTACAAGAGGGGTTGTTTAGCTAGATGGCACATCTATTAAGACTGTTGGGGTTATCAAAGGACTTCAACTTACCATTCATGCATGCCCAAGTTTGTCATTCACCCAAGACATATCGGTCATTAATCTCCCTCCCCTCTTTGCCATCTACCTATCGTGGGATTTCACTGCCAAGATGGGTGGTTACCTATCAACCGATTGTTTGCATATGATTCTAAGGACTCGATATGGAACCAAAGTAACATAAGGGAAGAACCAATCTACCATAATCATGTAGAACCCTACACTGCTAGTCCCATAAATGGAAATTACACCATCGGTGATCCCAAAGAGGAAGATGCGATCATGAACCAACCACCCTTGTTGAAGAAGTCCCTGATACTTTGCTAGATGAAGTAAGTAGAGATCATTAGTACGATCCCTACGCTAATGTATTGGCAGAAGAAGAAGCTGGTTTGCTAGTCTTGGAAGAAATAGGATTAGGTACTTATTGTATCCATGAAGAAGATACGATCATACCACAACTTGTCAAAACACCAAGTGATTCTAAAGGACTGTGGCAATTGTTCTTCGATGGCTCAAGAAGTAAGAATGGATCTGGTGCTGGTGTTATGTTAATTTCTCCAAAGGGAGATAAGTACTTCTCATCTTTCCGGTTGCAGTTCAGTTGCACTAACAATGTTGCTGAATATGAGGCTCTTGTGCAAGGAATTCAGCTAGCCCAAAGGAAGGGAATCAAGGCCCTGACTATTTTTGGAGATAGTGAGTTAGTTGTTCATCAAGTTTCGGCACGTAGTGCATCTAAAAATGATCTTTTAAGATCATATAAAAATTGAGTCTAGGACCTGATTGAAGATTTTGAAGCTTTTGGAATCCATGCAATCCCTAGAAATCAAAATCAAGATGTAGATAGACTTGCTAAAATTGGTTCACAATACAACATACCAGTTGATATCATGAAAGAAGGGCAACAATTTGTTAAAATGATGGTTCCACCAGCAGTCCCTGATAATGTGAGTAGTTGGCAAGTGTTTGATAGTGACAAACAAATTGTCCTCTTCCTACAAGAAGAGGCAGAGTTTTCTACAAAGAATCAAGATAAGTTGCAGGATTCATATGGTGAGAAAATTATTCAATTGAAAAGCAACAAGTTACCAAAAGGTTTAGTCACTTTGGAATCCATTTTCAATTCAGATGACCAAGCCACAAGACAAAGCCCTAACATGGTGGTCAGAGAAGAATATTTTGAGGAAGTTGAAGTATCAAATGAAAAATTTCTTAAGATCGGAAAAGTGTGTACTTCTGAAGAGAAAGAAGCTTTCATCAAACTTTGTCAAGAGTATCATGACATCTTTGCATGGAGCTATAAAGATCTGCGTGGTTTTGATCCAGGTCTAGCACAACATACCATCGAACTGGATCCTAATGCTAAGCTAGTTCGTCAGAAACAGAGACCAATTAATCCCAAAATTGAGCCACTAATGAGAAAGGAGCTAACCAAGCTCATCGAGGCCTGTATAATTTTTCCCATCAATCATTCCTCATGGGTAGCCAATTTTGTGCCAATGAGGAAGAAGAACGGAGAGATCCGGTTATGTGTAGATTTCAGGGATTTGAATCGTGCATCATTAAAAGATCATTATCCTCTTCCATCGATGGAGCAGATCCTTTAAACGGTGGTATGAGCTCAAATATTTTCTTTGCTTGATGGATATTCAGGTTACAATCAAATCCTAGTCCAAGAATCCGACCAATTCAAAACGGCTTTCACTACCAAGTGGGGCACGTATGCCTACAATAAAATGCCATTCGGATTGTCCAATCGTTGGGGCTACTTTCTAAAGAGCCATGGACATGGCATTTAAGGGAATAATCAACGATATTATTTTAGTTTACCTTGATGATATAACTATATACTCTAAGCATGTAGAAGATCACATCACGCATCTAAGGAAAGTTTTCCAAAGGTGTAGGGAATTTGGGGTTTCACTTAACCCCAAGAAATGTATTTTCACAGTGCACGAGGGAAAATTGTTGGGGCATGTGGTTTCAGTAGAAGGATTATCAATCGATCTAGCCAGGATTCATTCAATTATGTCCTTATCTCTCCCAAGTCACAAGAAGGGCCTCCAAAGTTTTCTGGGAACCATAAATTTCGTGCGGAGATTCATCCCTCAATTCGCGACATTGGCTAAACCACTGACAGCCATGCTAAAGAAAAACATGCCATTCTCATGGACAAAGGAAGGACGAGAAAGCTTTAAAGCTATCAAAACAGCCATTTCTCAAGCTCCCATGCTTGTGAACCCCAGGTTTGACAAAGATTTTATCCTTTATGCTTTTGCAGGTCAAGAGAGCATTTCAAGGATCCTCACCCAACAAAACAACAACCTGATGGAGCAACCAATCGCTTTCTTCAGTCAATCCCTCAAAGAATACGAATTCAAATACTCATTCATTGAAAAGCAAGTCTTTGTGGTTATTCGAGCTTTGAAGAAATTCAAGCACATGTTGTCCAACAACAAGATTCATCTGATGGTGTCTCATCCAGGTGTCAAGGAGTTTTTGCTGAACAAAGAAATGAACGAAAAGCATGCTGGATGGATCACAAAGGTAATGGAGTATGACATGCACATCAAAGTCACTAAACTTGTCAGAGGTAAGGGTTTATGTCAGCAACTTGCAACAGACATGGAATCAAAAAGTAATGAGGACGTGACACTCCTAAATACTGATGAGGATGTTGATCAAGCTGATTGGTTATCCAAAATGAAGAATTTCATCTTCTCTCAGAGCATACCTAGAAAACATGGATAAAAACCAAAGACGAAATTTCTGTCTTCAATCTATCCCATATGTTTTGGTAGATAGCGTTCTCTTTCGAAAAGATTTGAATGGTGTCCTCCTTCGGTGCATAGGACCAAAACAGGTCAGTAAGATACTAGAAGAATTTCATAATGGCCTATCTTGAGGACATTATTCCGCACGAATGAAAGCTACCAAGATCATGTGAGATGGCTATTATTGGCCATATTTATTCAAGGATGCCCATCTTTGCGTAAGGAAATGTAAGGAATGTGCCCTTTTCACAGGTAAGCGGAAGGCGGCAGCTCTTCTTCCGCTACATCCAATTGAAGTGGATCAACCCTTTGTTCAATGGGGGTTGGACTTCATCGGAATGATTAATCCTCCATCCAGTGATGGACATAGGTGGGTCCTTACCACAACAGACTATTTTACTTGATGGACAGAGGCGCTAGCATTAAAAGAGAGAAATGAAAAGGCAGTTCTAGATTTTTTGGAGGGTATAATGATGAGGTTCGGTGTTCCGTTTACAGTCATTTCAGACAATGCGCTGGCTTTTCTTGGTATGAAATTGAGTGAATGGGCTATTAAAAATGGGGTATACCTCAAAACTTTTTCCAATTACTATCCTCAAGGAAACGGATTGGCTGAGTCTAGCAATAAAAACCTCATAAGGATTATTAAGCACACAATGGAGACTAACAAGAGGACTTGGCATACACAGCTTAAGACTACCTTATGGGTAGATCGGATCACACCTAAAAGGGCCATCAGAAATTCTCCTTTCGTTCTTGTATATGGAAGAGAGGAAAAACTCCCACTCTCATTGGAGTTACCTTCTTTGGAGTTAGCTCATCAACTTGAAGTTATAGAGAGTGATCCTCTGACAGTAAGGTTTGCTGAACTCATGGAGTTAGAGGAAGTACGAGACAAGGCTATGAAAACTTTGGAGCAACATCAGGCTCAAGTTAAGAAATATTTTGATAAGAAGGCATCCAACAGTGTTTTCAAGAGGGAGATTTAGTTCTCAAATGGGATGAAGACAAGGCCAAACCAGGCAGACATGCCAAGTTTGACGATCTCTGGAGTGGGCCATACATCATTACAAGTTGCAAAGAGGCAAATTCATTCCATCTATCTAGGCTCAATGGAGAAGAAATGCCCATTCATGTGAATGGGATACATCTCAAAGCTTGTTTTTGAGAAGTGTTCCACCCTTGAACAATTAAATTAGGTGTTTTCCTCCAAGTGCTTCACACATTGTTTGGTGTGTTGTGTTTTGCTTTCCTTGTTGCTATGTTTTGTGTTGTTTCGCACATTATTTCATCATTGGAAGGTGTCAAGGATAAGAAGGTTCAAGGTTTCCATAAGAGTTTCAAAATCTACTTCATTCAAATTTTTGCAGTGTTCCATGGATGTCAAGCATTCAACTGATTCAATATACTTCATGCTTAGCATTCCAGGAGGTCTAGGATATCGGCAATGTTCAAGGAGATTACGGGATGTGTCAAAGAAAATCATACTACTTTCGGATTCCAACACGAGACTCCATGCCCAATGGATGACTTAAGGCTACCGGAATCATGCTTAGCAGCAATCGTCCCGAGATGTCACTAAAAATGTTATCCAATTTTGCACACTGGCAAGATTGGACAAGAGGGTCCTATCACGTTCAAAATGAAATAGTAGTCCTAGGAACCCATCTCCGGTTATTATCAAGATACAAAAATTAAAAATAATTCTTAAATTGCATATGAGAGATCACCTAGCATCGAAAGGCACCCAGTTTATCTCAACTCAGTGAAGAGTTCGGGGTCGAGTTGATAGAGAATCTAGTGCCAAATTGATAGTCATCTCAGAAATCATCTCGGTAAAGACTCTCGTTATAAGAGCTCGATGAGGTCTTGTTAATGAAAAATATATCTCGTCAAAAACTGATGAATGAAGGAAACTCTATAAGGATCTCGGTAGAGATCGACGCAGGTGATAACAAGAATGCCGGGCCAAGGTATAAGTGAATACAGTATATATATTTCACTGACATTGTTCAGACCTTCCTCGGCTGAGCATTCGGTGCACAAGCAGCAAGCATGTTGCGGTATAGTAAGATTTATTTTGAACACTTCCAACAAGTAGGTTGTCCAACTATGTTGTTATCTGATCAGCATCGAATGCATCCTCAAATTCGGGATTTTTCTTCAAGTTATTTTTATGAAAATCGATTAAGTGACAGTGAGAGTGTTACTGGGAGACCCGATGAAATTTATTACAAAGATTCTCTATCGAGACATTATTGGTTTTACGGTGTAACTCATGGAAGTGAATCTCATAGAGGTGGAACAGTTTCATATAAAAATATTCATGAGGCATAATTTGCTTTGCAATTATATGAGAATCTTCAATGACTCACTAAGTTGTCAGGCATAAACATTTCTGTCAGAATTATCACACCTTACAAGCTATAGCTGAAATGTTTTACACCGAGAGTTTGATGTTGTCCTCAAATTTGATGAAGGAAAAGGTTTATATATCAATACGGTAGATGCCTTTCAGGGCCAAGAGCATGATATAATCATTATGTCTTGTGTCCGAGCTGCAAATCATGGGGTTGGTTTTATAGCTGATGTTTGCCACATGAATTTGACATTAACACGAGCTCACAGAGTGCTTTGGGTTATGGGTAACACAGCTGCATTGAAGCAATCTACTGACTGAGTTCAGTTGAGGGCAGATCTGCTCGATGCGTAGAGCTTGGTAAAACTCATGAGAAGCTTGCCAATTCAGAGGAAATGGAGCCCGGTAAGGATAAACAAGGCTCGGTGGGAGTTATTCAATGATGAAAACACTCGGGGCTCGTAGAGACGAGTCGTAAGCTTCATGTGAGGGGGGGACGTGGAAAATAAGGTGAGCATTGCCAAGGAAAATGACGAGATGTCAAGCCAAAGAAGAAATCCTAGGCATGGGAGAAGTTTGAGTCTACTGCCAAAAAATGGGAGAAATCGGATCAAACTGCCAAGCGTGGAAATATTACGATGGCAGTCCAAGCTGTTAATCCCGCGCTGAGGTATGAACGTGGAAAATAAGGCAAACACCGCCAAGCATGGAAATATTGGTTTGGAAAACCATGATCAAATCTCCGTGTAGGGGAGAAATTGGATCAGATTGCCAAGTGGAAAAATTATAATGGCTATCCAAATTGAGACTTACACGCACGGGCCATGTAAATAGAATTTCATGCAGCTTGAACAGGATCCGAGTTTTTGTGCGGGTCGCCAGGAGGATTAATAAGATAGTTGTGAATTAGAGTGGGTCATGGAGAAAACAACGCGACGTGATACCGATTTCAGCAGAGGCTACAGGCCGCTCATCTCATTATGCAGATATTTGTCAAATGATATCAAGTAACATGGTGAGTGGGGGTCGGTGCTTGTAGTTCGAATGCATGGGAAAAGGAGAACATTTTAGAATCTAGCGGAAGAATCACTACCACCACCTTTGTGAGGAAAGAAAGTGGCTTCGTATCTCGGCCAAACAAGGCAATGCGTTAATGGCTCGGTCGTGGCTCATGTGTGAAGTGTTTAACAGGAAAGTAATTTTGAAAACTTGTCCGAGCATTTGGTGGTCGTGAGAAACTCCCACGCACAGGAAGTTGACATGTTGCAAAGATAGCGAAGTTCTTTTGAGCGCTTTCAGCAAGCAGGTTGTCCAACTGGCTTATCCTAATTCTGAACTCGGAACTATGGCAGCTGCAGGAAACAAATATTCACTGCCATGTACGATGGATTGGA
Source organism: Taxus wallichiana var. yunnanensis (assembly GCA_018340775.1). NCBI lineage: Eukaryota > Viridiplantae > Streptophyta > Pinopsida > Cupressales > Taxaceae > Taxus > Taxus wallichiana. The sequence goes on from CM031242.1 coordinate 313,627,172, forward strand.
GTCACATTGTTCAAGGCTTCATAAAATTTCCCTGAATCAGGAGATGAAGGTTTATTATGGTGCAGAATGAAACGATTCATATTTCTCAGCACTTCTTCTCCTAGAAGTGAATTGAATGTGAAGGTCAACTCTGAAAATACCTGGTCGGCCGTTTTGTATGCCACATCTTGTCACTTGTAAATGGTCTCTTTGAGAAACTCTGTGGGCAGTAGGAAATATTTATACCCTTCCATTATGTGCGTCTAATCAGACAATAAAAGTATTCCTTTACCAGGTTCAAAGAAACTTGTTTTTAACAAATGGACGATTATACTGTAGTTTCAAGCCAATTTTATCTAGCTTTATTTCTATTAGCTTTGATCCACGACTAAGGAAGAATTCATATGGTTGTTACCTATACATTTTTCCAAGGTCCTCTTGGTTGCCCAGTTGTTCAATGTATTTTTTGAAGGGCTTATTTTATGTGTTGCAGATTGTAACATAAAGGATCTTTTTAGTTTCTGGAAAAATGAGTATATTGTGTAGCTCACAGCTACCTATGCCATACTAAGATCCTAATAGTGGCATAATTATTGATTAGAGCCGAGATTGCTAAGTGCACTACCAAAATACCGAAGGGCTCTTTGGCCAAAAAATCAGTCTTAAGGGTGTCTATCGACATGTTATGGGCATGAGCCTGGGTCATCATCATGGCAGCATTAGGTCTTTATTGGTAATGGCATTTTCTCATCGTTTGGAAGGTACAATTGTGCTTATTATGGCCAAGCTAAAACATTCTTACTGCAAGTGTTATATGATAAGGAAGAACCATGAGCATTGTGGTAAAACCATTCTTTTCAGAAATGTTGGGTTAAGCTCGACATTCAAGTGAGTTTGAGCCCAGGAAAGGTAAGATCGTTTGCTGGATGAAGAGCTCGGTGACTTTGCAGGGAGCTCGTGGTGATGTTTCATGAAGTTTGAACGTGGAATGCATAAATGGCTTCGAGTTAACAGAGGAAAATGATAAGAAACGAGTTTGATAGCTCACCATTCGAAGGACTCAATGCAAAAGAGCCCGATTGCCAAGATGAGGAAAGAGTTGGTGTGGGGTTCAAAATCAATTGCAACACCGAGTTAGAGGATTCGAAGCTCACCGAGTTGAGATTTGTGCAGACTCTATCCACATGGACCCCCCTCCTCTTCAAGTCAAACAGGTCAACGGGGGGTCCCAACATTATGTTAATTAAATTAATATTTTTATTTAAATATTTTAATAATAATATTTATTATTATTATTTAAATATTCTTTTAATTAATTGAGAAGACTAGGTCATCACACAATTAATGACCCATGATGGAACCTTCTCAGGTGGTTCAACTAACTGCAATAAATACATCATGGGCCTTCAATTTAGGAATGTAATTATGACCTTTCCTCTTCTTTCTCACATATTCTTCTATAAATGTAAGTTGGAAGCTCATTTCAAAGGGTTCCAATAGTTCAGACAAGTTGGACAGTTAGATATCTCAGGAAAGTGTATACTTTTCAAGAATCCTCTCTCTTCTGCAAGTTGTTCTTGTGTGTTAAGAGAACTTTCAAGCCTTCTCTTCAAGACTATAATGGCAACTATTGCCTCTTCTGAATGTATGATACATTGTGCATGTTATTGAAGCAATAAAAGTGTTTATTTTGTGACTAATCTCGGTCCTTTCATCCTTCTGTGCTTCTTTGTGCCTTTCTCATACTTGCAGGTACACTGTGCAAGTTTAAGTTCTATTGCAGGTTCTTGGAGTTCTGTGCTTATCGAGTGGTGAAGTATTGCATGCAGTTGAGTTGTGGTGTCTATTCACCCTTCTTGAGTTCATCCTTCTTCACTGGGAAACTAGTATATTTCTTGGTCTGATAAAGTTTAACAAAGGGAACGTGTGTCTCTTAGTTTGTGGTATCATGTACCCTCTCTAAGTTGCGCAGAGGTGAAGTTGACTGTGGTGCACATACCCTCTTCAAATTAACCCTTCCTGAATCTGAAGACACCCTTTATTTGGTGCATCACCATCCTTAGTATAGTTTCATTTCTATAAATCTCTTTCCCTAAAACCCCATGAAAATGTTAGCATAGGACTAGATAATCATTTTTGTTACACTAGGAGTAGTACAACACTTAGTTTAGGAAGAGGAAGCTGACCTTCTCTCGGAGGTTCACCTCGAGCCCAAGTCCCACAGCTTGAGAGGTGATCCCATGTGTCCCAATCACACCGAACGTCCTATTCACATCCTGGCCATTCGGAGGGTGCAGTGATTTGGCGACAACAGTGTGGACACTATGAATTCACCATGTTACCTTTCAGGCTTACCAATGCTCCAATAAATTTTATGAATCTGAAGAATAATATCTTTCAAGCATACTTGGACAAGTTTGTACTAGTATTCTTGGATGATATTATCATTCATTCTAAAAGCATTGAATAAAATAATGAAAATCTTATAATTGTCTTAAATGTGTTAAGGAAGCGAAAATTATAAGGTAAACTTTCTAAGTGTTCATTTGATAAAAAAGAAGTGCAATATATAAGGAATATCATAAATAAGGATGGAATTTATGTAGATCCATAAAAAATTATTGTAATAATAGAATGGCCAACACCTAAAAATGTACATGAAGTGAGAATATTCATGGGATTGGCTAGATATTATAGAAAATTTGTTAAGGATTTCTCAAGAGTTGTAGCTCTAATTACCACACTGCAAAATAAGGACAAGAAATTCATATGGTATGAAAAGTGTGAAAACACTTTCAATTTACTAAAAGAAAAATTAACTTCAACACCTATATTAAAAGTTACAAATCCTAATGGGAACTTTACAGTAGTAAAAGATGCCTCTAGTGAAGGATTAGGTGGTATTTTGCTGAAAAATGATCTTCTAATTGCTGATGAAAGAAGAAATCTCAAGGTACATGAGATGAATTATGCTCCCTGTGAATTAGAGCTTGTTGTCATTGTACATGCATTGCAAGTTTGGAGACATTACCTTTAGGAAATCCCAATGAAATAAAAACAAATCATCTCAGGATGAAATACATCTTCAAAAACCTAAACTTAAATGCAAGGTAGTGAAGATAGTTAGATTTTTTATCACAATATGAATATGATATCAATTATATAAAATGTAATAAAAATAGAGTAGTAGATGTGTTAAATCATGGGAAGCATATTTTCACCCCTGTTACTTTGAGAACCCAATTCAAGGACGATGTTAAGAGAGTAATGATGGATGATTTGTATTATCATCAGGTTAAATAAATGTTTGTTGTAAATCCTAATGATAGGAGACACAAAGTATTTATATTTAACTATGAATTATTCCTTAGATTTTAAAATTGAGTTTACATACCTTCAGAAAATGAATAAAGGATGAAAGTGATGATGGAGTTTCATGAAGTTCCTTATTTTGGACATCTTGGATTGACTAAGATGCTTTCTAATGTAAAACAACAATATTTTTAGAAAGGGATGAAGAAGGATATAGTGAACTATGTATCACATTTCTTAGAATTTCAGTGAGTTAAGGTTGAACATTTGCATCTAGTAGGATTGTTATACCCTCATAGCATTTTGTACTATAAATGGTAGGTAATCAATATGGATTTTGTGTAAGGACTGCCTATGTCAAGGAATAAACATGATGTAATTTTGGTTGTAGTTGACAAGTTAACAAAAGTGGCTCATTTCATACCAGGGAATCTAAAATATGATTGACTGTGATTGTAAAACGTTTCATTCATGATATTTTCAGATTGCACAGTGTACTGAATTGATAATTTCATATAGAGATCCTAGGATGACTTCTTGTTTTTGGAAAACCTTGAATACCACTTTAGGAACAAAGTTGAATTTTAGTTTTATGTATCATCCGGAAACAGATGGAAAATACGAAAGCGTTAATCAAGTGTTGAAAGACATGCTCAGAATGTATTGTATGGATTAACAAAGTATAAATGGGAAGAATACCTTCCACTATTTGAGTTTTCCTACAATAACTCTTATCACTCCTTGCTTTAAATGGATCCTTGTGAGGTCTCGTATGGATGTAAGTGTAGAACAAATGTTACTTGGGATAATGTGGAAGATATAGAATTTATAGGACCTAAAATGTTGATCGAAATGGAACAACGACTTAAACTCGTTTGGAAATGATTGAAAGAGGCTACTGATAGATAGAAAAGCTACGTTGATTTAAAGAGAGTTGACAAAAAAATTGAAAAAGGAGATATATTTTTCTTAAGGGTTAATCCTAAGAAAATTTCAATTTTGTTTGGAAAGGTAGCCAAATTATCACCTTGCTATGTTGGACCCTTTGAGATTATCGAAATAATCATCCTAATAGCATATCAGCTAGCATTGCCTCCCACATTATCCAAGTTGCATGATGTTTTTCATATCTCATTACTTAAAAATTATGTATCAAATTTATCACATGTGCTTAACTAGAACTCTTTACAAGTTCTGGATCTGGGTGTCATCATAGTTGAACCCATAAGAGTGTTGGAAACTCATAAGCTGCACTTGTGAAACAAAGAAATAAGTCAGTGTAAGGTCCAATGGGACCAATTTTCTGAAGAAAGTGCCACTTGGGAGAATCTAGAAGAAATGAAAAATTCTTTTCCACATTTATTTTAGTGATAAATATCAGGATTTGATATTTGATACTATGCTTTTGATATTTTTATTGACTAAATGACTGGAAAAACTCATGAAATTTTGTTGTTTTGGAAAAAACTGGTTAAAATAAGGTTGTTAATTTGATAAAATTATTGTTTATAGTTATGGAAGTGGATTAATTGTAAGCTTCAGTGATGATATTTTGATTTTATGGTATTTTTATGTGTATAATTTAGTCTGATTATTCTAATTTATATGAATGAAATGAACTCATCATCGGGGACAATGATACTTAAGGGGAGAGGTATTTCATAACCAGCTAAGTCTATCTTGAATTAATAGATACTTTTCCCTCGCTGTATGTAAAAATATTATTTCTTATCATCCTTGACTTGATTAAATTACAATTTAAATAGTATGTTTAATTGTTTAATCATGTTAGTTTCATTCTTTAGAAGGTTTATAAGGATGACTTGATTTCATCTAGTAATATTTATTTTTGATCAATCTTATACTTATGTACTTATTTACATTTCTGTAGCGTGTGCAATTAATTGATTTTATGATCTTGGTATGGTTGACTAAATTTGTGAAGACCCTTATTGTAAAAAATAGGTACAGTTGATAATTAGGTTATAGACCCAAGATTATGTTTAAAATTTTATTTTAAAATCCATCAATCGACATTCATACTAACGTCGAATGATTCGTAAAATGATTATAAATCTTGTCTTATCAACAAAAAATATATACATATACACACAACTATATATATACATACATATATATATACACACACACACACACACACATATACACATATACATATATACATATATACATATATATGTATATACATATATACATATGTGTGTGTGTGTGTGTAGATATATACATATATAAATCTTATTGATTTTTTCTATGTTAAAGACCTTAATAAGGTCAAGCCATATTATTAATGTTGATGTAATGTAATATTGTTGGGGAGGGGTTGGTATCCCGACTAAGCCCCCACCCGAGCTCGTATCGAGTTATACATGTATTGCTACCTAAGCCAAATTTGAAATGTGGAAACGAGGCCACGTCGGCCAATGCCCTAGCAAGTTGAAGTTTAGGGTTTTATTTTTGGATGATGTCCAACCTTTGGATGGTGGATAAACACCCAAATGGATGGCATAGATTAAAATCTAGTTAGAGGAAATGCCAAAGTTGGTGGATGACAGAATGGAAGGCAATTAGTGTGGATATTGGAAGGAATATGGGAAAGTTTCATTAAATGAATTAAATGAAGTCAGTAGCCTTAGGAGAAGCGGGAAGCTTCTTGAGGAAGCTACTACTAAGCTAAGTGGTTATTTGGTGTTTCATTTTTTATGTCAGTATTTTTGGATCACCATGTGAGCTCTGCATGCAAAATTTATCATGGCTATTTTTGGGGCAATTTGTTGGGACTCTGCATGTAAAATTTAACTCCAGTTGGGTTTTGAGGGAATATATAGATGATCTATGGATTTTATTGAGCTCTGTTTCAATTTGAAGCTATTTTTATGTCTCATTTTTTGTATGAGATTTAGAAGATTTATGGGAAGAGGAGAAATCAAATTCGGTCTTCTGCAAAAATTTACAGGCATGAGATTATCTCTTTCTCATCTTTATCATTTATAACACTAAGATTTTTTAATGTTTGTATGGATAAAATCAATTATTTTTCTGTGCAATTTTTTCTTCATGAATGACTGGTTTATGTGTATGAATTAAGTTAAATGACATGGTTGAATGCTCATCTGGTTATTCTTAGATTTTTGAGTGTGTGTGTGTGTGTGTGTGTGTGTGTGTGTGTGTGTGTGTGTGTGTGTATTTTGTAAACCAATGATGGGTTGAGTTATATACTTATCATTATTTTAAGGCCACATCATTTGTGAATGCCTACGGGTTATGTTCTTGAGTCTGTGTATATTTTTCCTTACACAAATTTTTGGGCTTCGTATATATGGTTGATTATCTGTATATTTGCATTTCATTTACCTATGTTTTTTTGGGTTGCTTTCATTCCTAGTACAGGATGTATAAATTGACTTTGTGGATATTATTTTCGAGATCTAGCTCTTATATCTATAATTGAATATTACTTTCACATGTTCACTATTTTTTATATAAATTTAATAGGGGTATGAGAATACTCAACTCAACCTTTGGTTGGATTCGTGGTGGTAACAGTGGTTTTAGGTTTCTTTAATGGAGTTTTATCTTTTACTTGAAGAGTTAATTTGAGTATGACCTCGAATATGAATTCATATAAGGAGTTTTTCCTGTAGCTAGTTATTATATTCATGACATGCAATATTATGGTGTGCTCATGTAAGGAAATTATTTTTCTTAATCCTATCCACAACATTACGAAGTTTGAGTTTAGAGTGGTGGATCTAGGTTTGGGATGTGACTCATTCACCTCCTGGTTTTGGGTCTGTGTTATTTTTAATCAATGGGGACTAAGATATTTTCTCGGGAAGATGGGTTGTATGGTTAGTTCGACCATTCAACTTGTTTATTTATTCATTCTCTTAGATCACTCGTGGTTGACAAAAGCTGTTCTTTGATTATAATTCACCGTATGGTGAAGGGATGAGATCTTTGTTTCTAATTATCGTTCATTCAAACTAGTGATTGTAATGGTATACGTACGTAGAGAAACTATGGACTTGGTCCATAAGAGTAAGACATATAGCCTATCCTTAGGTTGGGCCGTATCACTCCTTATGCAAGTTTTAACGTTAATTGGTTTGATTTTTTGGTTTATATACATTAAGGTATTTCAAATATTTTTAGCCTTAAAGTATTCAATGAAAATCAAGTACAACTATTTAGTACACTATAATTATATAAAAAGTGTTTAAACTCTTAATTCCTTGAGAAGGAATAATGTATTATTAGAAGCAAATATTATTGGATAAAGTTATAGATTGATGATATTAAAATATTGTTTTTGGATATTTTAATTATTATCTTTATCGAATTAAGACTCTTAATGTTATTATTATTAAGACATGACTTGAGTATTATTATACTCTTTTCTTTTAATAATCAGTTATATGAACTTAGAATGAAGATTGTGTCGTTTTTATGGTTGTCACTTGACTCGTAATGTTAATTTATGATGTTGATAGAAACAAGTATGGATGTTTAAGTATAAAGTTACTACTTGCTTAATTTTTTTAAATAACCGCATTTGGGTATACATGACATAGTTAATATGTTTTTGGAATTCATATTCATATTTGTTATCTACTAGTAAACTGAAATATTTCTTTAATGATTATGAGTTGAAAATCATATGCTTCTTTTATGGATTATGAAAGAAAGGAAAAAGGATAAAAAGGAAAATGATAAGTTGTTATCTTAAATGAATTTCATATTATGTTGTTTAGTTGAATTATGTTCATTGAAATATTTTAGTGTTATAAATTGTAAAGATAAGATAGTTGACTCTCTCATTCTAATTCTTTTGAACTGATGATTTCCTAACATTTTTACAGATGGAAGAATTTAGATATTATCAAGAGGATGATTTGTAAATGGCTATGTTAATTTCTTAATGTTATGATTGAATGATGTATTCATTACTTAACTATTGTATAAGCGAGCTTGTGCTTTGTTGAATAAATTGTTGAAAGGCATTATGGCCTATAAGATTTTGTATCACTTTTGGAAAAGGAAATAAAATTTTATATTCAAGTTTTGAAAAAAATTGTAATAAGGATCATGGATTCTTATATCAAATATTCAATTTTGTGTATCTATTAGGATATCATTGTGATTGAATTAATCAATCTAATTTCAGAAGATAGGTACTATCTTAAGGATGATTAATGAACTATGCTTGAATAATACCCTTATGCTTAATAGCTTTAAATATATATAATGAACTAAATCTATATTGAGGATATGAGATATAATTTATTAATTAAATGAATGTGATTTATTATTTAATAATTTAATGATTAGAATCTTGTATGATGATAAATGATTAATGTCCATTTATTATTTAGTCATAAGTATGTAAACTTAATGAATATGAATGATTGTATTACATTCAGTTGATGAGTTCAATTATTTTGTACTTAAGAAAACAAAACGACAATGTCATAATTTAAATAAATTAGGGACTGCGTTAATAAGATGGTATGTTTCCCTAATTATATTAATATGCTTAATGAATTTACATTAAAAACTTATGGAATTGATTACAAATAATTATAATAACTAAGTGTGGACCTTAGGATTGAATAATTAATGTGATGATGTGTCGCCACGTTATGAAATATATAAAATCATCGTAAAACTAATTCAATGAGGTGAATAAGTTACGATAAACTTAAAATTTTGTAATCCATAGGCCAACTTGAGATGGTTGTTGTAGTACAATGTTCATCAAATGATGCAAGTCATTTAATGAATACTGCCATATAGTATTTATCCTAAGTTTTCCTCGAGCTCCATTTATTATGCATGTCGTAATCAATAAGGAATTGGGTTGTGCTAAGATGTGGAGATTGTTTGTCCAATTCAGTTTAGTTCCTCTTTACCAACTTATGTTAGCTATAGGGAAGAAATTGATCATTTAGCGATGCAAGTCGTTATGTGAGCTCTTTCTCTCCCATAGGAAAGATAATTTAGCACATATGTGATTTATCATACTAGATGAACAATTTTTGTATCGTGTGTATAACTTTAATTTGTTTAAATTAAAAAATTGAATCAATTTTGATAACATAACCAAGTGACATGGTGATGGGACATGTTTCAGAGACTAATGTGTAGTCTAGAAACAAAACATGAAAAGCGTGACTCATAAACTTTGGCTGAAGTGGTGTACATCTTTGCACCGTCAAGTTCCCTAGTTATAACTAAAGTGTGAGATATCAGATGGGATTTGATTGATTGAACTTGGGGTAGACACTTAAGAAAAAACTTGTAAAATCAATTCCGAGAAAGGAACTTAAGGGTATACATTGTATAAAAACTCAAAAGAGTATCTTATGGGGGATCATTGAATCCAGTTGACCCATAAATATACACATGATTTATTGATTTGTTATTTAAAGAATTGTAATTATAAGTTGATGGATTTAAATGTTATTTTGTACATTAAAATCATTGAAGGCATACATTTAATTTGGGAAGTTAAAAAAATACCGTGATTAATATTTTGAAAAGTGGTTGTTACACATCAAATCCCCTCTTATTTAACATATGATTCGAATGACGTACCTAGCTGACTTGAGTTTCATATTTCTTCTTTCCTTAAACTTAAGATGAGCGGGTAAGTCACCATAAGTAAAGAAGTAGGAAATATCAGCATACCACTCATTGGTGTTCTTTACAAAGGGCTTTAGGAAAGTCTTTATTCATGCACTCATAAAGCAAAGACATTCCTTTATATCACTTTCAATTGGGAGAGCTTCATCTTCCGTTATCAGCCAACATAATCCATTTCCTCTTACCAAATTCAAAGTTTGAATTTCCAAGTCATATTCTTGAATTCTTTCCACGCAATTGCCTCTTTTAGCTCCTAGATCCTACTGGTTCAGAATATAATTGATTGTAGATCCTGGGACCATCACCATGGTGCGAGAGTTAAGAATTTAAAATATTAAGTTATTCACATTTGTGACTACAATGTAAGCATGATTTTCCATTTGGTTGTACCTGAACTCATGGTTCCTCAATGGAAAACTCATAAAAAAAATGGGAGTTTTGACGCCTTCTTTTTTCTTGTTGACTAGGATGGCTTAAATTTCGTGCTCTTGGGCATAGCAATACAAAATGAATTATTTATAAAATTCAGGGCATACCAGAGTAGGGTATTTAGATATTTCTTCTGTTATTAGCTCGAATGTTGTATTTCCTTCATTAATACATTTGAATCTTACTTGAAGTTTCATCATGGTAGTGATGTGTTTGGTTAAATCCATTGAAATCTGGAACAAAGCACCAGAGAAAGTTGAATTTTTTGAAGAATGAATGGACTTCCTTCTTTCTTATTAGAAAGGAAAATTCTTGAATTTCCCTTATTCTCTCTACATTAATTATATCCATCTCCTTATTCATGATGTGTCCAAGGATTTTCCTTTCACTAACACAAAATATGCACTTCTTTGGATTCAGAAAGATTCCACGTTGTCATAACCATATCATCACTTATTCTAGATGTCTGATATGGTCTCCTAGATTCCTTAAAAATATTATGAGATCATCAAGGTAGAAGAAAATGTAATGATTTAGGTCCTTGAAATCCAAATCCATATCTTATTGAAAATTTTCTCCCGCGTTGATGAGACTGAAAGGCATTTTGATTTTGGAAAAAGTGCCCCATATAGTTGTGAAGGTTGTCTCAGATCTATCATCTTCTATCACCTAAATCTTATTATACCCAGAGAAGCCATCAAGTATTGAAAGCATCTCTGATCCTATGATAGCATATAGGATTTTATCCATGATAGGAAGTGCGTAGTTATCTTTCAGTGAAGCTTGATTCAAATTACGGAAGTCTACATAAATTATTATCTCTCTGTTTTTCTTCCGCAATGGAAAAATGTTTTTCACTCACATGGAGTGGTAAATATGGAATATGATCCTCACATTCAGCATTTTCAAGAATCCCTCCTTAATAGTATCTATGATTTTTGGATTGTACTACCATTTCTTTTTCCTAAAAGGCTTAGCTTTACGATTCAATTCAATGGGATCGAGCGATGCATTTCCTTGGGCCAGAATGATTTGATCTCATCGTAGGAGTATGATAAAACATCAAAATATTTCCTCAACAATGAGACAAATAAGATGTTCTCCCAAGGTGAACAACATTTTCCAATGATTACCATCCTTGTCTTCTCTGTGGTACTAATATTTTATTTTTCAAACTCAACAGCACATCGTGAAGACTATTTAGCTTTCCCTTTGATGAACATGTCACGCTTATCAAATAATTATTCAAGAGACACAAGACATTTTTGGATCTTGTTTCCCTTAAACCTAAATACGCCTTCATAATCAATCCCATCTATCCCTTATTTATCTTCATCTGCCATAGACTCCTAATTTGGATTATCACTTCCCTCATAGAAGAGACTACTTAAGTTATCTCTTTGCTCCAAGAAAGATAGAAGTTGATTTTCGTCCTCGAATAATTGCCAATGATTTATGTTATATGACACACTTGGTTTGAACACCATTTCAAAAGTAAATTTTTTGTTATTAGAGTAGGGGTTTGGATTCATCAAAGAAGCTGAAACTCAAAGATAGTTTCCTTTTTTATTTTTCTTGTAGGGAACAACTTGGATGGAGAAAACATCAAAAAATTTGATGAGTCTCACACCCGGTTCTTATAATGCTCGAGTCTCAAGTTCTTGACCTGATATTAATCCCTTACTTGTTTTACAATCACCTCAGCATCACCGAGATGTTTGAGTTTCTTGATGCCCATGGCTTCAACAACATCCATTCCAAGAAGAAGGACCTCATACTCTACAATAGTATTGGTGTTCTCAAATTGTAATTTATAGGAAAATAGATATAACCCACCTGAGGAGGAAGTTATAAAAATGCCATCTATGGATCCTACACTAGAGTGACTATCATGAAATTCCATTTTCCATAATTGATATTCTTTTTCTTTCGTGAGGAGAGGTAGATTCACATCTCTTTTAGATGTGAAGAAGTAGTTACCCATCCCGTTGTCTTGGAACATGATGTCAACTTTTAGATCCTCATAATTTTTAATGATGTAATTCATTTTCCACATTGGCATAAACTTCTTCATTTCACCCTTCACTGGAATGGTCGTATAATACTAATCAATTTGTATTTTTCTACCCAAGTATCTGTAGAAGCTCCTACATAATAGCCTACCAAAAGATGTTGGGATATCTACCACCAAGATAGTTAGCAAAACCATCTTGTCTGGGAAATCTGCAAGGGCCACTTGATCATCTTTGATTCTTCCTACCAAGTATAACCTATTTAGATTCCATAGAGTATCCAAAGCTAGTTTATCATTTCAAGGTAAGTCCCGTGGAATTAACAATTTTGATTGACATCACATTATCTCGAGACACTTGAGTCTATAATGCAATTATTCGATTGGTGAAATTTTATCAAGAGCGATAGGTAGAAGGGTTTTACCTTATTGGTTTTAGATGTGCTCAATGCAAGCATGTTTTGAAATTTTGGAGTGGGTGGTGTTAATAGTAACCCTTTAGAATTGGGATTTGCAGTGTTGGGATTTGGGTTACCACCCTTGATATAACTGACAAGCCTCTCAAATTATTCGGGGGTGTGTTTGCAAAAATTTGGATTCGAAATATGAACTTTAGACTTATTCACATGTTCAATTATATCAAATGGAGAATAGGTAGATGAACTTGGTGCTCCTGGGACAGTGGATGTCTTACAAGAGGGGGGTGGTACTAATTTGGAAGCTTGAGAACTTTTAGTGGATAGAGTAGCAGGATGGGAAGGAATGGATGATTTTTATTGAGCATTAGATGAATTTACAAGATTCACCTTAGATACATGGTTAGAGCTAGGGGAAGCACTAGTGGACTTATTTGGCACATAAAATTTATTCTTGCTTTCTATGGGGTCTTGTTTCTCCTTTGTTAATTGTATTGAATGTGAGAGTGGGGATCCTTTGTTGATTATCTTGTTCTATGGAATTATCACCAGAGGATCATATCTATTATTCTTTTTCATAGCACATGTAGATGAAGAATCCCCCTTTGAGATTGGGAGTGAGTAAACACTGTGCATGAGAAACTTGGTGCTTTGTCATCATTATTTCCTTCTTCTCCCGAATAATACTCAAGGAAACTAATTTGTGCATCATCCTCAACTTCTTCAATTTCAAGGAAGTTTCCATCTTCATCTCATTCTTTTAGCTCCTCATTTTTTTCTTATTATTATTTCGTATCATAGGCCCATTTATTGGTTATGCCTCTAGATCAAATTTTTGAGGAGGCGTACCAATCCTTTGTTTTTTTGTAAAATTAGTCTTGTTTGGAGCATTTATCAAGGTGTTTTATGTGAGTTGTTTCTTGTGTGCAATCACATCATTGGCCTATTTTTGAATTATGGGGTCCATGGAGGTAGATCTAGATCCTTGACCCTTTTTTCCCATTTATATTTTTAACTTTACCAAACATAATGAGATCCTCTTCTATCTCAATAGTATAGTCTTGATCTTCTTTGAGAGTTCGGGTGGGGATATTTGGAGAATGAATCCTACCTCGGGTAGCTAAGTGTTGATAAAAAAAAAATTCTACGTTATGGTTAAAGGGCATAAATTTGAGGGGTATCCTCTTGATCAAACTATTGTATTGGGATAAAAAATTCATCATAGTGTCATTAGACTCCTTCATTTGTATGAGTTACACTGAGAGGCCTTGGAATTCCTCGGTAGATTTAAATATGTCCTCAAAACTAGTTTTGATGCCATCCCAACAGGTTATGGATATAAGAGGTAGAAGATAAAACCATCTACTACCTTGTTTTTTATGCCATCCCAACATGTTATGGATCTAATAGGTAGAAGATAGAACCATTCTATTGCCTTTTCTTGCAGAGATTCCACAAATAATATGACCAACACATGTTCATTATCCACTCCTAGTACACAACAGGAAGTGATGAATGTTGCCACATGATCTTCCGGGAGTGGTGTATCATCTCCTCTGAATTTGGGAAAACTCTTTTTGGATCCCCTTGATAGTTCATGAATAGGTTAATGGAGGGAGATTCAACCCATATTTCTATCCCATGGCATAATTGGTCGAGGTATCTCTCCTTCATCTGCCATGATTGATTCTTCTTATTCTTTGACCTCCACTTATTATTTTTCTTCTACTTCTTCTTCTTCTCTTACTCTTGATTCTTATTCTATTTCTACTTCTACAAAATCTTCTCTGAGGTCTATAAATTCTATGCCTAAAGGATTGACACTGCTTGGACCACCAATGAGAGGAGTATCAAGATGAAAGGATTATTTTGATTTTTTGACTTATTCTTGACACCTTTGGAGTTCTTCAAATACATGGTAAATATTTCCTCTTTGTCTTTTAGACCTGGTGTATTTACAATCATCCAACTTGTAGACTTCGGATTGACTTAAGCTCTCCTTTGTTGAACTTGAGCTTGTCTCACTCTTTCCAAATCTTCTACTCATTTATCTTCATAATCTAACACTCTTGTAGAAACTTGGTAGTGGAAACATTTCACTTTGATGTGCCAAATAGCTTCCATAAGTTCGGATGCAATATCTTCTCCGATATGGAACAACAGATTCGGCCTTTGATTTAGAGGGTTACCAAGAATAGCCATTGGTGGAAGACATAAGGCTCGATGAACTTTGAAATTCTAAAATTTTTGGTTTTGGTGATATTTGATTTTTTTTGTATTTTGTGGGAATGTATTGTGGGGAAATAAAAACAAAATTGGCCCCATGGTGGGCACCAAAATTTGTTGGTGAGAATTTTTTTCAATGGAACAAATTGGTGGATTTCCTCCAATGCTATGGGACTATGTCCCTTTGATTGAATGGGGTAGCTCCATTATTATGTCTAAACAAAATTAAAACTCTGTCATTGGCTTAGAGGTTGGGGGATCCAATGGGAACACTCCACTACACCCGCGACAAATGGTTATGATTTCTTACAAAGGAGGAATATACTAGGTAGTGGGAAACAAGTGTGAGAAATTAGGAGGGGAATTAATGTTGCAAGTAGGAAAACTCATATGCTTGCAGCTATTAATTATAACTAATTAACATGAAATATTAGAAAGAATCACAACCTTATTACTTATATCAAGACAAGATCAAACCATGAATGACAAAGTTTCACTTATTCACTCATCAAGAAAAGCATGAAACTCCCTTCTTTATTGACATGTTAGAATAGTTGTACAATGAGAGGAATGGAAGAACATATGAGAAGGGTAATGGAGGAAAATAGATATCTTTCTTTCTAATCTCAAGTAGCTATCTAATCTTTAATATACAAAATTGAAAACCCTTTGGAATGGGGAAGTCATTACAATTTATAGACTTCAAGAAGACTCTTCACCTACCCCCCACATGACTTTTCATTTGTCCTTTACAACATGTGACTCTTCATATTCCTAGGAATGAAATTAAGTCCCCTTTTATTAATTAAGGGTGACTTATTACAATGTCAACTATAGTCACATTTAAATGAATAGGACAAAAATGAATAAGACAAAATGAAAAGTGTAACCCCCAAATGGAGAAATAAAACATGAAGGAAGAGCGAAGGGGGAGGGAAGAGAGATAACTAGTCTAATGAAGATACTTCCCTTGATGATTCTGCCTCGTTGTGTGATGGATATTAAGAAATCTCAACTAGAAAAATCTCCACTCCTTTGAACTCTTTGCTATACCAGGCCACCGGAGGTACAAATTTTTTGGCCTGAAGGATACGAACACAACAAAAGGACTTGAGCCAACCATCTGAGATGGAATTCATTTTTTTCTCTTGGAGAACCAAGATCAATGTTTCTTTGAAATGCTTGATATTGTAGCTCTGATCTTGGCGATAGACTCCTGTGCGTCCTCATTAAAGGAAAATGGGTCCCTGAATTCTTTCTTGATATATTCTTCATGTCACATCTCGTAATTTTTCTTTTTGTGTTGTCGTAAAAAAATTGTACCATTAAACAATTTGTGAGTAACATAATAGAAGGTACCGCTACGTTGTCCCCTATACTATTGTGCACATGTACACATAGCCAAAAGGGTATGCATACTCGAGCACAACTATATGCGTGACATTGCAATGGCTCTCGTTGTCACGTAGTCACAAAATGATTAATTTTGTAATTCATTTTGCGTAATTGTAGTCGTGGATCTACATTACCTTGCTTTTTGTTGATGCTGGTGTCATTATAATCATAACTTGTTTTATGACTAGGTTGTTGGGATAACCATGCTAGAATGTTATAAATTATGAGTACAAAATTTTCTATTTGCTTTAATAAAACATGTTTTATGATAACATATAAGTGATATTGCTAACCTTCATTAGTTTAATCAGACGTTGAACGTAATTCATTAAAAGGGGATAATGATATTTCAATGTTTCATAATTAAGCATTTGAACATGGAAAAATTATCATAGTTTAATAAATATTGAAGATGGTTAGACCATAGTTCAGTTATGGAACGATTGACGGTCGATCAATCGCATCATATTTGGGATTATAATTTGGTTGGTTTTATAACATCTTTGGCCGAACGAAGCTCCTTGCTACAAGGATATTATTGTAAATAGCTATGTTGGTCCTAGACCTTGTAGAAAATTAAATGGTTTGATATTTCAAAGGTCATTGGCACTATCTTAGACATTCGGTATAATTTCATTATTATCATTAACATCAGGTATTGCACAATGATTGTTGAGCATTTTATAGGAATCCAAGGTATATGTGGAAATTTATTAAGTTGTGAAGGTTTGATTTTTGAAACAATGGCATGTGGTTTTTGTTGATGACTATTATCTTCGAGTGGTATTTTTTTTATTTGCAAGGTTTAAATGATTTAGTATAATCATGCAAAGAGGGCATATTCCTTGAAAGATAATCAGGTATGGCCAAATGACCCTACCATGCATGAACTATAAAATCTGATTAATTAAAAACAATTGGCGAGTGAAACATGCATGAATAAGGGTTTAACTTTTGAAGCCACAACGTAAACGTAATTCAATGCATGGAAGCTTCCTAAGGAATATAACAACATGTGAACGAGCTCATTGTGGTTTTTGTTAAAGTCGTTTATCCAGCTGTGCATATAAGGGTTTGAGTTTCTCTTTTCTTCAGTCTAGTTATTTTGAGAGATCTTGGCATGAAACTTTTGAGCTATTTTGGGATTTTCGCCTTGAGAAATTTGGAATCTCGAATCACTGGATCGTTGTGCCTAAAATATTGCAAGAAATAAAAAAGAAAGTGGTGGAAGCCTTTGCTGTTCCAGCCATGGATTACTAAAATTTATATTGTTATTACGTTTTCAATTGAATGGAAATAATAAGAATATCTTATTGTGACTTTTATGTAAATCTATGATGGTTTCAATGTAGTTATACTCCTCCTGAGATCAATTTGTGATAAGGTTATGATATTTTGACCTTACTTGTGATACTCGAACTAGGTGTAGACACTTTTAATCTTAGTTGTTTCCCTTCGTGGGACAATGATTGATCATGAATTAGTATTTCTTTATTCCTTGGTGTTCGGTTTTTGTATTCTGGGTTAATAGACCATTTCCCAAATCTTGGAAGATCGATTTGCAAATAAATTTATTAGTTTTTAGTTAGAGGAGCCTTGATTGTGGCTTTGATCCTATATTGTGGGCAGATGTTAATATGTGACAAGGGAGATGTTGGTAGTTTGGGTTCTCTCATATTCTTGAAAGGGTTATGGATAAGTTGTCTTTTGTTGATCACCTTTCTTATTTGAGACTATTAGTAAAATATAGAATGCACTAAAATTTCAGTCTTTTCCAACACAACGAGAGAAGATTCTTCTTAGGTCGTCGACATACTCTAAAAACTAACTTAAGGGGTCAATGGGTGTTTATACCTTCGTGTTTCTCTCAAGATTTAGATTTACATGCTTGAAGAGGCATGGATTATTGTTGTTAGATTTACGTAACCATTATGAGCTGATTTATAGAAAAATCTATTTCCTACCTGGTTATGACTTGTTTAAGAAAATATGCATAAAGGAACTCGAATATATAGCCTCGTTGACAATTATGGAGGTGGACTTGTCAATTATCCTTTGGGTGTAATATTTGTGTGTTTCCCCATGCTTCAATCTTTGCGCAGTTTTTATTTCTGACTTGATATTAGACAATATTTTTGAGGCAAAATAATGACTACCTTGGTTGTTGCATATTATTCATTTTGTGTATGGATAGACAAGTAAACTAAACCTTTGTGAAAATTATTATGGGGTTCTAAACAACAAATTTGGAAGTATATGGCCTTATTGTTAGACTTCTCCTTGCCTCTTATTCACTCATGTAGAATTATTATAATGAATATTTCATTTTAGTAAAAGAAATTAAAAGAAAGCAAAAATTATGGGAAAGTTGATGTTTTATGAGCATACACTTATTTTTTTTTATTATTTTGGTTAATACTAACTGAATGTCAACTAGAGTTATTATGAATTGTAATATCCTAAATTATTGTGGGTAAGTTTTTGTTGTTTTCAAATAGGATAGAGATTGGGAAAAGAAGTCTTTATTATGATCATTCAATTTGAAACATAATATCATGATTAAAAGTTGATACTCCATACCAGTTAGGTTGGAATTGACCATGTACAATTTTTTACTTCATCTTCTTCTTGTTGTGTGTGTGTGTGTGTGTGTGTGTGTGTGTGTGTGTGTGTGTGTGTGTGTGTGTGTGTGTGTGTGAGGAAAGGATATAATAAGCGGATGGCTAACTATCGGATTAATCATGTGCTTGATTTCGTATGTGAAAGTATTAGCTTTTAATGTCAAAGGAAAATATTCTTGATGAGAATGAAAGACAATTTTCATGGTCACTTGTGACTCAAGATTATGAATTACCGATTTCTTATATGTAATTAAAAGAATTACTCATATCAATATAAATAAGCTCATACGGAGTCCGATCTGATTTATATTTGTGTTCCTAGGGGAATTTAGAATTACATTCATCATAAATTATTAATGGGAAATAATCATCCCTATGATAATGAATTGTTTCATGGTTTTGTAATTATTCCATGAATGTAATTACATTTATTAAATTTAATTAATCCCTTGTGATTGAATATGGTAGCCTTGAGTTTATTGTATAATGATTATCCTTGATAGTCTCCATAACTTGTAGATGAGTATCACTACTGATTTTATCATTTGTTGAAGGATCCTTACAATATGATATTATTGTTGGAGTTGCGATTAACAAATCAAGTGTTGAGTATGAATCAAATTTTGTGCACAATTAACTTGATAAAGAATATCTTGATGAATATACAAAGTGTTTTCCTAGCAATAAGGATATTTTTTTAAAGTCATCGGATGGAGGAGTGGGAGTTTTCAATTTTTGAAAACAAGTGGGAACATTGGGAGGGTTTGTCGAATTTGCAGGGCGATCAGGAGGTAGGCCTGAAGAATCACGTGATCGTGGAGCCCATTGGTACTATGGAGAAAATGGAAGGCCAAGCACATGGGCAGAACTTTTGGGGGAACAAACGGGATAAAAGGGCCACGGAGATCCTAGAACCTGTTAAGGAAAAAGGTAATCTTTCCCTCAAAGTTCCTATTTATTTTTGGCTAGAACTAAAGTCTCCATGGAAGGAGCTTTGTTTGCTAAATGTATGGGGACTAGACCAAATATTGATTATTTTAGAAGTTGGGCAAAGAGGCGATGGGCAGCTAATGGGAACATTGAAGTTTCAGCGTATGCTAATGGGTACTTCTTAGCTATCCTGCCCAGTAAGGAACATGTTGCGAAAATCTTGACAGAAGGACCTTGGTTCATTGGAAAATCTCATGTCATTGTTCTAGAAATGGGAGCCAACCTTTAATCCCTTTGAAAATCCTATTACAGAGTTTCGATTTGGGTTAACCTTCCAGGTTTACCCTTGGAATTCTGGGAACTAGAGGTTCTCTTTGGTATAGCAAAGAGCCTGGGGAGCCCCATTGCTTTGGATCCGGTTACTAAAGCAAAGACTAGACTCACCCATGCCAGATTCTATGTTAATATGAGTCAAGATTCATGTATGGAAACTAATATTAAGCTTATGACCCCAGAGGGGGTATGGGTGTAGAGATTTGATTATGATCCATCCCCATTTGCCTGTAAGAAATGCAAGTTAGTAGGCCATGAACAATGTATGTGTCTGGAATTTAAAAAAAGAAGCTTGAGACAAAGGTCATGCCCCAAAAGTTGGGTCCAGAAAAAGAGACAAAGGAATGGAAGAGGGTTGGAAGGAATGGTAGGGTTGAAAATATTCAACAGGAAAATCCCGAAATAGAAGAACCATTGCTCCTACCTAATAAACCTAGTGAGGAAAGAGGGGAATCAAGTTTGCAGGTACAAGGAAACATCAATGAAGAATCTAAAGAGAAGGATGAGGAACTGCTAGATCTATTCATGGAAGAAGAAACCCAGGTATCTAAGAATGAGGCAAGTAAAGTTATGGAGGACAATAAAATTGTTTTGCAAGTTGTTGATGGATTATCTTTGGAAGAGGTGTCCTCTATAGGTCAGAGCTCCTTCGGAAAAAGACAAGAGGAAGATTTATCTATGTCAAATGGGTTTGAGATTCTATCAGACTTTGTTCCTGATACCTATGAGGAGATGGGCTCTCTGAAGACCCCCGTGAGTAAATCTAACTTGTTACTTGTAGCAGCTCAGGCTGATGTGGGTAAAGACTCAAGCCTAAAAGGCAGGAAAAGTAACAAGGAAGTAAGGGAGACAAACTCAAGAAGGGAAGTAGAAGCTGGTATTCAGAAGACATTGGGGAATTTACTTCCCTGTAAAAAGAAATGTTAATGATTTGTCTTTCTTGGAATATAAGGGGTTTGAATAACCCCAGTAAACATAGATTAGCTAAGGATCTTAGAATGAAAAATAAACCTGATATTTTTATGATTCAAGAAACTAAAATGTCAATGGAGAGATTCAAAGATGTGGGTAGGTCTATTTGGAAAGAAATTTGTTGGGAAGGTCATAGTTCTGTGGGAGCCTCTGGAGGTGTGGTCACTCTTTGGGACCCCAACATTGTGCATGGTGTTCTTATCCTGTCGGCTCTAGGTCATGTGGCTATGTGTTTCACGAACCTATCCTCAAAGAAATCCTGGTATGTTTCTAATATTTATGTGCCTAACAATGTGAGTGAGAGAAGGAAGCTCTGGAGGGATCTCACGTCTTTCAGAAATTTATTCAAAGATAAAGATTGGCTTATTGGAGGAGATTTCAATTCCCCCCTTTCTCCGGGGGAAAAAAAGGGGGTATTGCTTCTTTCACTGATAGTATGGAAGATTTGGCTGAGTTCCTCAACATCAATGGGATGGTGGATTTGGAACTGGAAGGATCTAAGTTCACATGGGTCAATAGGAGAATTGGGTTGGAACTTATTCAAATCAGACTGGATAGGTTTGTGGTGAGTCACCTCTGTATGATGAATCAGCTCTACTCCCTCAAGACTCTTCCCAGAATTAGATCGATCATAACCCAATCCTCCTTAAACCTGGGTATTCAGATCAAGAAATCTAGGCCCTTCCGGTTTGAAAATATTTGGTTAGATCATCTTGATCTTCCTACTAGAATCCAAGAGTGGTGGAATATCAAGGTTTTTGGGGTGGCCAGTTAAACTCGTTTTAAATTAAAGCATCTCAAAAACTGTCTCAAAAGATGGAATAAAGAGGTTTTTGGAAACATCTTCCAGGAAAAAAGTAGAGTGGCAGAAGATATAAGGAATATTGAGGAACTTATTGAAATTGATGGTCTCAATCTGATTCTAAAAGAACAAGAACAAAATCTCTTGATTGAGTATCATAACATCCTGGTGAAAGAAGAGGTGTACTGGAAACAGAAATTGAGAGTGAAATGGCTTAAGGAGGGGGATAGGAATACCAATTTTTTCCATTTCTTGGCGACCTCTCAGAAAAATCTCCTAAAGATATCTGAAATCAAGAATGAGAACGGTGAGATCCTATCAGAAAGTAAGGATATCAACCAAGCCATTATAAATTATTTTAAGGATCTCTTTCAATAGGGTCAGGGGGTTGAGGAGCAAAGACAAAATAGTATTCTGAATCTTTTCCAGAAAGTGATATCCCTGGAGGAAAATTGTGAGCTCTTAAAGATCCCTTAGAAGAGGAAATTAGGTTTGTGATCTTTGATATGGAACCTGATAAGTCTCCTGGCCCTGATGGTTTTCAGGCCTTCTTTTACCAAAAATTTTGGGAGGTGATAAAGACTGAAGTTATTGATATGGTCCAAGAATTTTTCAAAAATGGGAAGCTTCTTAGACAGACTCAACAACACGTTTTTGGTCCTTGTTCCCAAAATTGTTGGAGCCAAAGAGGTCAAGGAATTTAGACCGATCAGCCTGTGTAACACGAGTTATAAAATTCTAACCAAAATCATAGCTTGCAGGATCAAGTCGGTGCTCACCCACTTTATTTCTGAGAACCAAGGAGCTTTTGTCCTAGGGAGATAGATCACTGATAGTATTGTAGTGATCTAGGAGGCCATTCATTCCATTGATAACTCTGCTAGATCAGCTATGTTCCTTAAGCTTGATATGCACAAGGCCTATGATAGGATTAACTGGTCTTTCCTTTGGGCTATTCTTGAAAAAGTGGGGTTTGACAACACTATGGTTAGCATGATTATGACCTGTATATCTACTGCTAGTTATTCGGTGTTGGTCAATGGTAGCCCAAAAGGCTTCTTCAAAGCTGGTAGAGGATTAAGATAGGGTGATCCCCTATCTCCTTTCCTTTATGTTATCATGGCTGAATCCTTGAGTAGAATTTGTAAGCAGGCTATGATTTCTAAGAATATCCAAGGTATTAAGATTTCAAATGGGCTCCCTCCTATTTGCCTCAATCTTAAGAAGCCACCAACTTCAAGTTTGTTCTCAATGAGTATGAACAGGTTTCAGGGTAGATGGTCAATTTCCTTAAAAGTGTTGTCTACTTTATTAATGTAGATAAACATGTTCAAGCTAGGCTCACTCATATCCTTGGTTGTAGAATCAAATGCTTTCTAGATTCCTACCTTGGAATGCCTCTTCTCCTTAAAAATCCTGACAGCTCTGTTTGGAATGCCTTGTTGGAAAGAGTTAACAAAAAACTTTCTTCCTGGAAAGGTCTCCTCCTTTCACAAGCTAGTAAGATTCAACTTCTACAGAGCTCCCTCCAAGGAGTCCCCATCTATATTATGTCTCTTTTCAAACTTCTAGCTAAAATAACAGCTATTTTGGAAAGAATTCAGAAAAGATTTCTCTGGGTTGGTGCTTCAGAAGATTTTAAATTCCCCCTGGTGGCGTGGGAAAAAGTTACTAAGCCAAAGCTGTGTGGTGGTTTGGGTCTGAAGAACATACCTATTATGAACAAAGCTCTTTTAGCCAAAGTTGGCTGGTGAATAGCTAGAGAGGAAGGCCTATGGGTTGATATAATAAAAAAGAAATACCTGCGGAATTATGGCAGAATTGATTCCTTTTTCTTCCATAATAACCTTCCTAAAGGTTCTTATTTCTGGAATTCCCTGATGGATTCAAAAGACATCCTCTCCAAGGGTGCTTCCTAGGAGATTGGGAAGGGGAACATGATCAGATTTTGGTGGGATAAGCTGGATTGAAGAGGTCCCCTTAGCTGATCAAGAAATTTGGAAGGAGGTGGCTCAGGTCTATGAAGATAATGGTAAAGTTTGGATTAAGGATTTCTAGTTTTTTGAGGAGAAGTATCATTGGGAAACCATAACCCCTCCGGACTATCTTGGTGACCTCAAACCCTTTCAGGATCTCAACAAGAAACTCAAGGACTTTCACATCCCCATCTTCTAGATGAAGGAGGACACCATCATATGGAAAGAGGAGGATTCGGGAAACTACTCTGTCAAATCTGCCTATAGCTCTCATTTCAAGAAAGATCAACAAAGAGACTATTGGGGTAAGTTATGGATTAAAGACCTGATCCCAAAGATCAATATTTTTTTAGTTGGCTGTCCAAAATAGAATTCTGTCAGTTGATAACCTCAAAAAGAGAGGGATGATGATTCCTAATAGGTGTTCTTTATGCTAGGAAAAGGGAGGAAAATGTGAATCACCTTTTCTTACATTGTCCTTTCTCTAAAGGTGTTTTCATGATGATTTTGGATTTGTTCAATATCCAATGGATCATACCTTCCAATATAGAAGATTGCTACATTCAATGGGAAAGCCCCTTTAGGTTTCCCTTTTTGAATTGGGCCTGGAGGATTGCTTTACCTCACTTCTTATGGGGGATATGGAAAGCAAGGAATAATAGTGTCTTTAGAGACCAGAAACCATAGATTGTGGTGATAAAGAGGAAGATCCTAGCAGCCATAAAGGAAAATCTCAAACTCTTTAAAAGTAAAACTAACAAGAGTTGTCTGAAAGGGAACATACTTGTGCTGGAAAAGTTTGCCTATAGTCCGGTCATGATCCATAACCCTGATAATATTGTGAACTGGAACAAGCCGGTGGGATCTACTATCAAGATCAACTTTGATGGGGCTTCCAAAGGAAATCCTGGTCAAGTAGGGGGAGGGGGTATCTTAAGAAATAAAGAGGGTGATTGGTTGTTTTCCTATCGTTGGCCCTTTAGGAAAACAAACCAATAATATGGTGGAAGTCGAGCCCTCCTATGGGGAATTTTAATAGCCAAGGAAAAAGGTATTAAGGATATACAGATTGAAGGTGATTCCCTAATCATCATAAGTGCTCTCAATAATAGGTGCAAGATCAATTGGGCTTTAAGAAACATCATCCAAGACATCAAGGAAATGCTTAAGGATTTTGATAAAGTTTCTATTAATCATACGTGGAGACATGGTAATATTTGTGCGGACAAGATGGCAAATATAGGCATCCGGAGCCATGAGTACAAGATATGGGGCAAAGGAGATAAGCTTCCCTCTAATATTAATGATGAAATCATTAAGGAAAAGGGTGCTAAGTTTCATAATGTTGGCACGAGCGGGCGTAAGTATTTCAAGTACCCTAGGAACTTTCACAATAATCATCTTCTCCGCTCATTTTTTGAAAGGGTGAACTTGCTTTGATTCTCCTGCTAGTCAAGAATGGTACTCGACCCTGGTCCCTCCTTTGAGGATGGTGATGGATGAGCATGCTGAGGAGGACGATGTCACTCTCTTGTTTTCCTCACTAAAATGAAGGTGGGCAAGGGTATCGATGTGGAAAAGGATTGGGAAAAAGACAATAGAGATGGTGACCTTGGGGAGGCCAGTGCTTCTAGGAAAATGGATTGTGTGGGTGATCCTAATGTCTTTGATGAATGGAGTAGGAAAATGTTGTACCTGGAGGGTGTCCTGAAGGCCATGGAGGCTGCCAGTGCTGGCCAAAGAGATTCTATGGTGGACATTATCAATATTTCCAAGAAAATGGTCACCGATCAAGTTCAGACTAAACATAGAGTTAATGAGCTAGAAAATCAAGTGAAGGTTTTGTTGGATAGGGTGGAAATGATGGAAACAGGAAACAAAAGAAGGAAATTCAACCTCAGGATCAGTAGCTCTGAGGAGGAGATGGATAATGGAGGCCATGGTAGGTCCTGATCCCCTAGTTTGTTGTGTTTGGTTGGTGCTCCTTGGTCATGTGTTGCGCAGTTGTTGGAGCCCTCTCTAAACTGTGGGTGGAAGTTTGGTGAACTTTAGGTTCTTAGTTGTTTTTTTCTGTCCATTTTTAGGGGTTTCCTCTCTTGGGTCCAGTTTGCATTGTAAGAGTTAAGATGTTTTAACTCATTTTCTGGGACTCTTTTGGTTTGGTTACTCCTGTTGGTTATCTCTTTTTTCTCCTCTCTCTTGTATGGCCCCTGGGAGCCGATCCCTATTTTTTTCCTAATCTAATAAAAAAATATATGTTATAGCGCAAAATAAATATAATAATGTCTATCATACCTAACTCTTTTTCTAGGTATGGTTAGTGTGACTCATTCTACATTTTAATAACCTCAACCTTGAAATTTATTGACTAAATATGTTTGAGATAAACAAATACAATGAAACAGAGTAATTTCAAGGAAGAACATTTGAAACCATGTCTAAAGTAATAATTCTAAGAAATGTACTACTACGAGAGATTAACTTGAAGAGTATCTAAGTATCTTAAGACAATAAGAGGATATAAATCAACTTATATGCCCAACTCATTATGAGTTTATTTTTTGTTCAATAATGACACCAACTTACACTTTAAAGGACTTAGCATATATGATGCTAAGAAAGATATCATAAAGATGTTATTTGATGGAAATAGTACAAAAATATGGTTGTCTTTTAACAACAATGACACATAACTTCTTGATTAAGTAACAACGTTGTTTGATCAAATCATGAAAATATGAACAAAGTTCATTTAAGGTACTTTGTGCACACTTGAAAAAAGAACAGATTACCTATGTAGCTTAATTGGCATAAATGATGTCGAGGTAATAATAATGAAAGGTTCACATTATCATGTGAAAATAAAATAAAATGGTTATAATAGGTTGTGATCTTATATTTGTTGACCTTAGTTATGTGAGATGATATAAATTAATAATATGGCTGAATCAATGTGAAACTAACTATAGAATTTCGAGGTAGAAACATACACTTACTTGGTTAAGTACCATTGTTGAATGACCTAAACATGATGGTATGGAACAAAGTACAAAGGTACTTCATGAAAACTTAAATAGTACAAATGTACTTAATAGTTTTAACAAAATGAATCAACCTACTAACTTATAATTGACATTGGTGATTACATAAGTTAATGAATAGTGTACTTAATAACCTAATAACGAAAAAGAATCCTAATACTATGATTGAGATGCTTGATAAGTGAATGTAGGGACAAGTTTCATGTGGATTATGTGCATCCATGAAACCAAGGTAACTAGTGCGATGCTCTAAAACTATGGTCCTAGTATTTTAAATGACTGATTACAATTTCCATCACCATTTCTTCTATGTTATGCCCAAGAGGCTACACTAAGAAGATACACATTCTCTGAACTTTAAAAAGGTATAACCAAATGATATATTGGGTATATTGGCTTGTAATGAGTGTTTGAGGGGATCGAGTAGGATCTGAACCCTTACAGTTACACATGGTTATCATAGCTTGTATGGTTGGATTCTAAACATTAATTAATGTTGGATTAATTTGTTGTAAGCTATTAATCATTGAAGGCATCAAGATAATTAATAACGCTAGAATAATTCAACGGTTGTTGTAAATGATATTAATCATTTTAGCGTAAGATAACTAAAGGGAATTTATAACTCTTATGTGATGGAATTTAATTGTTGTGTGCTAAATTCATTGAAGGCATCAAGTGTATTAAATGAGGTAGTTTTTTTAATTCCTTATTTTACGATGAAGTAAATAAAGTGTTACATTTTGGTATCAGAGATGAAGGTTGTAGCTCTTGGATTTATTGGGTCCATATGCTAACAAAATATCTTAATTTGTTAACTGAAAACAATAGATATATGAAGGGTGAACCGTGGAGAACAAATGAGAGCTAATTATGTTTCAGGTTCAATGGTAAATAAGTTATAAAAAACTCTAGCAGTTCTTCATCACACATAAAAATGAAAAGTTTCTTGGAGAAGTTGTTAAGTGTGAAAATTATCATCCTAGGTAAATAACTTGAACTAATTAATACCAATCAGAAAGGTATTTTCTTGATTGTTGAACTTTTATGATAACATATATGGAACTTAAATCCACTATTAAATTAAATCCAATTAGGGTAGAGGAAGAAGAAAGGGTGTGGACTGTCTACTATGAAAGAATTGTGTAAAGAATCCAAAAGGATAAAAAAATATGGAGTAAAATTCTAACTTGAAAAGAGTATAACCAAATTATTATCTCTTCTTCATCCGAAACTTTAGGAAAAAGTGGTGGAAATGATAACGCATAAAATTTTGGTGTCGGGATGAAAATAACAAGAATTTTTTTGCAATTTTGAGCAAGAATAAGAACAACATTGTAGTGGATATTAAGCTAAGAAGAAGGAACAAGTTTTCCTAATGAGACATAAAGTAAGTTAAGAATAACTTCCTATTGTTGTTTTAATTTAATTTAAAAAGAAAATTGGAAATCGATTTAATTTTTGGAATATGTAAAGAAATTGGTATAAAATTACAAACCTATGTCTTTCAATGCAACATTGATGATTATTTAAACTTCATCATGGAAATTAGAGTTTTAAGTAAGTTCATTAAAGGACTTAATACATAGTGAATAATATTGATTATTTGCAAACGTAGGTCAAAAGGTTTTTGGTATGAAAGACAAATAAATACGTGGAAGTATGTGAGAACAACAAGCCTAAAGAGAAAGGAATGAAACATATTAGATGATTTAATTAATCATTGGAAAGGAATCAAGGATGAAAATACCAAAAAGATGAAAAACCATAACTATATTTTGCGTGAAACTAGCCAGAAAAAGGATAATAGTTTGGTAAATTTCAAAGAAATGGGGAATTACACAAGGCAAGGTTTGAAAAGAAAAGAGTAAGAATGAAACAACGTGGTTTTAGAAGATTGGGTGAGGCTAAAAATAATGTTTTCCTTATTTTTTTTGCAATAGATAACTTGTTTTTGACTTTTTGTTATGTATATTAAATAATAGTGCATGAAATGTAGCTAAAATCATAACAATTATGTCATATTTTGATCGTATGACAATTTTTTCTGGTTGAAAGGCTATTACAACTAATAAATTGGAATTCAAATTTGAAAAATTATAATTTTTGTGGAAAATGATGACTGCTCTCCTTAGTAATTAGGTATAATTTTTTGTTTGATTATTTTGATTGCATTTAATGAGTTAAAATCAACAGATGACAATTCCTTATGGGGGATGTCACATCCCACAACTTTTATTTATGTGTTGTCATAAAATAAATTGTAGCATTAAACAATTTGTGAGTAACGCAGTAGCTAGTACCACTATGTTGTCCCATATACCGTTGTGTAAATGTATGCATAGCCGAAAGGGTATCCATACTCATGAAAAATTGTATGCATGACATCGCAACATATCTCGTTGTCACGTAGTCACAAACTGATTAATGTTGTAATTTTGTTTGCGCATACTTGTATTGGTGGATCTACATTACTTTATTTTCTATTGATGATGGTGTCACTATAATAAAAAATTGTTTTATGACTAGGTTATTGGGATGACCATGCTAAACTATTGTACATTATGAGTACGTAATTGTCTATTTGCTTTAATAAAATATGTTTTATGATAATATGTAAGTGATATTGTAACACCCCCGATGTTTTGTTACCTTGTTGTAATAAATTAATGGACTAACAAGATATTTGTGCATGTTTCCTATATCTAAATCTCTGTTATGGTTTATGATCTTAATGGATTTCATTATTTAAGTCTACTTGGTGCAATGATCTCATTGCACTAACTATTGAACATGCATTCTTAGCACTGGTGGGTTGATATTATTTCTTATTACATGACTAAGCGAAGGAACCTAGTATAACAATATCTAGAACCTTAATCACAGATGGATAGCATAAACATTGATCTTCTACATTGGCTCGATCTGCTGACTACAATTGAATTCTAGGCTAAAGTATATATTTGGAGTATACTTGCAATAGTATTAGACCATGCTTATTCTATCTAATACTCTTGGGCCGAGACTATGTGACTAAGGTACTTAGACCGTGTTTATTTTATAAATACTTACCTTGGGTCTTGATTAAATGAATAAGGAACAAAATTTTTATTATGAAGCAATGAGTAATGTGACCATGTTTATATATTGGTGCACACTTTGGACCTAGACTAAATGACTAAGGTTGTGACATGTTTTAATCTAAAATTGAAGGGTTAATATGTTTGATCACAATTAAATTAAAAATTACAAAGGATGTGCATTCAAACCCATAATGTTTAAATATTATGTTGATGGGCATATTTGCAACCATCGCTTCATGAATTATAAAAAAATTAATATTAAAGGGGCATTTAATAAACACCACTAACCATTCCATTGGGGAAATAAACTAGTTTGGAGACTTGTCATCTTCTTGACCAACTAAACGTAGGTGATCTATTTTTCAAGTTAAGTGGACTTGATAAATTTGAATGGAAAGTCAGAGGAAAATATTTTGGGGGGAAATGTAATAGTATAACTTTAATCTACATTTACAACTTACATGAATATAACAACATTTTTAACTATACATTATATTTATATGAACACTTATTAATCAAACGCGTAATGATTATTCGTAAGAAAGGAAACCTATTATCGTGTCAATGTGAAAGGGATCATCATGAAAAATAATATCTCACTGCAATAACTTTATCATTAATAATGACACATAATAAATTAAGCACAATTGAGAAACAACTATTAATAATGTACTTAGTGCTAATAGATAACATAATATCTATCTATAGAAATAGATGTCTAGGATTCCATAATTAGTTATATAATATGAAAATGATTTTGTCTTTTAATAGAAGTGACAAGAAATCTAATTGATTAAGTATCTTTCATCGTATGTACAAAACACGATGGTATGGAATGAGGTACACAGGTAATTTTAGATCATTGGGATAGGGTACAAATGTATTTATCTGTCTTAATAAACTAAATGAACCTAGTAAATAGGAATGGACATTAATGAATGCTTAAGTGTTAACTATGAACTTAATAACTTAAGAAATGGAAAAGAATCTAGATATCTGAATTAGGTGAAGAAAAGTTCCTAATGAAGAATATTCCATCAAGGAATTGAGCATGGAAAACACATCTCTCAAAATTTTGCCAAAGTAGTGTAAGCTAATGATTACACTGTCTCGATTCACCAAGATCTAATGTGTAGGATCTTTGGATGGGATTCGATTGACTGAGTTCTAGGTATACACTTAAAAATTATTACTTGATTATCAATTCTTGTAAAATGAAACCAATAGTATACCTTATATACACACTCGTAAAGAGTAATCTATGGGGGATCGGTTACTAACCGACTCATACACTTGTAAATGATTTTTATTGTTATTGGATGGATTGAATTTAAGATTATGCTAGAGTTAAATATTGGGTATTTAAATTAGTGAAGCATTAAGTTAATGAAGAAAAATTCCCTAGTTGATAAGTGTAATAAAGTGGTTGTTACATTTTTCTATTGATCGAGCTGAAGGTTGGAGCTCTTAGACCTATTAAGTCCATACACTAAATAAATATCTTATTTTGCTAACTAAAAATACTAAATAAATGAAGAATAAACCATGGAGAATGAACTAGACCAAATTATTCTTGAGTCAAAGTGGTAAATAAGTTAGATAACACTCTAATAGTCCTTCGTGACACACGAAACTAGAAGGATGTTGGGAGCAAATGGTAAAGTGTGAACAAGATCAACCAAGTTAAACAACTTGAACTGATTGATAACAATCAACGAGAGGGTTTTCTTGATTATCGAATTATCAAGAGGAAATAATTTTGAAACTTAAATCCGACATGAAATTAAAACCCAAACATGGTAGATGGAGTAGATATGTGTAGAATTTCTCTTTTGTGCAAACATTGTGTTGAAATGCTAGAGGAGTAGAAGGAGATCTGCAATAAATTTTGACTTGAAAAGAGAAAAGGTACAAGAGATTTATCTCTTTTCCACCAGAAACTTTAGGAAAAGTGGTGGAAATGATGTGGTAGCAAATGTAAACCTGACATAACGAGTTCAAAAAGAAATACTTGTTGTGATTTCCAAGTAAATGAGAACAACGTTGCGGTGACTAATAAGCTAAGATGAAGGAACAAGATTTCCTAACGTGACATTAGGTAAGTTAAGTAGAACTTCTTGTTGTTGTTTTAATTTGATACTAGTACAACTGAGTTCTTGGTATCTAGTGATTAGCTTTAAAAAAATTATAAATCTGATTTATCTTTTGCATATGAAGAAAAATTACAAATCTATGTCTATCAATGTAACATTGGCATTTCTTAAGATTCATCATAGAAGTTAGAGTTGTAAGTAAGCTCTTTAAAGGCCTTAATACATGGCAATTAATATTAATTGTTCCCAACATAAGTCAAAGGTTATTGGAATGAAAGACAACAAGTACTGGAAGGTATGCAAAAGCAACAAGCCTAAAAGAAAAGAAAGGAACAAATTAGATGGTTTTAGTAATCATTGACAATGAATCGAGGATGAAGATACCCCAATAAATGATGAGGCCTAAAATTATTAGAATGATCATGGTGGTCACTTAGATCCCAAACTCTTAGGAACTAAAACTAGGTTAGGCCTTCAATAGTTCATTAAGAGACAAATATTTATAATGTAAAGGATCTAAGGGCCCAAGGTTATTTTTAAGGCTTATGGAAAGCATATAAAAGCCTCCATTACAACTAATTGGATCATCACCTAGATGGTCATTGAAGGAAATAAATCTCCACAAATATTACAGGTGGAAGATTATGGGTTTTCATGAGTTTTTGCATAGAGATGATCAAAAGTAATATATGCATGTAATGTGTTTAAAGTATTATGATTGATAAGGAATAATGAGATATGGAAGAGAATAATGAAGAAAATATTATATAGTTAGAGTAACAAGCATATCCATGAATAAATATTCAGAACCTTTCATCCCAAAGACCTCACCATTGATAATCTCTTGTTTACAAGGGATGTTCATGATTCTTGTGATCATAAATCATCATAGTTTTCATGCTAACATGTAGAAATTGGTTATGAGGCTAGGGTTTATAATCATTTCTTGAATTCTTGATTTCTAAAATGAGGATAAACCTTGAAACTACAAGTAAGATACGAAGAAATTTCTAAGCATATCTCACTAGTTTAATCCTTGTTTGGTCATAATGTTCTTGTACTTGATAATAGTCTTGATACAATCCAAAAGGAAAAGTCTAACAGGAAATAAAATAAATACTTGGTAGTTGGGTGAGTGGGTTTGGAGTGTGAGGTTTGAAACTCATAAGAAATATTTGAGGTTTATTGTAAAACATATATGAGTCCTACAAAAAGATCGGGAATGATTTTTAGTCAGCTTACTACTGACAATGACTGATCTAAGTAGTTTAATGTAACACATGATTTCCTAGGAGTGGCAACGACTGGGAGTTAAAGGTGTAGAAGTGGGAATCAAGGAATGAAATATTGTACTTATCATATTAAAACCACCCTTTCATATAAAATTAAGGTATTTGGTCTCAAATAATCATCTATTGGCTAGAATTCTTGACACACATGATCCTTTCAATGACACAAGACTACGAGACTCAGTTTGGGACTAAACAAGTATTTTGTGAGAAATTTTACATAGTAAGAATAGAGAGACCTTGAACACAATAAATAAAGTATTAAGGGTAGCCAAAAGTAAATTCAGTTAACAAAATGACTCCTTGATTTATAAGAAAGAATGGAAGAACTTTTTTAGGGTTGCTAACAGTCCAAACAAGGACAAGAAGAGATTTGGTGAAATATGGAACACTCAGATTATGTATTGACAATATAATTCTCAACAAAGCCTCAATTAATAATAGGTAGCCTCTTTCTGTTTAATCTATAAATGCATGGTGTATTGATTTACTCTAAGATCAATCGGCAATCTGGGTACCATCAAATGAGAATAAAATAAGAATACATTCATAAAACTTCCTTTAGGATAAGGTATGAGCACTTGAGTTCACTATACTACCTTCGAGGAATTTTGTGGATAAAAGCGTAAAACACACGTTAGTTAGGAAAATGAACAAGATAGAGAGGTTATAGGACCTGAAATGCTAACTGAAATGGAACAACACGTTAAACTAATTTGGGAGTGATTAAAAGAAGATGCTAATAAGCGAGAAGAGTTATGTTGATTTGAAAAGAGTTAATGGAAGATTTGAACTTAGAGATAAAGTGTTTTTAATGGTCAAACATAAGAAAAGTTTAGTTTCTTTTGGAAAATCAGCTAAGTTGTCACCTCTCTTCATTGGACCTTTTAAAATCATTGAGTTGATCAATCCTGTGACTTATTGATCCATAAATTTCTACTTTGGAACTCTACAAAAGCACACGATTATGGTGTTCTACTTTCATCTTTGGAAAATGAGAGATTGATTGAGAATTATAACTTCCGATTGATTATATAGTGTTATAGAAAGGAAATTGCAGAGAATAGGAAATAATTCAAACTCCAAACACCAAAAAATTTATCGGAAACCCCCAAGGGAGGAAAACCAATCGGAAGGAAAAATGCTTTCTTCCCACTTCTATTGGTCAATTATAGACAATTACAAATTACAAGAATTATAAAATGGAGACAATGATGTAAACCTCTCCCTTCATATGTTTGTTTACTCTTTTTCTACACCTTTCTCCTACAATTCCACTCCAGCACTGAAGATCTCACTCACTTGCTCTCATTAAACCTTTGCGCTTTGATCTCTTTAGATATCTGAATCATAAATTCTCTTGTTCCTCCTTATATTTATATCCTTCTCCCATGTCATCCCATGCACGAGAGAATGGGAAAGTTCAGGGGAGGAAGAGACATAGTCTAGTGCTTCAAAATCATGTTCATTCATGATCCATTCTTATTTCCTATCCGAAGTGTCGGGACCGTTGCCTTGAGTAGATCTGGTAGTTTTAGGACCACCACCTTAGCTTGGCAGAGGTCATAGGACTGTCGCCTCTATAGGGTATTGGTTACGCAAATCCCATTCTCGCAGAATCACGGTTCTATCTAGAAACTCCGTTTACCTCATTTCCTTAATTTTCTTCAATTCTCCTTCTTGGTGCTAATGGAACTAATGAAGTGGTGTGTTTTTCTAGATCCCGATGGATCATACCTCCCTGCTTAGGAGGATTTTGGTCCCATAAAATCTTCATGGGGGAGTGGTAGAGGAATCAACTCCCTCTCTTTCTCATTTGAGTACCACTGGGTATGCCTTGGTGTCTTCTGTCATCCAACCTGTCAAGAAGCTTGTGGATCTCTAGTTTTCTACTCCAGCACTACATCCTCCTTTGAGTTTCCTCGAGTACAATCCTCTTTGGAAGGAAGATTCTATATATTTCCTTCTTTTTCATCCATAGATGGCTTTAGTAGGTGCAATCTCTAACAAATTTCTATCACGTACATCTACATGAAGTGTGGCTTGAAGGTTTCCTTTCCACCCGCTCAAGTATGGCGAAGGTACCATACTATAGTGGTTTAGTCCTTATTTCTTGTCTTTGTCTCTTGATATGGATTGGCTGAATCCTCTCCATGTACGTTATTTCTATAGTCACCATTGTTTGTTATATCTCCTCTTCTCCTTATTGCCCCATGGTCAAGTCTAGTGAATATGTAGGTAGATATGGTGACTGCATAGTGGAAGTTTGTTTTGCTCCTTGAATGAGCAGTTCCTGTGGTGGATTCTTTAGAAAAAATTGACAAGTGATATCTAATCTCTCTATCATTTAGTTAGAAATATGCATGCTCTCACATCCATTTTTCTTTTCTTCCAATGAAAGTAAACAAAAATGACGATTTTCCTAAATAAGTCTTGGTGCTTGGTTGGCACTTACCATAGCCTTATTTGATTTGCTATGGTGTGCATGGATGTTGAAACTAACTCTATCCTTGACTCATTTATATCGGTTCTCCCTCCTTATGAACACAACATCCCTAGCATATAAGTAAGGAATTCCAAATTCAAAGTCAAATGCATCAAGTGGAATGATATCAACCTCTAATACATCTATATATTGAGAACTTATTCCAAACTAAAACTTACACTTTCTTGTCACTTGTATTTCTACACCCCTCTTCACCCATTCCAATGGGTATGGATGTGGGTACACATAAGTCTCTAAGTCAATATATTCTACAACCCCATCAAAAATTAGATTTGACCGAGAACTAGAATCTACTAAATCATTTACTTTAGTTTTCTTGATTTGGATTCGATTTGAAAAAACTTAATCATCTCTTCTTCTTCTTCTCCTCCATACATGTTAGTGGTTGTGCATACCAGCCTTTCGTCACATCCAAATAATCCTCAATCTCCAACTCTCCTTTTGTTTTCATAGTGGCCATGGATTTCTTGGAATCCTTGGTTCGATGCTTTGGGTGTAATTCGGATGCAACTTCCAACATGTGTGGCGTCACCTTGTGTCCATTTATATCACAATTCTTACATAAATTCTTAGGATCTTTACAAGTATGTAAAGAACTAGTGGCATGTTGACCTTTCCATTTACCTCTGCTACTTTTCTTCCCTTATTCTTTTCCCCGCTGATTTGTTGTTGGTCTCTCTTTAGCTTTGTCTCTCCTTGCTTTCTTCTTGTCATCAATGTATTATGCTTGTATACATGCTTCATTGAGATCCTTGGGCTTCATGGAGATTACATTCCTCCGAAGGTGAGTGTGAAGTCCTCCCAAATATGTGGTCAAAATTTCCTCATCCTCTAAATCCATATTAATCAACATGGCTTGTCTCCAAAATTTTGTAGCATTCTTGCATGCTTTGGCCATTTCCTTGTCTAAAGTACCGCCACTTAATCATCATTTCAGTCTTATGACCAATAAGATAAAAGTTAGCGCTAAGTAATTCTTTAAAACCTTTACAAGTATTGACAATATGATGTTTCTTCTTCTCACAAGTGGCTAGATGGATTTCCCACCAAACCAAAGCATGAACTTCCTTTTTGATGTGTGCAAAGGTGACCCTTTGTGCCTCAAGTAACATTATGCACACTAAAATAGACTTCCAAAATTTTTAGCCACTTATCAAGCAATTTTACATCTACTTTTCCTTCAAATTTCTTTATTTCCACTTTCATTTCAGCTTTAAAAGGTGTATGAGCAGATTTTACCTTCTCTCTTATAATTGGTGTATCATTTTCATGCTCTTCCCATTCTTCCTCTTCATGGCTCTTTCGATCTTGTTTTTTTTTGGCCAATGCTTAAACCAATGAGTCCATGTAATATTTATTAACCGAATTCATCTTTTGTAGATCTGAAAAATCTTCTTTTTATGCAATCTATCCATAATGGTCTCTAGAATCTTGACTCTATGGACCAAGTTGTCTTCCTCCATTTGAGCTCAAATTCTCTATTTCCACTTCTTTGTAGAAATATCTAGTTCGCAAGGTAAAAATTCTTCACCTTTGGACCTTGTCACTATCATAAAAATCAAAAGAAAGAATCAAATACCATAGTCCTAGATATATAATCAGCTCTGATACCAAAATGATCCGTAAACTTCTACTTTGGAACTCTACGAAATCACACAATTATGTTATTCTACTTTCAACTTTAGAAAATGAAATATTGATTGAAGATTAGAGCTTTATTGACTAATTATGTAGAGTTTTAGAAAGGAAATTATAGAGAATAGGAAATAATTCAAACTCCAAACACCAACAATTTTATCGTGGAAACCCCCAAAGGAGAAAAACTAGTCGGAAGGCAAAAACCCACTTTCTTCCCACTTTTATTTGTCAATTGTAGACAAGTAAATATTACAAGAAGTAGAAAATGGAGACAACAATGTAAACATTTCCTTCTTATGCTTGATTTCTCTATTTCTACACCTTTCTCCTACAATTCCACTCCGCACATTGAAGATCTTGCTCACTTGCTCTCATTAAACATTTTCTCTTTGATCTAGATCTCTCGAATCATCAATTCTCTTTCTCCTCCTTGTATTTATAGCATTTTTCCCATATCTTCCGTGTAATGGAGAATGGGAAAGGTCAGGAGGAAGAGACATGATCAGTGCTTCAAATTCATGTCCATTCGTGCTTCATTCTTCTTTCTTATTCAGAAATGTCGGGACCGCCAACCTTAGTAGATCGATGGATTTAGGACTGTCACCCTAGCTGGGTGGTGGTTTTAAGACCATTTCCCCTACAGGGTGGTGGTTCCATAACCATCACTCTGCATAGAGTAGTGGTTCTATCCAGAACCTCAGTTTACCTCATTTCCTTCATTTTATTCAATTCTCCTTCTTGGTGGTTATGGAACTGATGAAGTGGTTTGTTTTTTTGGATCCCTATTGATTAGTGTTGACTCCCACATTGGCCAGGATGTATGATGCTTTTCATATTTCCTTTCTTAAAAAGTATGTTTCATATTTATCACATGTGCTAAATTGGAATTCGATACAGGTTCAAGATCTAAGTCTCATCGTGGTTGAACTCATAAGGGTGCTGGAAAATCACAAGGTGAACTTATGAAACAAATACATAAGTCAATGTAAGGTTTAATGGGACCAATTTTATGAATAAAGTGTAACTTGGGAGAACTTAGAGGAAATAAAAATTAGTTTTCCACACCTGTTGTGGTGATAAAACATATAGTTTTGTATAATTTTAAGATTCATTATGATTTATATGAGTGAGAAACTACTTTAATGTTTTTGTATAACTCGAGAAACTAATTTAATTTTGTTGTTTTGAGAAAAATATTTGAAAAGTGTTGTTACAGCCACCATAACATTGCTTTAAATTTCTGAAAACTTGATTTTTGCAAGTTTCATATTATACGTTTTTGGATTATTTGATGATTGAATAAGTATATTATTATTTGAATTACTTAATATCCTTTATGATGAAATATATCATTGGGAAAATTATCCATTTAAGGGGAGGTATGTAATACCCCGTTGTTTTGTTACCTTGTTGTAATAAAGTAACAAATTAACGACATAGTTGTGCATGTTGTCTATATCTAAATCTCTGCTATGGTTTATGATCTTAATTGATTTCATTATTTAAGTCTTATTATACAATGATATTTTTCACTAAGTCTTGAACATGCTTTCTTAACACTCTTGTTGGGTTGATATTATTTCTTATTACATGACTAAGCAAAGGAACCTAATATAACAGCTCCTATACCCTTACTCACAACGGGATAGTGGCAACATTGATCTTCTAAATTGGCTCAATTTGCTGAATACAATTGAATTTTAGGATAAAGTATATATTGGGAGTATACTTTTAATAGTACTAGACCATGTTTGTTCTATTTAATACTCTTGGACCTAAACTATGTGACTAAGGTACTTGGACCATGTTTATTTTATAAACACTTACCTTGGGTCTTAATTAAATGAATAAGGAAAAAAATTGTTATTATGAAGTAAAGAGTAATATGACCATGTTTGTCTATTGGTGCACACTTTGGAAATATACCAAATTAATAAGGTTGTGTTATGTTTTAATATAACATTGAAGGGTTAATATGTTTTATCACCATTAAATAAAACTTTACAAAGGATGTCCATTCGAACCTATAATGTTTAAATATTATGTTGATGGAAATATTTACAACCACCCTTTCGTGGATTATACAAACCTGTAATATTAAAGAAAAAATTAATAAAAACCACCAACCATTTCATTGGGGAAATAAAATAGTTTGGATACTTCCTATATTCTTGACCAACTAAACATTGGTGATCTATTTTGTGAGTTAAGTGAAATTTCTAAATTTGAATAGAAATTTAAAGGCAATTTTTTTGGGGGGAAATGGTACTCGTCCGTACATGCATTCATTTCATTGAAACTCTCCCCATGACCTCAGAAAGTACATGAGGTGGTTTTGGGGAAAATAGCAAGTTGTGTTATATTTTTGTTTCATTTTTGGTTGTGGAGGTTTTTGTGGAAGCACTACATGCAAGAGGTTAACCCTATTTTTAGGTTCATTGTCTGTCAATATTTTGAACTGTAGTATGTGTATTTTGACTATCAGTTGAGATATTTCTGGAAGAATTGAATAATTTTGTTAATAAAAGGAAATGAAAGGTAGTTTTGGGTTCTTGCTATTCTTTGGAATTGATTTAAGGTTTGATCTTACAGAGGAAATTATGAAAAAGAAGAAGAGGGATTTAGGTTTTTCAGTTTCATGCATAAATCATTTTATCTCCTCTTTTATAGCTTGTTCCATTTACTATTTGCATAATGAAAATCAATGCAATAGTTATTTATTTGATCTTGTTAAACTAGGTTTTTAAGTGGTATTATTTCGGGTGTTTTCGTTTCATTTCAGTATTGGAATATGGGTTTGAATATGTGCTTTGGAAAGCTACAATATTGATTTATGAATTGTTAGTGTTATGTTATTATTTAGATGAATTCATAAATATAACATTTTGAGGTGTCTGTGGCTTGTCTTATACATAATTCCCAGTAAGTTTGGGTTTCTCTGGTTATTAATATTCAAAATATTCTGATTCGAATATGAATATTTCTCTTCTTACCATTTTGTGAATATTGTTTTTGGTTATTCATTGTTTTACCTTCTTAGAGGTTGATTCACATTTTATAGTTTTGAGGATTGTTTATTCATTGAATCCATTTGGTTTTAGCAGTCAAATTAAGGGTTTGAGTAATATTATGTTATATCTCTTGTATTGCATCTTCTTTCTCAATGAGCAGAGCTCTAGTTCGAACCCTTGTATTATCAATGGGATTTTTTTAAAAATTAATGAAGTCATTATCTATTTCATTTATAATAGTCGAGAAATATAATAATATCTTATTTGATACAAATTCATAGGTGAATCCATGGTCTAATGTTGGAATGGTCATGAATCTCTTTTAAATGATTATAGTTTCCTATAATGGTATAAATGGTCTTATGTTGGTATGGTCTCGAATATTTGTAATGATAATAGTTCTCTATAATTGTTTCATCTAATGGTATATGTATGGTCTATAGAATGGTTATTCCATTTGGTGGAATCATTTTTGCATTGTATGGACTTTGTTTTAAATGAGGTGTCTATAGGTATTAAGGGTTTTTATTTGTTTAAGGTAAATAAAATTTACCTTAAAATTTATGAACAGATATATGTTTTCATTTGGGGATATTCGTTCTATTTTTGTGACCTTGAATCCTCACCTATATGGTCATGGAATCGTATTATTCTCTATACAATTAAAAGGGAGCTCTCAGAGCTTTCACACATGCCTATTTTTTGTATCTTCCTCAGATGTGTATATGTAGATGAAGTGTGTTGGTAGATGTGTATTTTTTTTACTTTAGTTTATTGATGGATGATTTTGGGGTCTTTGAAAAGCTTAAGATAAATAATAATTATTTCAAAGTTTTCCTAACATCTATAGTACTCATCACTTATAGGGTTACATGTTTTGGTTAATGGGTTTTCAAATGATTTATATTGTTAGGTAAAGCATTTATGAGGCTATAAGCACTCAAATACATTGAAACATACTTCTTTCCAGCCTTGAACCACATCATTATAATTATTTGGGGAAGAAAATTTAAATATAATTTGTTGGAAGGTTATTTTATAATTTTCAGAAAATATAGATTCTCTTAGTTAAGATAACTTGATTAGACTTAATGAAAAGTATCGATTATCTCAATAAGTATAAAACTATTGTGTAATGTATGTAGTGTGGAATATGTGCATAAATTATTATCAAATTATTATTAACAAAGGAAGTTGTGTTAGATGATAAGGATGTTATTGTTATATTATATTATTAATTCTTTCACCCTTGAATTATCCATTAAGGCATTAAAACAGAATGT
The DNA here is from genome assembly GCA_018340775.1 of Taxus wallichiana var. yunnanensis. Lineage (NCBI taxonomy): Eukaryota > Viridiplantae > Streptophyta > Pinopsida > Cupressales > Taxaceae > Taxus > Taxus wallichiana. The sequence continues at coordinate 313,669,181 of CM031242.1, forward strand.
AGTGAATAGTTCTTTAAATTATATTCAATAGTTTCTAACTCGATCTTGTGTACTATTATGTTTCTTATTATGAATATAATATTGTAGTATTTCATTTATTCAAATATTAAATGGCATAAAATGTTAAGTGGGAAAGAGGACCTTTCATGTCAGTTCAATTGAACTGACCTTTTCTAACATTTTTCTAATGGCGTAATTTAATTCTTCATGGTGTATGTTGTTGAAAGATATTTCATGTTTTCACATTATTTGATTTAACACCGCAAATGTTGATTATCTTGTGATTATAAACGAGCGAAATATTGTTGTTTGGTTTGATTAATAAAAAGGGATAAATTAGTCTAATATGATTTTATAACTATGTTGAGAAGGATATAAATCACTTGTATTTAGTATTTAAATATATACTATTATGAATCAAAATTTGTCGAGAAAAGGTTATTGTATTAATTGATGTGATATTATGGTATCAATGTTTGATTAAAATGACATTAAGATGAGTGATAAAATATAACATATTGAATGATTAATATATGAACATGTAATAATTAAGTGTACATGAGATCAAGTGCAATATGGATTGTTGATTCATTTTAAAATTTAGTTCAATCTAGTGAACATTTTTGGGAATGATAATTTACTAGCGGAAATAAAAAAATTAGGACTGCAAGATTAAAGAAGTAAGCTAATTGAAATTTACATTCAAGATATAAAAATAATGTAAGAGTATAACTTTAATCGGCATTTATAACTTACATGAATCTAACAACATCTTTAACTATACCTTATACTTATATGAACCCTTATTAATCACATGCGTAATGACTATTTGTAAGAAAGGAAACCTATTATTACATCAATGTGAAAGGTATCGCCACAAAAATGATATCTCATTGTGGTGAATTGATATTTAATAATGACATATAATTAATCAAGTGCACTTGAGGAAATAACTATTAATGTTGTACTTAGTACATATAGATAACATAAGATCTATCTGTAGACCTAGATCTATAGGATTCCATAATTAGTTATATGATACGAACAAGATGTTTTCTTTTAATAGTAGCGACATGAAATCACATGGATTAAGTGTCTTTGTTATATGTACAATGCATGACGGTGTGGAATGAGGTACGCAAGTACTTTTAGATCACTAGGATAGGGTACATATGTATTTATCTATCTTAATAAATTAAACGAACCTAGTAAATAGAAATGGACATTAATGAATGCTTAAGTTGTTAACTATGAAATTAAATAATTAAGAAATGGAAAAGAATCTAGATAAGTAAATTAGGTGAAAAAATCTCCTAATGATGAATGTGTTGTCACATAGATGAGCATGGCAAACATGTCTCGAATGATGTGCCAAAATTAGCAGGAAGTTGAAAAGGTCATAACTTGAGCTCCAAGTGTCTGTTTGAGTCCGTTTTTTTGAAACCACATGTTTTGATGAGACGAATTCACTGGAAACCCACACTACCAATTAGGGAAATTTTCGCACATTTTTGGGCCCTAAATCCGCCATCTTGAGGCCAAAAATTAGGATTTAAGTTGTAGTTCAGTTTTTTCCTATTTTTGGGCATTAGTTAATTTTAGTCTATTAGTTGCATTATGAGTTAGAAAGTTGGAAATTACTCTAATTTAAGAATGTAGAATATGTGTAGAAATTTTTTTGCCCATACGAATAAGCATGCAAACTTACTAAGAATAGCAGGTTCTAGTAAACTGCTAAAAATAGTAAATTCCACCACCTATAGTAGATTTAGTCAAAGTTAGTTAGGGTTTGCATGGAAACTTGAGTTAGGAGTTATTTTCCTATTTAGGAAACATTTTAATTTATTATTAAATTACAAATAAAGAGATATATTTTCTTTTGGAGTTCATGTTATTTTTAGTATATCAAGTTTGTTTAGAATTTGGTTACATTATCTGGTATCAAAGCTGGTTTGAGTCTTAAAAAATGGAAGGAAGAGGAAGAGGAAGAGGAGATAGTATTTCTCAGATGAATATAAATATGCAAGATCTATAGAGGCAAGTTGCTATGCTTGCTACAATGATAACCCAGAGAGGAAATCAAGGTGGAGATGACACAGATGAAGAAGAAGTTTGTGAAGAGGAGGAAACACAAGTGCCACCATTAGCTTTTGAAGAAAGGATGCTTTGAGCATTAGAAGGAAAGAATGATGGGATAAGAGTTGATGTTTTAGAGTATGGTGGTAGTCTAAAACCAGAGGAGCTGATAGACTGGTTGACTAGCATGGGGAAATTTTTTGAGTGGAAGGCTATGTTAGAAGAAAAGAAGGTAAAATTTGCATGCACAAAATTGAAAGGTCATGCTATGTTATGGTGGGATCACCTACAGAAAGAGCGGTCAAGAAAGGGGAAAGAAATAATTAGGACATGGAGTAAGATGGAGAAGAAGTTGAAAGATAAATTTCTCCTAGTGAACTATGCCCAAACCCTTTACACAAGGTTTCAAAATCTCGACAGAACTTTTAAACAATGCAAGAATACATAGATGAGTTCTCGCAAGTTGTCCATTCATGTAGAGCATGAATAAGGCGAGAACAAATGGCTACAAGGTATGTAAATGAATTAAAATTTTCAATTCAAGATGAGATAAGTATGCATAGGATTAAGATCATGGAGGATGTCTATCAATTATCCTTAAAGGTGAAGGAATTTTTTTTTGTCAAAGTTTTAGGAGATCACATGGAATGAATAGGGGGGCCTCATCTTCCTTTCAGGGGTGAGTTGGTTTTAGCCAAGGTAGGGGAGAATCATCTTATGGATTGAAAAGAAAGAAGATACGAGACAAGATTTCAGAATTAACAAAGAGGCGGAGAGGATATCTTGTGCAATAGAGGATGGGAGGCTCCATGAAGACCATTTTTTTATGAAAGATGTGGTAAAAAGGGGTATCGAGATTTTGAATTCCCGCATTCTTATACACATGATAAGAGGCAAGGAGATGCTCCAAGAGTAAATCTTGTTGAATTTGCACAAGTAGAAGATGAACATGACCTAGAAATTCCACCGGATGTTAGAGAAAATATGATGATCAAGAGGACGATGATTATTCTAAGAAAGGGAATTTCAAGGGGGATGCATGGCTGCATATAAATATTTTTAGAACAAGATACACTTCAGGAGGAAAGGTATGTAATGTTATTATTGATAGTGGTAGTTGTGAGAACATGGTTTCAAATGAGATGGTCGAGAAATTGGGTCTTCATTGTGAGAAGAATCCTAACCCTTACCGTATTGCATGGTTTAAGATGGGTAGTGAAGTTACTATTGATAAGAGATGTTTAGTAAGTTTTTCTTTTAGGAATAGTTACAAGGATGAGATTTGGTGTTATGTTATTCCTATGGATGCATGTCATATGCTTCTAGGAAGACCATGGCAATTTGATAGGAAAGTTATTCATGACAGGGGAAAGAATACTTATACTTTCTAGAAGGATGACACAAAAATAGTTTTTTTACCTCTTAAGGAAGAGGGGAAGGCTGAAAATATACTTTCTACAAAGGAATTTGTGGAGGTAAAGGAAACTAGTTTTTGTTATGCACTAGTCAAAAATAAGGATAAACCTGCAAGTGCACAAATACCAGTAGAAATAGTAGATTTAATAGAATAATTTTCTGATGTTATTCCTGATGAGATACAGAAGGATTACCACCCAAAAGAGATATTCAACACCATATTGATTTGATTCTAGGGTCTTCACTCCTAAATCAAGCGGCTTATAGGATGAGCCCAACATTACATGCAGAGTTGAATAGGTAAGTGGCAGAGCTCGTGAGAAAGGGTTTTAAGGGAGAGCATGAGTCTATGTGCAACCCCAAATTTATTAACACCAAAGAAGGATGGACCATGGAGAATGTGCACTGAGATAACAAATAAATCAATAAAATTACAATCATGTATAGGTTCCCAATACCTCGACTTGATGATATGATGGATGTGATTGTTGGTTCTAGGTATTTCACCAAGATTGATCTTCAAAGTGGTTACCATGCGATTCAGATCAGAGAAGGAGATGAGTGGAAAATAAAATTCAAGACAGGAAATGGATTATATGAGTGTTTTGTGATGCCATTTGGGTTATCCAATGCACCTAGTAATTTTATGAGACTGATGAACACCGTGTTGCGGGAGTATAATGGTAAGATTTTTGTGGTTTATTTTGATGATATCTTGATCTTAGTAAAACTAAAGAAGAACATTTGAGGAATCTAATGGTGATATTTGAAGTGTTAAGGAAAGAGAAACTCTATGCAAATATGAAGAAGTACAAATTTATGCAAGAGATTTTGGTATTCTTGGGCTTTATTTGGGGTACATATGGACTCAAAAAGATAAAGGCAATTATTGAATGGCATAATCCATGGAGTATAACAAAGGTAAGAAGTTTTAATGGTCTAGCAACATTTTATAGAAAGTTTATTAAAAAATTTAGTAGTATTATAACACCTTTAATATATTGCACAAAAGAAAGGGAGTTTTTGTGGACAAAGGAAGATGAGGATAGTTTTCAATTCTTGAAGAAGAAGGTGATAGAGACACCCATTTTGGCACTACCATATTTTGATAAAAGTGTTTGAGGTTGATTATGACACCTCGCATGTGGGTATTGGTGCTTTTTATAAGTCAAGGTGGAAATCCAATAGCTTTCTTTAGTGAGAAAATGAATGAGGTAAGAAAGAACTACTCTACTTACTATGTGGAATTTTATGCAATTCTACAAGCATTAAGAAATTGGAGGCATTACTTATTGCCTAAGTAGTTTGTGTTATTTCTGAGACCACATAGCCCTAAAGTATGTCAATACACAAAAGAAGTTAAATAGTAGGCATACAAAGTGGGTATCATTTTTGCAAGGTTATAATTTTTTTCTAAAACATAAATTAGGAAAATAGAATCAAGTTAGCATTGAGTAGGCATGTGACTTTGTTTACCACTATGGAAAATGAGGTGGTGGGTTTTGAAGCAATAAAGGGTTTGTATTATTTCGATTGATTTCAAGGATATTGTTTTAAGTTTAATTTTTCCATTGTCGAGAAAATGTAGGAGATGTCGAGGATGAGTACATTTTACGGGATGGCTACCTATTCAAGGGATGCCAACTATGTATTCCAATTGGGTCTATGAGAGAGAATATAGTGAAAGAGTTGCATAATGGAGGATTGGCTAGGCATTTTGGTAAAGATAAGGTGAGAGCCTTGGTAGCAAAGAAATACTATTGGCCAAAGATTAAGAGAGATGTGGTAAGATATGTGGAGAGGTGTCAAATTTTCCAAGTCTCGAAAGGCCATACACAAAATAGGGTTGTATATGCCGTTACACTGTTCCTAAAGGGTCGTGGACAAATACGAGTATGGGTTTTGTTTTGGGATTACCAAAATCACAACAAGGTAATGACTCAATTTTTTTGGTTGTTGATAGGTATTCTATGATAGTTCATTTTTTATTTCTGCAAGAAAACAAGTGATGCGACGGGCGTAGCAAATTTTTTTTTCGAGAGAAGTTTTCATTTGCATGGTGTTCCAAAACCATTTCTTGGATGGGACACAAGGTTTTAAAGTCACTTGTAGCAGAATTTATGGAAGAAATTGGGAACTCAACTATAGTTTAGCAGTGCCTATCATCCTTAGAATGATGGGAAAATAGAGGTGGTCAATCGGAGTTTGGGAAACCTATTAAGGTGCATCGTTGGGGAAAAGCCAAAACAATGGGACTTAGCATTACCACAAGCTGAGTTTGCATATAATAGTTCCATAAATAGATCCACAGGAAAGTCTCCATTTTCAATTGTGTATAGGAGTAATCAAAATGGGGTGTTAGATTTGGTGTAGCTACCAATTGATGGTAGATTCAGTGATGATGCAGAAGCATTTTCCAAACATATCCAACAATTACAGGAAGAAGTGCGGAAGAAGTTGCAGAATAGTAATGATAAGTATAAGGAAATAGTAGATGTGCATAGATGGAGAAAGGTATTTACAGTTGGTGAGTTTGTTATGGTATATCTATGGAAGGAAATGTTTCCAAAAGGAACCTATAACAAGCTAAAGTACAAGAAGATTGGTCCTTGTAAAATTGTGAAAAAAATAAATGATAATGCTTATGAGGTAGAATTACTAGGGAATTTTGATATTTCTCCAGTGTTTAATGTTTCAGATTTGTATTATTTTCATGGGGATGGTGTAGAAGGGGATTTTATTGATGAAGTAGTAGATTGGAGGTAGCAGGTTCCGGTAAAGAATAAAGAAGAAGTGGATCAAATTCTAGATAAGAAAACAATGGACACACGACATGGGAAATACAAAAAATATTTGGTACATTGGAAAGGAATGGAACAAGAGGACAATACTTGGGTCATAGAGTGGGAGATTAAGAATTTGGATGTAGATAAATGGAATCAGTTTGAAGAAGACAACTTGCAGGAGTTGCATTTTTCTCAAGCAGGGGAGAATGATGCACCAAAATTAGCAGGAAGTTAACAAGGTCATAACTTGATCTCTGGGTGTCTATTTGAGTCTGTTTTTTTTTGAAACCACATTTTTTGATGAGACGAATGCACCAGAATTCCTCCCCACTAGTTGGGGAAAGTACTGGCACATTTTTTGGGCCCTAAATCTGCCATCTTGAGGCCAAAATTTAGGATTTAAGTTGTAGTTCAATTTTTTTCCTATTTTTGGGCATTAGTTAATTTTAGTATATTAGTTGCATTATAACTTAGAAATTTGGAAATTACTCTAATTTAGGAATGTAGAAGATGTGTGGTAATTTCTGTTTCCGTATGAATAAGCATGCAAACTTACTAAGAATAGCAGGTTCTAGTAAACTGCTAAAAATAGTAAATTCTGCCACTTATAATAGATTTAGTCAAAGTTAGTTAGGGTTTGCATGGAAAATTGAGTTGGGAGTTGTTTTCCTATTTAGGAAACATTGTAATTGATTATTAAATAACAAAGAAGGAGATCTATTTTCTTTTGGAGTTCATGTTATTTGCATAATATCAAGTAAAGTAGTGTAAGTTGTTGATTACACTATCCCGATTCACCAAGATCTAATGTGTAGGATACTGGAGGGAATTTGATTGATTAAGTTCTAGGTATACACTTAGAAATCAACACTTTATTATCAATGCCTTTAAAATAAAACCAATAATGTACCTTGTATACAAACTCACAAAGAGTAATCTATGGGGGATCTATTACTAACCGACTCATACAGTTGCACATGGTTTTTGACTATTATCAGATGGATTGAATTTAAGATTATGTTGGATTTAAATGTTGGGTATTTAAATCAGTAAATCATAAAGTTAATGTAATTTTTGCCTAGTTTATAAGCGTAATAAAGTGGTTGTTACACTTTTATATCGGAGCGTAATGTTGCAAATTTTGGATCTATTGAGTCCATACGACAACTAAATATATTTAATTTTGTTAACTGAAAAATAATGAATAAATGAAGGATGAACTATGGAGAATGAACCAGACCAAATTATGCTTCATGTTTAATGGTAAATAAGTTAGATAACACTCTAACAGTTCTTCATGACACACAAAAATAGAAGGATGCTGCGAGAAACTGGTAAAGTGTGAACATGATCAGCCAATGTAAAAAACTTGAACTGATTGATAAAAATCAATAGAGGGTTGCTCAATTGTTGAATTTTCAGGAGGAATTTTTTTTTAAACTTAAATCCAACATGAAATTAAAACCTAAACAAAGTAGATGGAGTAGATAGGTGTAGACTGTCTTTTATGAAAACATTATACAGAATGGCAAGAAGACTAGAAGGATATCTGCAATAAATTATGACTCGAAAAGAGAAAAAGTACAAGATCATTAACTCATCTCCACCTGTAAATTTAGGAAAATTGGTAGAAATGATGGTGCAACAAATGTAGACTACCATAAAGAGTTTGAAAAGAAAGAATTTATGTGATTTCCAACAAGCAATAGAACAATGTTACGGTGACTAATAAACTAAGATGAAGGAACATGGTTTCCTAACTTGAGATCGAGTAGGTTAATTAGAACATACGATTGTTGTTTTAATTTGATAAATTATACAAATGAGTTCTTGGGTATCTATTGATTATCTTCAAAAGAATTATAAATATTTTTATCCTTTGTATTTGAAGATAAATTACAAATCTATGTCTATTAATGCAACATTGATGTTGCTTAAGCTTCATCATGGAAGTTAGAGTTGTAAGTGATCTCATTAAAGGGCTTAATACATGGTGATTAATACTAAATTTTCCCAACGTAAGTCAAAGGTTGTTGGAATGAAAGAAAAAAAAGTACTTGGAAGGTATTTGCAAGCAACATGCCTAAAAGGAAAAGAGAGGAACAAATTAGATTGTTTGAGTAATCATTGAAAATGAATCAAGGATTAAGATACCTTAATAAGGGACGAGGCCTAAAATTATTAGAATGGTCATGGTGGTCACTTAGGTCCTCAAATCTTAAGAACTAGACCTAGGTTAGGCCTTCAATGGTTCATTAAGAGAAAAATATTGATAATGTGAAGGGTCTAAAGGGCCAAGTTAGTTTTAAGGCTTGAGGAATACATATAAAAACTCCATTACAACTAATTAGATCATCAACTAAATGGTCATTGAATGAAAGAAATCTCCAAGAAGATTTGAGGTGGAATATTCAGGTATAGATAGTTGGTACTAACAATTTAATGATTTTGTGCATAAATATGATCAAAATTAATATATGCATGGAATGTTTTTAAAATACTATGATTGATAAGGAATAATGAAATATGGAATATAATAATGAAGACAAGATTTTATAGTTAGAGTAACAAGGAGATCCGTGAATAAAGATTTAGAACCTTTCATTCCAGATACCTCACCATTGATAATCTAATGTTTGCAAGGGATGTTATAGACTTTTCGATCACAACTCATGATGGTTTCCATACTAACCTTTAGAAACTAGTTATGAGGCTAGGTTTTATAATCATTTCTTGATTTCCATAATGAGAATAAACCTCAAAACTACAAGTAAGATCCTTGAAGACATTTCTAAGTATATCTCACTAGCTTGATCCTTGTATTGTCACGATGTTCTTATACTTGATAATAGTCTTGATACAATCCAACAAGGAACAATATGGCTGGAAATATAAGAAATAATTGGTAGTTGGGTGAGTGGGTTTGAATGTGAGGTTTGAAATTCATAAGAAATATTTGATATTTCTTTTAAAACATACATAAGTGCTACAAAAAGATAAAGAGTTATATTTATTCAACTTATTACTAACAATCACTGATCTAAGAAGTTTAAAGAAACACAATATTGCTTAGGAGTGAACAAGGCTGGGAGTTAAAGGTGTAGAATTGGGAATCAAGGAATGCAATATTGTACTTATCATCTTAAAACCACCCTTTCATAGAAATTAAATGTATTTGGACTCAAATAATCATCTATTGGCTAGAATTATTTACATTCATGATCCTTTCAGTGACACAGTACAAAGAGACTCAGTTTGGGACTAAAGGAGTATTTTATGAGAAATTTTGCGTAGTAGAAAAATGAGACATTGAACACAAGTAAATAGATTCTTAAGGGTAGCCAAAAATACATTCAGCTAACAAAATGACTCCATGATTCAGAAGAAATAATGAAATAATGAATTTTATAGTTCTACTAAGAGTCTAAACAAGGACATGAAGAGAGTTGGTGAAGGATGGAATAATCAGATTATGTATTGACTATAGAATTCTCAACAAAGCCACAATTAAGAATAGGTACCCTATTCTAAGGATTCATGATATTTTTGACTATATGTGTGGTGCATCAGTTTACTCTAAGATAGATATGTGGTTAGGGTACCATCAGTTGAGAATAAAATAAGAATACATTCATAAAACTACCTTAAAGACAAGGTATGGGTGTTTCGAGTTCATTGTACTACCTTTCGAGGCATTGTATGGATGAAAGTGTAGAAAACATGTTAGTGGGGATAGTGTAGAAGATATAGAGGTAATAGGGCCTGAAATTATAATTCAAATGGAACAACAAGTTATAATAATTTGGGAGTGATTAAAAGAAGTTTCCTATAGGCGGAAGAGTTAATGCTAATCTGAAAAGAGTTGATAGAAAATTTGAACTTTGAGATAAAGTGTTTTTAAGGGTCAAACCTAATAAATTTTCAATTTATTTTGGAAAATTAACCAAGCTATCACCTCTCTTTGTTAGACCTTTTGAAATCATTTAAGTGACCAACCCTATGGCTTATCGATTAGTGTTACCTCCCGAAGTTTCAGGATGCATGATGTTTTTCATATTTCCTTGCTTAAAAGTATGTTTCATATTTTTCACATGTGCTAAATTGAAATTATTTAAATTTTCAAGACCAGTCTTTGGAAACTACTAGCCTTCATTAGTTTAATTTTTCATTGACTATAATTCACTAAAAAGGGGATAATGAGATTTTAGTGTTTCATACTTAACCATTTGAAGATGGAAAAGTTGGCATAGTTTACTAACTATTGAAGATGGTTAAGCTATAGTTTGGTTATGGAATGATTAATGGTTGATCGACCATGTCATATTTGGGATTATAATTTGGTTGGTTTGTAGCATATTTGGCCGATCAGTAGCTCCTTGCTAAGAGGATATTGTTATAAATAACTATGTTGGTCCTAGACCTTGTAGCAAGCTAAATGGTTTGATATTTCAAAGGCCATTGGATATCTTGGACCCTTGGTATAATTTCATTATTATCATTAAGATAACGTATTGCACAATGATTGTTGAGCATTGCATGGGAATACAAGGAATATGTGGAAATTTATTAATCTTTGAAGGTTTGATTTTGAGATTATATAGCATGTGGTTGTTGTTGATGGCTATTATCTTGGAGTAGTATTTTTTTATTGTCGATTTATAAGGTTTAATAGATCTAGTATAATCCTAAAAATAGGGAATATTAATTGAAAGATAATCAAGTATGGCCAAATGACCCTACCATGCATGAAATATAAAATTTGACTAATAAAAACCATTTGGTAGGTGAACCGTGCATGAATAAGGGTTTAATTATTGTTATAGAATGTTTATTGATGAGTTGGTACTAATTATGATTAACCGACCCGATGAAAATTTTATTGGTTTAAAATGGTTTTAAGAAAACAAACTTTGATCGTTCAAAGTCCCACCAAATCTGTAGGAATAAATGGAGGGTAATGGAAAAGTTTTTAAAGCCAAAACATGAGAAGATAAGGTGTAAATGTAATTCAATGCATGACATCTCTCGAGAAACATGAAGTTTTATAAAGAAGTTAACAACATGTGAATGAGATCATTGTGGTTTTGGTTGAGCACGTCTATCCGGCTATGTATGGAAGGGTTTGAATTTTTCTTTTCTTAAGTCGAGTTATTGTGAGAGAACTTGGCAAGAAAATTTTGAGCTATTTTGGGATAGACGTAATTTTTGGAATGTATAAGTTAGCCCATGTGGATTTGGGGTTTTTCACCTTGAGAAATTTGGAATCTTGAATCATTGGTAGTAGATGGATCATTGTGCCTAAAATATTCCAAGAAATAGCAAAGAAAGTGGTGGAAGACTTTGCTGCTCAGGACATGGATTACTCAACTTTAGTTTTGTTATTACATTTTCAATTAAATGGAAATAATAAGGATATCTTGTTATGATCTTTGTGCAAATCTGTAATGGTTTCAATGTAGGTATACTCCTCTTGAGATCTATTAGTAATAAGTTTATGGGATTGTGACCTTCCTTGTGATATTTTACCTAGGTGTAAACACTTTTAATCTTATCTATTTCCCTTAGTGGGAAATTGATTGATCATGTTGTAGTCTTTATTTCTTCCATGGTGTCCGGTTTTTATATTTTGGGTTAATAGACCATTTCCCAAATCTGGGAAGATTGATTTGGGAATAAATTTATTAGTTTTTAGTTCAAAGAGTCTTGAATGTGGATTCAAACCTATATTGTGGGTAGTTTTTAATATGTGACGAGGGAGATATTGGTAGTTCAATTTCTCTAAGATTCTCAAAATGGTTATGAATAAGTTGTCTTTTGTTGATTACCTCTCTCATTAAAGACTACTATTAGTAAAATATAGAATGCACTAAAACCTCATTCTTTTCTAAAATAGTGAGAGAAGATTCTTCTTAGACCATCAACATACTTTGAAAACTAACTTAAGGGTTCAATGGGTTGTTTTACCTTCATGTTTCTCTTAGTATTTCAATTTAGGTGCTCGGAGAGGCATGAATTATGTTTGTTAGATTTACATAACCATTATGGGTTGATTTGTAGAAAATATGATGCCGTACCTAGTTATCACTTGTTTAAGAAAAGAGTAAGTGCACCAAGTTGGGGGCTAAAAGGGGGTCTTAAATGGACACATTTTTTGAAAAATAAAAATATTCAACTTCTATGAGTTATTTGAAATAGTTACACTCAAAATTAGAAGATGTTATAAGAAAATTAATCATAACATTTGAGTCCAGTTTCTAAGCTACTAATTATTTTTTGAAAATTGTTAAGTTTAAGTGGGTCAAATAACTAAAATACCAATAAGTGCTCCTATTTTTATTTAAAAGTATCATAGACAGTATTTTATGCCCCACAACATTTATTGAGCAATATTTAGTATTTTTGAAAACCCTTTGGTAGAAATATAGATAGGAGCATCTAGTTTGGGCTATGATTTTTTTTACATTTATTTAGTGAGTTTTTAATGGTTTTTCTAGTACATAAATTTTAAATTTTAAAAAATAATGGAGCTGTGACCATGCCCCCCTAACTACCTCAAAAAATATTGAAAATTAGTTTTTAAATATGTAAAGATTAATCCTAGTTTGTGCCTAATTTTTTTATTCAATTTCGATGAGTAAAAAAACATGACAAAAGATAAGCATTTACAATCACTAAAAATAGAGGTATAAAAGACATAGTTTGAAATAAATATAAATGGAAACCTTAGAATAGTTAGAAAAATATAAAAAATTACATATTTAGAAAGAGGATAGTTTTCTTGACATTGTAGGAAATTTTTTAAGAAAGATAGAGAATGTTTTTGTAGGATTTAGCATGGTGGAAGGTGATTTTTGCATATTTTTCAAAAAAACGCAAGTTGTTGTGATGTTGTAGGTCCAAGGCGTAGGTTTGGGAAACCAAGGCAATTCCAAGCCTGTAAATTCTTGGTTTGGGGGCATAATAAATGAAACACGTACGTGTTATAACGCGTACACGTTCTGTAGAGTATATGCATTATATGTGCTTTTGGCATGCTTCTATTTACAAAAATAAATGTTTAAGTATAAGAAATAATAAAATATAAATATAGTTTAGTAAATATCATAAATTAGGGTCACTCTGCACCTTATGGAACTAGTCTCACAACTCCACGAGTCATGGTTTAGGAGATAGTTTTTATAATCTAATCTAGTCAGTACATAGGTAATTTTTAGGATTTCAACATTCATCTTAAAGATTTTAACATGTAAATTCTACAATCGATGTCTATTTTGTCAATGAATATAGTCATTGTTTAGGTTTTCGGGCCTTTTGGATTGTTTACTGACACTTGTAGGAGTGTTAGATGTGTCAAAATTATATTTTACAAACCTCACAAATTTCAAAGGAAAAAACAGCTGCTCAAATATATGCACTCATGAAATTCCTTTTAATACATAGTAAATCAAAACACATGTGTTAGACATAGTGTCATTCGGGTTGTCATTGATGCCAAGTTACATTGATGGAAAAGGGTGTCTAGGTGGCATAGGACTCAACATGAGGTGTTAATCATCAAGAAGCATGAAGGATGATTGATAGTGCCCTGGTTTGGTGTCACAAATTATTACATTAATATGAAGTGTTGGTTTGGAAACAAAATGGGTAGCTTCATTATTTTGAAATTCTTAACGACTCCTTCAATCCTTAGAAAAAGTGGATGTCTCCAACATGTAGAGGATTTACTTATATTGCAATGCCTATTTTTTTCCATTATAACTCCTTACAGAGCTCCTAGAATCTTCCAGAGAAGTTAGGTTTCACTATTAGAGTGTTTGTTCCCTACACCTAGAAAACCCTATGTTGAGCAGATAGTCCTTGAATAATCAAACCTTTCCTAAATCTTCCTAAATTACCTTCAACACTTCCAATATTACCTGAAACCACCTCTGGATGCTTAATATCTTTCCTAAACTCTCTTGGAGGGTGTTTTAATAGCTTTAGAATGACCAAAATAACTAGCATGGAAATTGAAAATTTTGAAGCATGAAAACTAAGCCCTTAATTGAAAATAAGGCTTCTAAGTCACTGTGAATCCTTCCTCTGGTGATGTAGAAACATCTTGTTAATAATCAAATTTTGATTTCTTAGGTGACTAGGGGTATCTTGGGTCCACTTGAGATGGTCATAGCTTGTACTAGTCCATTTGGACTCCACATGAAAAATAGGGGTTTCCCTCCAAATGTATAATTTGAATATTTGAACTAGCTCTAGGTATGTTATAGGATTAGGTGTTAAGTTACACAGTCCTCTTAGACCAAGATATCAGATTTGGAGGTTAGATACTATTTTGCAAACCATTTTCACATGTAAATATCTTATTTGGATTGTCTTCTTATTTATAATGGTGTTCAAGGCTTCATGGAACCCTCACAATGTCTAGGGAATGGAAAATAGATAGAAAGACTTACTCACACCATACTATACCCTATTTTAGAAGTTTAGTAGTATGTAGCATGAACATAATGATTCAATGGAATCCTTGAGTCTATTCAGGGAATTGATCACAAGGACTTGGTGTTGCAAAATTCAAGAAAAGGTAGTAAGCCATCTAAAGGAGGATTTCTTCATTTAAATTTACATGAACACAAGCCTAACTGTGTGTGATAGTCTTAAAGACCTAGAGTAGAACATTCATTGTAAAAGTTAATAATTATGCCTTGTAGAGTCCTTGATAAGTGTGGAGGAAGGTAATAAGAAGACCAATAGTTTCAAAATCCCAGTATAGGTTGGAATAAGAATAAAAGAAAAGGAACATGCAAATATAGTCTAACAATGTTAATGCCTAGTTTGAGGGCTAGGAAAGATGTAATTTTAGAAAAATAGTCTTTATTCCATTTTTTTGAAGTTGGTGGAGCCTCTGACAAGTTGGAGGAATGCCCAAGGAATTAATGAAACATAAAATTATGAAATAAGGACAAATTATTGAGTGGTTAGTAGGTAAAGGGAGTAATGTACAATCATGCTTATTTCTTGTGACTATCAACACTAACCTTCCTAAATAGTTATCTTAAGAAATAAAATCATAAGGAAGTTGTATCTATAATTGAGGGAGTGGTGTTAGAATGTTTTGAATCCTTTAGGAACAAGGGAAAATCCTTATAAAAATTTAATCAAGAATACCTATTGACTATCCTACATAGTTCCATAAAGAATCCTAGAGAGAGTAAGGGTTTGTATGAAAAGCCTTAAGTGAAAGAGGAAGAGTTGAGCGGTTTTCATTACTGGTTAGGAGATGGGTAAGAATAGTGAGATGACTAAAAATAATATTTATTAAACGTCAGTTTGAAGATGAAAAACAAAGTTGACAAGATTGTTAGAGCTTGAGAAAACAAGGAGTCTTAAAAAGCCAAAAGATGAAAATATAGCAATATTATGGATAAATGAGTAATGAAGCATTGAGGTGTGCTTGAGTAAGGTGTATGAGCATGTTGAAAGGTGGATGTGAGGATGAAAAAGTGGTAATCCATTAAACCCTTAATTTTTCTTTCAAACCCTAACTAGACCTACTTGAAACAAGGGAAAAGGAGAAAGTTGAATTGGGGAAGTTGTATTTTGAGTTGAAGTTATATAAAGAGGATTCTAGGTACTCTATATCATCTGGCCAGCCTATCATAAGTTCAACCTTTAGCCTATCTCAAATGAAATTCATAATAATATTATTCATCATGATTTAGTGTGTAGGGAATAGTGTCTAGAAGGTGATTAATAAACTCATTTAGTTTTGATGAGAGACTACTTCCTCTAAAGGCCTAAAAAGGCCATTTTTGGCCATTCTATAGCTAATTGAACACCCTTAGGAAGTTTTTAGAGAAAATATAAAGCATATGAGGGTGACTTCAGAGATAATTAAAGATGTATTATTAAGTTTAGGAAGGTTTAGGAAACAAATATCATTCAGGAGTAATCTATTTAAGACCAACTTTTTAGATTTAGGGAATGAAAGCTAAAACGATGAGAGATTACTTTTTTGGATGATTCTAGGAGTTCTAGAAAGAGTTAGGATGAAACCAAATAGGCATTGGAATGATATTAGAATACTCTAAAAATTTGAATACCCAACATTGATTCAAGGCTTAAATGTTTCTTTAGGTACTACAAAACTCTGTAGCTGCCCCTCTCAGTTCAAAATGAAATTGAACCTAAATTTTGAATTGCAGGAGAATTAGATTTTTAGAATAGTTTAATTGAGCATAAAATGTGATTTTTAGTTTTTTTGTGAATTTGGAAGTCAATAAAATTTAAATCATACTGAAATTTGATTTAAGGATTCATCCCCTATCTAGAAGACAAAACCCATTTCCATGAGAAACAACTTGAGAAAAAAGGTGTCCAAGTACCATAAGAATGCTTACACCATGGTGTCATCTTAGTTAATAAATTAAATTTTAAATTATTCATCATGTTCAAATGTGAAATTTGGATCTCAAGGAGCGATTTAATGATCATCATATCAAGACTTTATCATTGTATCCAAATCTCTCCAAATAATAAGCTAAAATGAGCTATTCATGCCACTTTGAGGTATGAAGTACCATCATGTGTGAAGTATTAAGTAATCATATATATCCATGAGAGACATGAGAAATAAAATGTATGAGAATCTTGAATTTTATTCCATGGAAGGATGATTTTAGATCCATGAAAGGTGAGGGGATGGTCTTTATATGGAGCACCCTATTTCTAAGAATGAGAAATCATCTGAGTTCACTAGATGCAATTCACTTGGTATTATTAATAAAAACTCATTAAACACCTAGTAGTGTGATCAAACCTTAAGAAGGAGGCACATTACAATCAGTTCATTTTGGCCAAAGGACAGAATCCCCTTCAAAGAGCAATCCACTATATACAAAGTGAGAATCTCATTTTAGTAAGAAGTAGACAAGCATCATAGAGTTGATTCATGGTCACTAAAGTGAATTATGGACCAAATTTAAAAATTGGTACTAATTCAAGTATTCGTAGGGCCAAAATCCAATCGAGAAGGTCAAAAAACCTACAAAACGGCTATATGCTTTCCCAAAACAAAGACCGAATACAATATATATTCCCTAAAAGTTTTAGGTCATTTGCTGAAATCTTGAAAATGAGTAAGTACTAACTTGATTATATTTTGAAAAAATATCTTCTATATTATAAGCATCAAAGCTACGGGATCACTTCCATCAAGTGCGAGAGAGACCTAACTTATTATATTTACTAAAATAAATTTAAGTATAAGAAATAATAAATCTATAATAGAAATATTATAGTTTTATTATTTCTTATACTTAAACATTTATTTTTGTAACTATAAGCCCCAAAAAACACATATATAGTCCATGGTATGCATTTTGCATATCCTAAAACATGTACGCACTATAATGTGTACATGTTTTAGGTTCGGGAATTTACAAACCAAGAAAAATAAACCACGTACACATTATGTCAAAATGCGTAAGTGTTTTCCTGTTTTAAATTTTTCTTCTATTTTTGGTCTCCTAGATTAGTGTAATTACCCAAAATATGCATAAAGGAACTCGAATATGTAGCCTTTGATAACAATTGTGGTGGTGGTGTTACCGATCATCCTTACGGTACAATATTTGTTTGTTTCCCCTTAATGCAACCTTTTACAAAAAAATTATTTCGACTTTATATTAGATGATATTTTCGAGGAAAAATAATGACTACCTTGATTGTTGCATATTATTCATTCTATGTATGGATAAATAAGTAAAATAAACCTTTGGAAAAATTATTATGGGGTTCGAACAACAAATTTGGAAGTATATGGCCTTATTGTTAAACTCCTCCTTGCCTCTTATTCACTCATGTAGAATTATTATAATGAATATTTCATTTGAGTAAAATAAATTAAAAGAAATGAGAAATTATGGGACGGTGATGTTTAATGAGCATATACTTATTCTTTTATTATTGTGGGTAAGTTTTTATTTCTTTTAAATAGGATATAAATTGGGACTATAAATCTTTATTATGATTGAAACATAATATCATGAATAAAAGTTGATACTCCATGCCATTTTTGTTGGAACTAACCATGTACTTTTTTTTTACTTCACCCTTTTCAAATACGAGGTTATATATATATATATATATATATCGGGAAAGGATTTGATAAGTGGATGGCTAATTGTCATATTAATTATGTGTTTGATTTCATATGTGAATGTATTAGATTATAATGGCAGAGGAAAATATGCATGATGGGAATGTAAGACCATTTTCATGGTCACTTGTGACTCTATATTATGAATTAGTGATTATTTATATGTAATTAAAAGACTCACTCGAGATCAATATAAATATGATCATAAAGGAGTCTAATTTGACTTATATCTCGTGTTCCTTGGGAATTTAGAATTACATTCATCACAAATTATTAACGTGAAATAATAATCCATGTGATAAAGTGAATTAATCCCTTTTGATTGAATATGGTAGCCTTGAGTTTATTGTATAATGATTATCCTTGATAGTCTCCATAACTCATGTACGAGTATCACTTTGGTGATTTGTAAGTTGTTGAAGGATCCCTAAAATATGATATTACTATTGGAGTTGCGGTTGGAAAATCAAGTGTTGAGTACAAATCAAAGCTTGTGTATAATTAACTTAATTAGGAAGATATTTATGAATATACAAGTGTTTTTCTAGGAATAAGGATATATGTTATAGTGCAAAATAAATATAACAATGTCTATCATACCGATTCTTTTTCTAGGTATAGTTAGTTAGACTCATACCGTAGTTTAATGACCTCAACCATGAAATGGATTAACTAAGTATGTTTGTGATAAAAAATACAACGAAATAGTAATTTCAAGGAAGAACATGCGAATGCATGTCTAAAGTAATAGTTCTAAGAAACATACTACTATGAGAGATTAACTGAAGAGTATATTAGGATCTTAACACAATAAGAGGATATAAATAAACTTATATAACAAACTCATTGTGAGTTTATTTAATTAATGACACCAAATTACACATTAAAGGACTTAGTATATATGATGCGGGAAAAATATCGTAAAGATGTTATTTGATGGAAATAGTGTAACTTTGTTGTTTTCTTTTAATAACAATGACACATAACTTTGTGATTAGGTAACAACATTGTTTGATCAAATCATGACAATATGAACAAAGTACATTTGAGGTACTTTATGCTCACTTGAAAAAAGGACAGAAATATATATAGCTCGGACCTATGTAAATTAATTAACATAAATGATGCTTAGTTAATGATATAGAAGGGTTTGTATTATCATGCGAGAATAAACTAAAATGGTTATAATAGGTTGTGATCTTATATCTGTTGACCTTAGTTATGTGAGATGATATAAATCAATAATATGGTTGAATCAATGTAAACCTAACTACTAAATTATGAGGTACAAACATACACTTGGTTAAATACCATGGTGAACGACCAAAACAAGATGGTATGGAATGAAGTACAAAGGTACTTCATGAATGATTAAATAGTACAAATGTACTTATCATTTTTAAGAAATTGAATCAACCTAGTAACTAATAATGGACATTGGTGATTACGTAAGTTGATGAATAGTGAACTTAATAACATAAGAACAAAAATAATCCTCATAATATGATTGAGATGATTATGCGGTGAATGTAAGGAAACATTTCATGTGGATTATGTGCAGCCACAAAACCAGACTAGGAAGCACAATGCCCTAAAACTATGGCCATAGTATTGCAAATGACTAATTGCAGTGTCCATCACCATTTCTTATGTGTTATGTCGGGAGGCTACACTAAGAAGATACACATTCTTTGAACCTTTAAAAATGTGTACCCAAATGATATACTGGGTATATGGGTTCTTAAAGAGTGTTTGAGGGGATCGAGTAGGATCTAAACCCTTGTAGTTGCACATGGTTATCATAGCTTTTCTAGTTGGATTATAAACATTAATTAATGTTGGATTAATTTGTTGTAAGCTATTAATAATTAGAGGCATCATGATAATTAATAACACTAGAATAATTCAAAGGTTTTTGTAAACAATATTAATCGTTTTAGCATAGGATAACTAAAGGAATTTGTAACTCTTGTATG
Organism: Taxus wallichiana var. yunnanensis; assembly: GCA_018340775.1. Taxonomy (NCBI): domain Eukaryota; kingdom Viridiplantae; phylum Streptophyta; class Pinopsida; order Cupressales; family Taxaceae; genus Taxus; species Taxus wallichiana. The sequence continues at coordinate 313,689,589 of CM031242.1, forward strand.
ATGGAATTTAATCGTTGCATGTTAAATTAATTAAAGGAATTAGTTGTATTAAATGAGTTAGTTTTTTTTTACTATTTAGTTTTTGATGAAGTAAATAGAATTTTTACACTTCAAATGGATTGAATAATTCATCCACTGAGGTGTTCTCATCAATGAAACTCACTCCAATCTTTTGTATCCTAGTGTTGAAATCATCCTACATCTTGGAAGCACACTCCTCATTTGAATCCAACTCATCCAGAGCATGGTTCAACATCTCATATCGAGAGACAAGATTCCTCTCCCATACCTATGAAAAATTCTTAGATGGATAATCAAATACCTTCCTTTCTATTAACACATCACGGTGAGATTTCCCCATCTCCACCACCAATGGGTACACTTGATCCCAATGTTATTTTTCTTTCTCAATTTCATCCCTCGGAATTTAGACCTTGGTGGATGTCACGTAAATGTATCTATACAATAAGATCATATCTAGAAGTAACACTTTCCCTTTTACCACAATATTGTTCACTCATTTTTCATTGGATCATCCTTTCATGGTGAAACATTTTTTCTTTCAAATGGCCTCTGGATCGAAGCTCTTGATCGAAGTAACTTATTAAATTTGGGTGTATGAAATTTTTCATGTGTAAGATGGGTTTTCACACATGATCCTCTAACTGATCAATTTTATCTTTGTACTCTTGATTCCTTGTGAAAAGGCGAGTGGAAGACTCCTTGAACAATTTTTCATTTCCCTCATGAGTTTTAGGTCCTAGAGAAATGGTGCCCATCTTGTAGTTGACTAAGCTCATTTCTTCAATGGGCTTGATTACCTTCGGCATGAAAACTTCCACATATTGGTTTCTTGAAATATAGTTGAAGAAGAATGAAGTTTATTGAGTAAAAAATTTTCTTCCTTCCCTTTACCATTGAGGAAATAGTTAAGGAGTCAGGTACTGTCACCTATTGAACTATGTAGGATTCCTTTGTGATCATTTTTTGTACCCAAGGAAATATATCATTTTTCTCTGGATTGGAAACCCGCATCATTGGTGTTCCTTTCTTGGAGTGAAGAGGTACATCTTGTGTAGGAGGGGCTGATGTGGAAGTAAATGGTAAGAATATCTAGGAATATTGAGGAAATGAAAGGTGAACTAGATTACTTTCCCTAGCTTTACTCCTATACAAGATCTTTTTTTTCTTCACTTTTTGTGAATTTTTTTAGTAGGGATTATGGTTCCATTTCCTTACACTTAAAACTTTCTCCTAAGTGATCTGAGCAGAAGATTTCTCTATGACCTTTGAAGAGGAATGGTTGGATTTTTATTTTAAAGAGTGTGGAAATTTCCATATGCAATAAGGTTAACTCTCTTCTTTATAAACCACTCTCTCGACCTTTTAATGACAACCTCAGTCTTCTCACTTATATCTCATGATTTGTGGATGTTTCATATCACCCGAGGAAGAGGTGAGGCCTTTACTTCTTGATATTATGGGTCATACATTTCCATGCCATTAGCTTGAATGTCTCCCTCATACCAATAAAAATTTAACCTTCTCATTCTCTAAATTCAAAATCATCTATACAATTCACCCAATAGTCTTCAATATGTGGAACATGATGTAACTTGGGGAGTTGAAATGATTCTATATCACTTTAGATATCAAATTCCTCTCTTGAGGTGTATTAATACAAAATAAGAGAAAAGATACATTTTAGGTTCACAACATCAATGAAACCTCTATAGGACAATATTTTGAGGGAGATGGGGAAAGAAATGGCCTTCCTCTTTTAGTTTCTGAACTTACCATGAACATGAGAAATATTCCTACACAACTTGAATGACACAATATTGTTTCCAAGGTATTGCGGGAAGCTTTCATGGGAAAAGATCGAAACAGAAACTCGGATGTAAGAGAAGGTGAAAAACTCTATGAAGTAGGACTGTACCTTTTGATAAGAAAATCCACTTGATGAAATAACCTTGAATGAGGGTTTCCTTCTAATGGTCTAATGAAAAACATTATGAATGCATCATTCACTCTTGTGAAATGTTTGTTACCTTCCTTCGAGATCAATTATGGATACTTTTCAAATGCATGAGCCTTCTAGGAAATATTTTGGGTGAGTGTCAACCCTCTTAATGGCGTCGATATTGAAAGAGTGTAGACCAAATATGAATTCATTGAAAACTTCTTATCACTAATTATCTACCCCAAATATATCCTTTGTTTCCCCTCGATGATGGTGAGTATGAACAAGGCCATCCAATCATGAAAATATATCATTATTTCTTCTACCATTACCCGTATTAGAATTATTATCACATCCAAGAAGCCTTCATGAAATTCACTCCGAAAGAGAGACTTTGGAATATGGGAAGGCTTTCTTCCTTACTTTAACCATGAACCGATACAAGACCCTATAGGTAGGAATCTATTTTGGACCATTCTCTTGATGTAAAATCCTTTTCAATGATGACCATGCTGCTTGATGGGATTTGCATGTATTGAGAAATTTCCTTTAGATTAAACATTACCAAGATTGAGTTATCATTAAACCTTATGGTTCGAGTGTCGGATCATAATTATGGGAGCGTGCGAAAACCAAATCTACAATTTAAGATTTTACCAGATGACCACCTATTGTATATAACTTTCTCATGAATATCTTATCCTATATCATTTCCCTAGGTCTACCTAGCATCTCACCTTTGAGATCTTCTACATCTATGTGGGTAACATCACTATCACCCACCCGTGAGTATTCAAATGATAGAGCCAAGATGGAATTGAGACCCAAAAATTGAATTTCATACTTGATGATGACACCTTTCTGCATTTGGAATGTTTATTTACTATATTTAGAAAATATCCCTTTTTTTCCTTTTTTCACTTTGGACCACCTAGCTTATTGTCTTGGTTTCCTTCGAGAGAACTACTTTTTATAAAAAAATTATGTTTCTAAGAAGTTGCTATTTATAGTAAGTGTTCGTATAAATACTTACTATTTTTATAAAATTCCCTTCCATACCTCGTATCATGAAGAAACCAACTTCATCGAGATAAGTTTCTTCTCTGGATCTCACGTAGGTAAATTCGATCACTAGAATGGTGGAAAATAAAAAATGAAAACTAGGGCAAAAAACTAGGGTTTTTTCACAATTAAAAATTTGGGGCATTCATGTAATCGCAATGACATGCATCTTGAAGGCACCTAGAAAATAATAAGTTTATAAAAATCTCACATCGATCTATTTATTGGATTATGAGATATGAAATTTTTTTAACCCTAGGTACGATGTCATTAAGCCAAAAAATGTGCATGAAATCTTGAAAAAATAAAAATTTCATGAATTATTTTTCTACTTAGAACATGATAACATGAGGGAAAATGAGAGAAAGGAAAATGGAGGAAATATTTATGGAAAGAAAATCAGCGACATCTGGGTGTTTTTATGCATATAGAGGAAGATCTTCAAAAAAATTCTTGTTTTTGTGCTTTATGGGGAAGGGAATATTTTTGTCCCCTTTGGAAAGGGAGGAAAGGTACAAAAATGGTCCCTTAGCCCTATGATGACAAGTGGCATGTATGCATTTGTTGGCGGGTGGGAGAGGAGCTTGTTTTTAGCACCCGAGGGCTAAATTTTGGTCATGTGAGGGAAATTTTTTCTATCCCATTGTAAAGTGGATGAAAGGGATAAAAATGGTACCTTAGCCTCATGGTGACAAGTTGCGGGCATGCATTTTACAGAGTGAGGGCTAGAAAAGTACCAAAAAGGGCTTATTGAGGCTTCTTAGGGTCATGTGGTGGGTCCAAAAGCTTAACTAGGAATGGGGAACCTTTTTCTATCCCCATTCACCCCTTGAAATGGGATGAAATGGAAAAAAAAAATATTCCCCAGCCTCATGTCAACATGTGGCACTAGAAAATTTGGCTAAGTATGGAATTTTTACCTTGAGAAGGACATTGAAGACGGAGTTTCCAGAGCTCCTAGAGTTCTTTATTAATGAACCCTTATATTATTTTGACTCCCAAATTCATCATTAAGAGAATGGGATGAGTCTTAAGGTCTATTTATTCATAAAAACCCAAAAATGGAATTATTTCTTGATATCGCAAGGTGTTCCTGTCAATAATGAGTTATGGAAAGAAATTCATTGGTCTTGTGAAAAATGTGAAAATATCACTATGTAGGAATTGAATTATATTTATAGCGGTATATATTTTTACTGTAATTAAATTTTAATATCCCATAATCATCTCTTGAATCTCGGTTTATTTTTCGAACTATGAGCTCTGTCACCTTCAAAACCCACTTTTATTGAAATTGTTTCTAAACCTTCAAATCTTCCCTAAACTTACCTAAATCACTTGAACAATGTTATTATCTCCTTGATACCACTATCTAGTGAATATGGGCCTTCAACTATGATCCATGAGATGCATAACTTCCTTAGAAATGCTAAAAATATCCATTTCTAAGTTTACTAAAAAATCTTCCTTGAGAGGCATTGTCACGGGAGAAGTTGATGGACTTGTTTTCATTTTTCCAAAACATGGGAAAGGTTAGTACAATAGACGTGACAACTAAAAGAATTAGGATAGACCTGATACAAGGGAAGAACTAATATAAAGGAGGGATCAAAAGGGTTTACAATAAAAAAATTTGACACTAGGGTAAAGTTGTCATGTTTTCAAGTTGAATTTTTACCTTGCAAAAACACATGACAAAAAACCCTCAACAAAATCCTTACAAAAATTGTTGATCAGGTTTGAAAATATTTGAATCTCCTAATTCTATTTACATTATGGGCTTACCGTACTAGAATTCAAACTCCTACAAGCACTAATCCTCTCTCTTTAGTCTACGAAATCAAATATGCTCTTCTACTTGAAGTCTAAATTCCATCTCTACATGTTTCTATTAAAGATTTTATCCACTGGGAAGAATATTTTCAAGAATTTATCTTTCAACTAGAATTATTAGATGAACACCGACTAACCACCCTCAAACATCTTAATGTATATAAATAATGAATTAAACATGCATGATAAACATCTTAAATAACACAAATTTAATATTGGTGATCTTGTCCTTAAAGAAAATAAACATGTCACAAATATGGAAAAGAGTAAACATGGAAAATTTATTCCAAATTTCCTTGGACCATATATTATCACTCATAAATATGGGTCTGGGGCATATCACTTAGCCTCTCTTGATGGGAAACTTGAAAAGGATCCTCTTAATGCCTTGCACTTGTGACCTTTATGTCATTAGCATATCTATCTACGTGAACCTAGTCCAACTAAGATCCCTCATTTTCAACACCCACCAATATCCCTTACCCTAGTAATGATTTGGAATTATGTGTTCTCCTATCATTATATCTAATATGACTTTAAATATGGGATTTACGGCCCTACTCATAACATATTCAACATGGACAAGTTCCCTCAATTGCGATGGGGACCCCAAAATTATTACTCCCTACTTCACTAAAAACAAAAACATCAGAACCACCCTCCGTAAATGGTCTCTAAGGCCAAAACTTAGCTAATATAATCAAAATATAGACTGCTCCCTCGAAGGACAACTATCAATAAAAAATATATACACTATCACCATCAAAATATAAATATAGTATTATAGACTATTCCCTTGAGGATGAATACTCAATCTAAAAAAAATCCACATACATGGTGACACAATTGAAAGTTTTACATATTGATAATATTATATAAATATGCCTGAATACTTTATCATCCTAGGGAATCTTCCTTCATCGATCAAATTTCCCTTAAAGTCACAGGATTTTTGCATCAATTAACCCAGACAATCTAAAACAAAATATATTTGGGGTAAAACCTAATAACCTACTGGCGAGAAATTTTTTTGATATAAAAATTGATGGGTATCTTGCCATTAGTTTGGGAATATAAGTCCCTCTACTTGAATGGTGTAGCTCCATTTTATTTTGAGTGAAAAAAAAATGAAATATGTTGTTGGCCTTGAGGGTCGGGGATCCAACAGGCACACTCCACTGTACACTGTGAAAATTATTGCAATTTCTTACAAGGGAGGAATTTTATAGATGGTGGGGGAAGGGAGTGAGAAATAAGAGAGGAAAGACTAATTCTGTAAGTAGAAAATCAGATTCTTGCCAAAATTAATCAAAAATTTCACATACACAATTATAGAAAGAAACAACTATGTTTATGACACCAACGATGAGTGGAAACCATGCATACAAAGCTTCACACATTCATACATCTGAAAAGGAAATAATTCCTTCCTTAATTGACATCTTCCAAAAAAATTTAATGTAAAGGAAGAGAGGAAAAATAAATTCAAAAAATAGAAGAATTTCATCTCTTTCATATATCTCAAGAAATAATCACCTTGTACAAAATTTGATCAAACTTTGAGCATAAATAATTGACCACCCTTAAGAAAGAGGGTGTCATTACATTATATAGACTAATAAATGACTCTTCACCTATCCCCCATGTGTCCTTTCACTTGGCTTTTCCACATATGAACTTTGGTATTCCTAGGAAAGAAGATTAAGTCCCCTTTTATAAAATAACGGGGACTCATTACATTTTTATATTATAGTCACATTAATGAATAAGAAAAAAGTGAATAAGATAAAAAAAAGTGCACCCCAAACAAATAATTAGAAAATGAAGGAAAGAGGGGGAGGGGAAGGAAAGAGAGAAAGAAGAAAGAAGAGAGAGAGGACTATTTTGATGAAGATCCCACCACTGATGGACTCTTGGAAATTTCTGCGGTGAAATATCAATGCCCTTGAATTATTTACTAAATATTTCCACCATCGATGCCATTTATTTCTCCCGAGGTCTTGAGGGATGTAGATGAAACCTAGTGACTTGATCCACTTCTCTGTGAGAGATTTTATGTTATTGCAAAGAGTTGGAAGAAAGGTTGAAGTAAGAATTTTCTTGGGAATATTTTGGTGTTTGGATGTCTTGCTCATGTTTACCTTTGGGTCTTATAGACTGCTCGGTCTCATGGATGTCATTAAAAATTACATTCATTCATTCATTCATGCTTAGAATTTTTCAATGGCGGTGCAACTCCCTTAGGTTCGACCACATGGAGGGCCGCGCTCGTTTAGGGACTCGCCCTAAATTTTACCTCTAGAGTTGCATTGAAGAGACATGTGGAGGCCACGTTGGCTCTTTCCATGCTTAGAATTTTCAACGGTCGGTGTAAATTTCTCGAACCCTAGGCATGTGGAGAGGTTGTGATCATTTGGGGACCTGCCTCTAGATTTTAATTTTGAAGTTACACCAAAGAGACACATGGAGGCATCTGCTAGCCTTTTTATACTTATTTGATTTGGTCCTTGAGTGAAAAAATAAGAACTTCAGTTTTGAGGATGGACAAGTATCGTAAGACTTCAGAGAGATGGTGGTGATCAATTTTAGCCGTCGTGGCCTCTTTCGGAAACTTGCCGCATGCAGATAAACAAAGGGGAAGCCCAAAAAATTCCATAGTTAGGGGGATGTTTGGAATGACAGGAGGGGCAAATACTGCTTGTTGGTGACTAGATGAAATGTGAGGCTTGGAACTAGTTCCTGCTTCCCATGTCCTGGAGAAAGGTGGGTTTTCCCTGGGAGAAGGAATTGGCTGAGGTACTTGAAATTCCCTCTCAGAATGAGGGGCACAATGCATCAAATGTGTGGATAGCCGAGTTGCAAACCTTCCTCTGCTATCCCGAGATGAAGAAAGTGCTTCCCTTGAGTGGCAAGTAGAAATAGATTGGTCTTCTTCTCCATGAAAGATGATGACTGGAGACTGAGTGGAGATGCTCGGTGATCAATCTGAAATAATTGTTAATCAAAATCAGAAGGAAATGTTTTAGATAACCTGCCAAAAGTGAAGACCGGATGTCCGGTCAGATGCAGGTGAAATACATCGAAGAGACTCATGTTTCATACACCTGGCAGTACGAGATGAAGTTCATAAATATCATTTTCTAGAACATTTTGTAATGAACAAAGTATTCCTTGGAATATTCTTGTTTTTGGGGGAAATATTTGAAGTAAAGCAAGTGATATAAAAGTATGAAAAGGCCATGGAAGGGAAGAGGGGTTAATTTTTCTGAAATTTAGTCAGAGAGAAAAAAGGAGAGAAGAGCTAAGAGAAGCCATTTTTTAAGGATTTTTTTGAGAAACCAGTTACTTCTTGTGTGCCTTTCAAAATTTATCATGTCAAGTTGGTTGCAAATGTATAGCCATTGACAAAACTTTGAGATTGTAGACAAACTTTCCCTTATTGATCAAATTTGAGAAACCTTGAGTAATTCATGTAGATCAGTGAATTATGTTATGTCCATTTTCATCTTGAGATATTTTTAAATAGTTATCTATGTGCCTGTTGTAGTCTTACATTAGAAATCCTTTGAAATCACACAAAATATCATCCTCATGACAAGTATTGTGGCATTTGCAATTACATTATGAAGAGATATTTCATTTCATAATGCGATAAGTGATTTAAATTCACTTTATTGTCATTTTAATGATACAGATTTTTTCAGTTCATGAGTGTATCATGAGCGTGATAAAGTAGGGATTTTGTAAAGTTTAATCGAGTCTTTAACATGAGTTATTGTGTTAAAACCTTGAATAATGTGTGAAGCTGTGTGTCTTTGAGATTTCATAGATGCACAATTTTCTATTTGAAGATTCGTCTTTACTATTTGAAGCTATTTGTCTTTTTGCCTTGTGGATCTGTTAACATTTGTTTAAAAGTTCTTAGATATTTGGTATAATCAACTTTATCCTACTTAGCCTCCTAACCACAAAATACATATCCTGAAAGTGAACCATATATGAACTACCCCTCCTTGCACTACCTATTCATAAATCTTTGAGGAATTTTTTTGATTTACCCATACCTTACCTCAATATGTAGGAGAAATCAGTTTTTACCATTGCCTTTAGTAACTTGGATCTTGTTCAGAAGGTTTCTTCATCCTCTAAAGTGACAACTCGTGAGAGTTAGATTACGTTGTATTGACCATACCTTTTGAAGATCTCATATCAATTTTGTGAAAGGAAATAAAATACTATAAATCTGCACATATTATCCACCAATATGGGTTACAAAATGGGTCCTCACATACTGGTTGAAGGCACAACCTAAAGTAGTCAGGGTAGGTCAAACCATGTTCATGATGCTATCCAATTCTTTCATGCTTGAGTGAATGAAGATTTAACTAAATCCTTCCCTAGCTACAAAATGACTCACACTCTGATTTATCTGTCTCCAAACATCTTGTTCAAACTATGGTACTACTCAATCAAAAAGGGAGAATCAATTTTGGTACAAACACTAATCTAGTGCCATTACTAGGGAGTATTTCTACAAATTCATACATGTAGTGACCTTGGTAATGTTTCTTACATGATTTAAGTAGAATTCTATTGTTTAAACATCATCCTTTGCTAAGATTTGTAATATTTGTGCAAGATCACAAGTTCATTGTGCAATATTTCTAGTTTATAGCAGTTATTGTACTAAATTTGCATCAATAGTGATAAATGTGGGTAAAGGAAGGTTGGATCTGCTAAGCTTTGCAGAAATTAAGTATTGATAGACATTTGACAAACTACTTATAGTGCATTTGCACATCTAAGGTGAGAATCCTTAGTGGTGACTCCAAATTGGTTTAAAATTTTGATGATTACCAGTGTCTTAACCTGTGTCAAGTGAAATTTGTCATTAATATTTATAAAGTTTGGAGGGAAGAAGGTATTTCTTCACTAGGGATCCTACTAGAAATTTATTTCCAGAACTAGGAAGAGTGAATTCAGAAGGAAAACAAGTATGGAAAGTGGTTGGAAAACAAGAATCAAGAAATGAGATATCAATTTTGAAAGGTGATCAATCTGTGGTTGAAGATTACCATATGTCTTCAAGTGATTATGAACCAATTAGTCCTCATGTAAATTTAAATTCCCCTACTGGAGAGGGGCCATCATTTGTGTCTGAAAAGTGTGTCTCTCAGTTTTTCCTTGCTTCTTCCGAGGTTGATAGGTTTTTCCAAGAAAATAAGTCATTAGAGGATATTTACTTTAAGAGTTATACTCCTATGCCCCAGAGACCCCTTGTCCCTTATCATTTTTATTCTCCTACAATGTCACCTCCTCAAGGCAATATGGCTCAGCCTCCACCTAGACCTTTTTTTTTCAATACTTTTGGACCAATAAATTTTAGAGGTATGGTTAGATATCCTAATATGGTGCCACAAGATGTCAGAAATAGGTTGCCAAAATTTCAAGGGAATAACGCCATCACTGGTGACCAACATTTAAGACTCTTTGTCAATATGATGGAAGATTTTGAAATTGAGTTTGAAGACATGTATATAAAGTTGTTCATTCATACTCTTGAAGAGGATGCATGTGATTGGTACAAGGATTTACCAAATAATTCAATAGATTCATGGACCGAGATGAAAAAAAAATTAGACTACAATATGGGGATAAGATTGATCCCAGGTTCCTTCTATCTGAGTTTGAAAATATAAAGAATAACCCAAACGAATTTGTTCATGATTTTAATACTAGATTCAACAAGACCTTGAATAGATTACCTATAATCCTAAGGCCAAGTGATGAGTCTTTTTGATAAAATATTATGACGCTTTTGATAAAAAGGCTGCTTATTACTTGAGAGATAAGAACCCGAGAACATTGAGGCATGCTTTCACCATGGCCTTACAAATATAAAATAACATCAAAGTAGTTGGAAAGCCTCCTAAGAGAGAGGGTGTCAAGTTGATCAATCATGAGAGGCCTCAATCAAACAAGATGTGGATTTGGAAGAGGTTGTGAAGACTTTGGCTAGAGTGGTTAAAGAGATATCCTACAAATTGGCCAGAGCAAAAAAAGGGATAGGATAGAGTTCCCAGGGTTAGCACAAGCCACACGGTCAGGAGAGATTTGGAAATCATCCCAGAGGTGATCATAGATCAGATGATAGAGGAAAGGGCCCATGGGATTAGGAAATAAACAACCTCAACCAGGGAAAATAGATTGGTTCCTGATCCTTTGACTGCTAGGATTGCTACCATTGAAGAGGCTAGTGTTATTGAGTGGTGTGATAGGTGTTTCTTACCACATTCCCCATGTGATGTAGATAAGGAAGTGGAGGAAAAAAATGTTCATGAGGCATGTGGTGACGTGTGTATAATGGAGTGCCCTGGGAACTCACAACATGGGTCAACATCAACTGAATTGATAAGTTCAGAACTATTGAAAATTTGTCGGATTGTGTTCACCGGGTATTACATCTTCCTCCTGTTAATACTTTTGAAATTGATATGGTGCAAGAATTTGAATTGTCTAATCATGATTTTGAATACTTAAGGGATTTGATGATTACAAATTATGATCGGCGAATCCCTTCCAAAGAGGAGAGGCAACTATTGATGAATGCAAAGTAGTTTCTCGGGAGAAAGAATATAACACTAGAAGTAAGGAATTCAAAGAGGAAGGGCCACAAACCAAGCCAAAAATTATAGGTCTTACCAATATCCCAAAGGAAAACCCTAAGAAAGATACATCTGGAAAATGCCTAATCACCCCAAATAAAACTTGTGCTCCTGCCCATGCCCAGACTCTGAAAAATCCTATATTATCAAATGAAATTGTGAATCTTCCTCCTAATACTATCCTACCCAAATATATTCCTTGTGACATAGCCCAAATATTGATTCAGATCAAGGTTATTGTTCCCATTGTTGAATTACTTAGGATCCTTAAGCATAGGAAAAGGGAATTCAAATATTTGGGATTTAAGGAAGAAAAGATTACTCAGGGAAAAAGTGTAAACAATGTAGAGATTCCTCCTATTATTGCAAAATTAGAAGTACCACAAGCATTGGATGAACTGGGTGAATCACCTGAGATATATTTGGGCACATCTCTGGTTGAATCTTAACTTGATGTGGATCCATTTTATACCACTTTAATTATTAAGGATAGGCTAGTGCATAGTTGTATGTTTAATTCAGGAGCCTCATGTAATGTAATGCCTCTTGAGGTGATGAACGAGTTAAATATCAAAGTAACAACAACTTTTGGGAAGTTTACTGCTATGGATTCAAGATAAGTGCTAGTAATTAGATATGTCAAAGGAATGGCGGTAACTACTAGCGACTTATCGAGGAAAATTCCATTGAATGCCTTTGAATTGCTCACATTGTCATGATTTTTCCCTAAATTGAAACAAATTTCCAAGTTCCCCTCTTTTGTGCCCTAATTTCTTCATTTTTTTGGGTTGAGCCATTTTCCCTTTGTCAAATTCATGCAAAAATTAAAGTGGATCAAATCTCAAGTTGTTTGCTATTAAAATCTCATTCCCAGGTCGTAAACAATGTAAAATCATGCTTCACTTGATTTAAAACTGAGAAATCTACCCTCCTTGTGAAATTTTTTTGATTTCTAGGGCATCTCCTACATTTTTACATTTTGATGGGCATACGGGTGTCATTTTCCCATCAAATTCATCCTTCCATCCTTTTGATGATGTGGTAGGTTTCTATTGGCCTGGGGGTGGTCGGGAAAATGTTATAAGTTGTTACTTTTTGAAAAATTGACAAAGGAAAATTTTGCTCCGCGGCCCCGCATTGCTCTTAGTGATGTGCCTACGTGGCATGATTTGATTGGTTGGAGGATTGGTGGGTGGCGGGGGTCACTTAGAAAATTTTCTTCCATTTTGGAAAATTTCTCGAAGTCATTTTTTGGTCTAAAGGCCCGTCCAATGGGAAGGACACGGGGGCGGGGGGGGGGGAGTTGGAGAAAAATTTTGATTCGGGGTTTTGGGGGAAAATTTTGACCCGAGGGCCCGCATCCAATGAAAAGAGGACACGTGTCCAGGAGGGTCAAATGGAGAGGTGAAGAGTTGGAAAAATTTGAAGTTTTTGGCTTCAAAATGCCAAAGGAAAAATTTGGCCCGAGAGCCTGCAACGAATTGGAAGGTGACACGTGGCACAGGAAGGTCAGGTGGGTGGAGGAGGACTTGAAAATTTTTATTGTTTTTTGCCTCGGATGCCAAGGTAAAATTTTGACCAAAAGGCCCGCCTCCAATAAGATGTGGACACGTGTCCAGGAAAGTCAAGCATGGAGGGGTGGAGTTTGTGAAAATTTTGAAGTTTTTAACTTCAAAATGTTATAGTTAAAATTTGGCCGAGAGCCCGACTCCAATTAGAGGAAGACACGTGTCCAGGAGGTGAGATGGAAGAAGGGGCTGAAGGAAAATTTATGAATTTTTGCCTTTATGTTTGTAGGGTAAAAATTGAAAAATGGGCCCACCTCCAATGAAAATAGGACACGTGTCCAGGAAAAGGAGGCGGGGAGGTGTTTTTTGGATTTTTTTCCTTTGGAGGAAAATCAAAGTTAAAATTTTAGCAAATTTTGTAAAGAATCAAAAAAAACGTGTCCACAAGGGTAAAATGGATTGGGCAAACTTTGTGAAAGTTTTGAAGTGTTTTAACCAATCAAGGGGACAAAAGTAATTTTCACGCCAAAAAGGGAAAAAGGACATGTGCAAAAAAGGGCCGGAGGAGGATTTTTTGTGCTCACGGAGGAATGAAGGAAAACTTGGAGGAGGGTTGGCTCAGTAGCGAATGGGAATGGGAGCCCGCCCATGTGGGAGAAGAAGCAATGGGTGTTCGAGGCTCGTTCGAAGGTTTTTGAGGTTTTGAAGAAATTTTCCTTTTCTCAAAAAAGGAGCAAATTTCATTATTTTGGCCCATGGCTTTTAGTAGGGTCCACCTAAGGACACGTGGCGGGTCGAGGGGGCAAGTGGGGAAAATTTTCAAAATTTTCCCGAAGTTCAAAAAGGTTTAAAATGCATTTTAAGGATTGGGGGCCCACTCCAATCATGTTTGGACACGTGTCCCACCTCGTCCAAAGGAAAAAAGGTAATATTTGAGGATCTAATCGGCCATGTGGATGGCGGAAAATTAAAGTTGATTTTTAAATCAATGGTCACTATGTGTAATTTCATTTTGGGCGCCATGGAAGCTCCAGGAAGTTTGGATTCACCATTTCTGCACCAATTCACATGAAATTTTATATGAATTCACATCCCCTCGGCCTTCTGAATGCAATGGCATCATTTATTTGAGCTAATTTGGTGCCCTATAGTGTTTTTCATGAAATATTTTTCTCATCCCGTGTAAAAAATGTGAAAGTGAAAATAAAAGTTGCAGAGGTAAAAATGATGAAGTAAAAGGTGGAAAATGATTACAAATGCATGTTGGCATGTCTGAATGCCAAAAACGTGACCCTGGGATGGATAAGGATCCAAATTCATGCAATATTTTAAAATATTTGTGCATCCCTGGCAATTTGTGAGTTGTTTTATAGTTTGATGTCATTTTCATGAAATGGATAAGAGTTTTGTAACAAATTTGATCCCTTGAGCATATTCTTTGCTTGGGATGCAAGGATCCAAGCTGGCATGAGGTATAAAATGTATTTTTCAAGGATTTGTAAAAGGATGGGGAGAAAAATAGAGGAGAGACTTAGAATTTTCACAAGAAAAAATAAGAATAAATCCATTTCTCTGGAGAAAACCACCTGAGAGTCATTTTCAATTCCATCTTTGTATCAAATTTCATCATGTTGAGTTGGTTTCAGTTGTAAAGCCATCAACAAGCTCTGAGATTGTTCTCATGACTTTCCCCTACTGATGTATCTGATCATTTTCTGGATTATCTGGTTCATTCTCTTGGCAAATTTTGCATATACTTATGTTTCAGAATGTTTTCAGTTTATGTTTCTTGCTCATGTTGCAATCTTGTATTTAGGATCTCTATGATCATACAGGGTCTCATTTCTTGTTGATGTTTTAATGGCATTTGCAATCTTATATTCAGAAGAGCTTTCATCTGATAGAAGATAAATAGATTTAAAATCATTTTACTGTCCTTGAATAATGAGACTATTTGTAAACCTTTGGGTGCACCTCAGGTCATGATTGAATAGGGACTCCTGGATACTTTCTTGTATTTTTCTTCAAGATTTTGTGGCAGGTTATCAAAGGTTGTGTGGAAGAGTGCAGATTTGGGCCTCCATTTGTGCACATATCCTGGTTGAAGGAGCATTTAAAATCTCTGGAAGTGTTCTTGTTGTGTAGGTGTTACAAATTTCTTGCAAAGGTTCTCAAAGAAGTTGGTGGTTCCTAGCTACTCTTGTCCTAACATCTCCACATAAAATTTCATTCAAACTAACTCATCCTACCTATACTACCCCTACATTGCATTGTGTGTCAACAAAAGAATACAATCCTTCCACCAAAATGCACAAAGTATATCAGGGTTTCATCATGTCTTTAGTAGCCTTAGCCTTGTTTTGAAAGCATTTCCATCATTTAGTAGTGACAACTCCTTTGAGTTTGGATAATGGATGCTTGATCATGTTTTCACAAGGCCTCTTCCATACCATATGCAAAACACAAGGATATCTCCATCTCCTTTACCATATAAGGGCTGCAATATAGGTTCTCTTGCCTTGGTTGATAGGCACAACCTAAAATAGTGAGGGTTAGATCAAAACCCTTTTGAAGGTGCTATCCACTCCCTCAAATCTTGAATGCAAACAAGTAGATAGGTGTGCTCCCCTAGCTACAAATGACATACAAACCATCTATCTATCCTTGAGTGTCTTGTGCAAGTTCATGATGTTGTTCAAGTTATGAAGGAGATTAAATCTAGATACCAACACCTAAGTGGTGCGTTTTTGGGGACTTTTTTGGAATTTCTTGGTGGTTTTGAAGTGTTTGAAAGGTTTGAGCATTTGTGTGATCAAGTATTTGAGCTGTTACATTCTTGAGATATCATTTCATACTTCAGATCTGCATGTTTTGGGTAAAAAGATTTCAAACTCAGCTTGCTCTTCTCATTTACTAGCAGTTTATATGATTTGGATGCATTGTTTTTGGTTGAATCAAGAAGAAGAAGATCTGATTTGTAAATCCTTGCAAAGTTTTCAGTCATAGCATACATTTGACAAAATATTTTAGTGCTTTCTTACACAACTAAGGTGGAAATCCTTAGTGGTGACTCCATGTTGTTTGGATCTTGAAATACCAGTTGTCTTACACATTTCTGTCATTTGAAACTTGTTGTTTAAATCTGTCAAGTTGGAGGGAAGGAGATCCCTCTTCATCAAGGACTCTTCTAAGAAGTTTCTCACCGAATCAAGAAGCTCAAAACTAGAAGGAAGAAGAGTGTGGAAAGTGGTTGGTGATTTGGTTGCAAGGAAAGAGATCCCCATAGTTGAATTTGAAGGAGAGCAACTGTTATTGAAGATTATAATTCTCTTCAAGTAGATCTGATTCAGGAAATCTTCTTGCTGATTTTCATTCTCCATCAGGTGAGGGACCTTCTTGTGTATTTAAAAAACTTTCTCCTAAATCTGCTCCTGTGGTTTCTAAGTTTGCTAAAGTTTATCAAGAGAGAGAGCCTTTGGGGGGTTATCATTTTAAAGATCACTCATCTATTCCAATCAGACCCATTACTACTCCAACCAGCTTGTTTCACCTCCAAGATCACCCCCACCAAACAATATGGCTCAGCCTAGACCTCCATTTGTTGTTAACACCTTTGGTCCTATAAATTTTGGAGGAATGGATGGTTATCCAAATGTTGTCCCACAAGATGTGAGAAATAGGTTACCAAAATTCCAAGGTAACAATGCCATTACGGTGATCAGCATCTCAAACTATTTGATAATATGATGGAAGATTTTGAGATAGAATTTGAGGATGTGTATATCAAGTTGTTTATCCATACACTTGAAGAAGATGCTAGGGATTGGTACAAGGCTCTACCTGATAACTCTATTGATTCATGGACTGAGATGAAAAATGCATTTAGATTGCAGTATGGTGACAGGACTGATCCTAGATTTCTTTTGTCTGAATTTGAAAATATCAAGAAGAACCCAAATGAGATGGTCCATGACTTCAATACAAGATTCAATAAAACATTGAGAAGGTTTCCTGTCATTTTGAGGCCTTGTGATGAATCTTTCTTGATCAAATATGTAGATGCATTTGATAAAAAGGCAGCCTATTACTTGAGAGACAAAAATCCTACAAACTTGAGGCAAGCTTTCACCATGGCACTCCAAATTGAAAATAATATTAAAGCTATTGGTAAACCACTTAAGAGGGATGGTGTGAAGCTGATAAACCCTGAGAAGCCTCAAGCTAGCAAGGGTGCTGATTTAGAAGATGTTGTAAAACTTTGGTAGGGGCTGTTAAAGAAATCTCTTACAAATTAGCCCGGGATGAGAAAGGAATTGGGAAAAGTTCACAAGGACAACAAAGAACTCAAAACCATGATAGATTTGGCAATCATCCTAGGGGTGATCAAAGACAAGATGATAGAGGTAAAGGGCCTGTTGGATCTGCAAATAGACAACCCCAAGCACGTGAAAATAGAGTGGTGCCTGACCCTCTGACTGCAAGAGTTGCTGTTGTTCAAGAAATTGCTGATATGGATTGGTGTGATAGATGTTTTCTTCCTCATCCTCCATGTGAAATGGACCAGCAAGATATTGATGATGATAATGAGAATGAAATGGATGATGACATTTGTATGATGGGCAGCTCTTTAGGCTCACAACAAGCAAGCAACATCAACAGATGTGATAAGTGCAAGGACTGCTGCAACCTTTTGGGATTGCATAAAGAGGGTACCATTTCTTTCTCTTCCTCAAACTCATGATGTAGATGTAGTTCAAGCCTTTGAAATTCCTAATAATGACTTTGAATATCTAAGGGCTTTAATGATCAAGAAGTATGATGGTGGTATTCCTTCGGAGGAAGATAGACAATTGTTAATGAATGTTGTGGTTGGTCAAGAGAAAGAGTACAATACTAGAAGTAAAGTTGTTAGAGGAGCTGGTCCTCAAGCCAAACCAAAGACACCCTTGCTCACAAGCATTCCCAAAGACAATCCTAGAAAAGAAACAATTGCCAAGAACCCTGTTGTCCCATGCAAAAATATCAGTCCTCTTCATGCCCAGGCTGCCAAGAATACTTCTCCATCTGATGAACCTTCTTGTTTCCCTTCCAATGTTGTCTTACCAAAGAATGTTCCATATGATATAGCCTAGGTTTTGAGCCAAATTAAAGTGAGTGTTCCAATTATTGAATTGCTTAGAATTCTGAGCATAAGAAGAGAGCATTTGAGTACTTGGGATTGAAAGAAGAAAAGATTACCCCAAGTAGAAATGTAAATGTTGTTGAGAATCCTCTTCAAAGCATTGTTGGCCTTGAAACACCACCACCAATGGAAGATTTTGGAGAGGCACCTGAAGTATATTTGGGAACATCCTTGGTTGATTCCCAATTGAATGTTGATCCATTCTTCACAACTTTTCTCATAAAAGATAGGTTGCTTCACAATTGCATGTTTGATTCCGGTGCATCATGTAATGTCATGCCTCTAGAAGTCATGAATGAGTTGGATATCAAGGTGACAACAGCATATGGGAAGTGTACAACCATGGATTCAAGGGAAGTGCCGGTTGTTGGATGTGTGAAGGGTTTAGTAGTGCAACTTGCAGCCTATCCGGGTAAGAATTTAAAACTTGATGTTGTAATTGTTGATTGCCCTGCCAAATGGGGTATGCTTTTGTCAAGAAAGTGGGCTGCAAGTGTTGGTGGTAGTGTTCAAATGGACATGTCTTTCACCACCATTCCCATTGAGGGCAGCCTTGTCAAACTCTATGGTGAAAAGAAGATGTTACACTTGATTGAAGATCCCAACAATGCTTCTTATGAAGTGTTGTTTGCTGATGTAGATGTTGACAACTTCATTGGTTTTGCTGATGGAAAAGAGAATAAGATGGAAAATCAGAGTGCCTTGGTATGGTAGGTTCTCCATGGACATTACTATTTGATGGAGCTTGCTCCAAATTTGGCAATGGTGCTGGTATAGTGTTGGTTTCTCCTAGTTTGGAAGAGTTTCCTTTCTCCTTCAAGCTCAATTTTGAATGCACTAACAACATTGCTGAGTATGAGGCATTATTATTGGGATTAAGGATTGCATGGAAATATGGAGTGAAGGATATTGTTGCTAAAGGGGATTCAGAGCTGGTTGTCAAGCAAGTAAGAAAGTTGTATGCTACAAAAAATCAGCGTATGAAACAATATAAGCATGTTGTTTGGGACTTGATTGAAATGTTTGATTCCTTTAACATTGTTTACCATGATAGAAGTCTTAATGTTGCTGTTGATAAGTTGGCTGT
Organism: Taxus wallichiana var. yunnanensis; assembly: GCA_018340775.1. Classification (NCBI taxonomy): domain Eukaryota; kingdom Viridiplantae; phylum Streptophyta; class Pinopsida; order Cupressales; family Taxaceae; genus Taxus; species Taxus wallichiana. The sequence continues at coordinate 313,708,889 of CM031242.1, forward strand.
CCTTGGTTCTAGATTTGACAATTGCACCATTTCACCTTTTTGTGAATATAACATTGAAGTGCTAACAAGGCCAGTTGTCCCGGATAATGTGAAACATTGGCAGATTTTTGATAATGATGCCCAAGTATTGAGATTCTTACAATGCCAAGGTGAGTTTTCTGGTCATAATATTGATTGGGAACCAATGGTATGCATGAATGAAGGTAGAGAAACTTTGTTTGACAAGGATATTATACAATTGAAGACAAACACCATTCCCAAAGGTCTTGTTGCACTTGAATCCAATTTTAACAATGTTGATTGCATCATAAATAGAAAGATGTCTGCTTCAAGGGATGTGGAAGAGCACAACTTGGGAACCAAGGATAAACCAAGGAAGATCTGGTTGGGCAGCCATCTCAGCAAAGAGGAAAAATAGTCCTATGCCCAACTTTTAAAGAAGTATCAAGACTGCCTTGCCTGGTCTTATTCAGAGCTGAAGGCATATAGAGAAGATTTATTTCAGCATGAGATTCCTCTTGAGGCCAAAACCAAGCCATTTAGACAAAAAAAAAGGCCTATTAACCCACTGCTTTCCATGAAAATGCAAGAAGAGTTGAAGAAATTGAGAGATGGTGGCATCATTCAGCCTACTAGATACTCATCTTGGGTGGCAAACCTTGTCCCAGTTAGAAAGAAGAATGGAGATATCAGACTTTGTGTGGATTTTAGGAATCTAAACAAAGCATCTATGAAGGACAATTACCCCTTTCCAAACATGGAGAATATGTTGCAGCTTGTAACAGGGTCAGAGATGCTTTCTACTTTGGATGGTTTCTCCGGATACAATCAAGTAGTTGTCAAAGAATCAGAAAGACTTAAGACAACCTTCACTACTCCTTGGGGGACTTATGTTTTTGTAAGGATGCCTTTTGGATTGATGAATGCTGGTGCTACTTTTCAAAGGGAAATGGATGTTGCCTTTGCTGGTTATATCAATGAATTTATTGTAGTTTACCAAGATGATGTGACTATTTTTTCAAGGCAGCGAGGAGACCATTTGCAACACCTAGAGAAGATGCTAATCAGATGTAGAGAGTATGGCATTTCACTTAATCCAAAGAAGTGTCATTTTGGCATGTAAAAGGCCAAGTTTTTGGGGCATATTGTGTCCAAAGAAGGTGTTATGATAGACCCTGAGAGAGTGGAAGCAATCAGCAAAGTGCCCATTCCAAGAACCAAGAAAGGTATCCAATCTTTCTTTGGCCAAATAAATTTCATTAGAAGGTTTGTTTCCAATTTTTTGAGCTAACTCTTCCAATCACAAGCATGCTAAGAAAGGATCAAGTTATCAAGTGGGAGGAGGCTTGCCATTCAAGATTTTGAAGGAATAAAGGATGCACTTAAGCATGCACCTATTTTAGCAGCCCCAAACTACAAGAGACCTTTCCAAATCTTTTCTTTTGCCTCTGAATTCACTATTGCTTCAGTTTTGTTACAAAAGGATGAGAATGGAGCTGAGAGGCCTATTGCCTTCTTTAGCAAGGCTTTACAAGTAGCTGAGTTGAAGTATACAATCATGGAAAAATAGGCATTTGCATTGGTAAAAGCAACAAAGATTTTTAGGCCCTATATATTGAGTTCAAAAGTTGTTGCTTATGTTCCCCACACCATGGTTAAAGACATCTTATCAGACATGGAGATATCATCAAAAGAGATGTAGATGGGTCAAAAAATTACAAGAATATGATATAGATATCCAAACAACAAAGCTGGTAAGAGGTTTGGGTCTTGCCAAGCTCATGGCTGAGAGCAATTTGCAAAATGTAGAAGTAAATCAGCTAGAGGAAGAAAGGGCAGATCTTCTTGACAAATTGATGAGGTCTGAGTGGTACAAAGATGTGATTTTCTACCTCAGACACCTATGTTGTCCTAGTCACTTGAATAAAAATAGAAAAGAGCCCTCAAGCTGGCTTCTCAAAAATATATCATAACAGACCTTGGGCTGGCTTGGAAGAACCCTGAAGGTGTCCTCTTGAAATGCATAACTGAAGATGAAGCTCCCAAGTTGATTGCTGATTTCCATGGGGGAGTTTGTGGAGGAAATTTTTTGGGAGAGTGACAACACATAAGATTTTAAGAGCTGGTTATTGGTGGCCTACTCTTTTTAAAGATGCAACCCAGCTGGTTAGAAAGTGTGATAGTTGCCAACATTTTTCAAGAAGATTGAAAGCTTCAGGCTCCCTTCCTTTGCAGCCTGTATCAATTGAAGCTCCTTTCAAACAATGGGGAATGGATTTCATTGGTGAGATTTCAGATCCTTCTAGTGCTGGTCATAAATGGATCCTTGTAGCAACTGATTATTTTACAAAATGGGTTGAGGCAATTCCATCTAGAAAAGAAACACACCAAGTGGTAATGGATTTCTTATTGAATCATATCATATGCAGATTTGGAGTTCTAGTTAAGATTGTATCTGATAATGCCATGTGTTTTAGAGCCAAGCCTTTGATGGCAATGTGCAATGAATATGGGATAAATCTGACTTATTCTTCAAACTACAATCCACAAGGGAATGGACAAGCTGAGTCAAGTAATAAGAACTTGCTCAAGATCATTAGAAGGACCTTGGAAATCAACAAGAAGAAGTGGGGAGAGCAATTGAAATTTGTAGTTTGGGCTGATAGAATAACTCCAAAAAGAGCAACTGGTAAAAGTCCATTTGAATTGGTGTATGGAACTCAAGCATTGCTGCCCTTACACTGCAATTATCCACTTTTCAGTTTTCCCAACAGTTGGAAGATCAAGAACATGGCCCATATGAATCAAGGATCAATCAAATCATTGAGTTGGATGAAGAGAGAAGGGCTTCTCACCAAAGGCATGTCATATTTAGAGAGAAATTGAAGAAGTTGTTTGATAAGAAGGTCACTCCTAGAGCCTTCAGTGTTGGAGATCTGGTTTTGCTGTGGGATAGTAGGCATGAAGACAAGGGAAAGCATGGAAAGTTTGATGCTCTATGGATGGGCCCTTATGCCATTGATATTAGGATTGGAGAAAATACATTTTTTCTCAAGGATTTGGATGGGGATTTGTTGGAGCTGCTGTTAATGGTAGACATTTAAAACATTTCTTGGATTAAATCCCCATGTGAGGTATCCACAAGTTGTACATTTTGTATAGTCCTTTTTTTGTTTTGTCTTTTTTTGTTGTTGGCTTGTGGTTTGCCCTTTTGTCCTTGGCAACCATTTTTGGTCTAGTTTTCTCGGCCTATTTTTGGTGAAATTTCTAGTTTTTGGGGCTGCTCTGCATTTTTAACTCCTTGCCCAATGGATTTTTGGCACTTGGTCTATGTTGTGATCTTGTGGCACTCATTGGGAGTGCCCATCCCCAAGCAAGAGCCAATGTTGGTGCAAATTCTAAGTTTTCACACTTTGCCCTAATTTTCTATATCCATTTTTTGCTCAAAAAATGTTTCATTTGCTCAAATTGGTGACCAATTCATATTTTCCAATTGAATGCCTTTGAATTGCTCACATTGTCATGATTTTTCCCTAAATTGAAACAAATTTCCAAGTTCCCCTCTTTTGTGCCCTAACTTCTTCATTTTTTTTCAGTTGAGCCATTTTCCCTTTGTCAAATTCATGTAAAAAATTAAAGTGGATCAAATCCGAGTTGTTTGCTATTAAAATCTCATTCCCAGTCGTAAACAATGTAAAATCATGCTTCACTTGATTTAAAACCAAGAAATCTGCCCTCCTTGTGAATTTTTTTGATTTCTAGGGCATCTCCTACATTTTTACCGTTTTGACGGGCATACGGGTGTCATTTTCCCATCAAATTCATCCTTCCATCCTTTTGATGATGTGGTAGGTTTCTATTGGCCGGGGTGGTTGGGAAAATGTTATAAGTTGTTACTTTTTGAAAAATTGACAAAGGAAAATTTTTCTCCGTGGCCCCGCATTTGCTACAGTGATGTGCCTACGTGGCATGATTTGATTGGTTGGAGGATCGGTGGGTGGTGGGGGTCACTTAGAACATTTTCTTCCATTTTGGAAAATTTCTTGAAGTCACTTTTTGGTCGAAGGCCCGCGTCCAATGGGAAGTGGACACGTGGCGGGGGGAGTTGGAGAAAAATTTTGATTTGGGGTTTGGGGGAAAATTTTGACCCAAGGGCCCGCATCCAATGAAAAGAGGACACGTGTCCAGGAGGGTCAAGCAGAGAGGTGAAGAGTTGGAAAAATTTGAAGTTTTTGGCTTCAAAATGCCAAAGGAAAAATTTGGCCCGAGAGCCCGCAATGAATTGGAAGGTGACACGTGGCACAGGAAGGTCAGGCGGGTGGAGGAAGGACTTGAAAATTTTTTATTTTTTTTGCCTCGGATGCCAAGGTAAAATTTTGACCAAAGGCCCACCTCCAATAAGAAGTGGACATGTGTCCAGGAAAGTCAGCATGGAGGGGTGGAGTTTGTGAAAATTTTGAAATTTTTAACTTCAAAATGTTAAAGTTAAAATTTGGCCCAAGAGCCCGTGACCAATTGGAGGAAGACACGTGTCCAGGAGGTGAGATGGAAGAAGGGGCCGAAGGAAAATTTTATGAATTTTTGCCTTTAATAGGGTAAAAATTGAAAAATGGGCCCGCGTCAATGAAAAAATGGACACGTGTCCAAAGAAGGAGGAGAAGGTGTGTGTTTTTGGATTTTTGCCTTTGGAGGCAAAATCTCAAAGTTAAAATTTGACAAATTTTGTAAAAATAAAAAATGTCCAAAGGGTAAAATGGATCGACTTTGGAAAAAGTTTTGAGAGTGTCTTTTAACTGGAGCAAAATAAAAAGTAATGACACGCCAAACTCCCAAAAGGGAAAAAAGACGTGGCGTTCCAAAAGGAGGCAAAGGATTTTGTGCTCATGGAGGAATGAAGGAAAACTTGGAGGGATCGGCTCCGCAAAGTGAATGGGAGACCGCCATGTGGCAAGAAGAAGCAAGCGGGTGTTCGGGCTCATGGAGGTTTTTGAGAAATTTTCTTTTCTCAAAAAGGAGCAAATTTCATTATTTTGGCCCACGGGTTTTTAGTAGGGTCCACCAAGGACACGTGGCGGGTTGAGGTCAGTGGGGAAAATTTTCAAAATTTTCCGAAGTCAAAAAAGGTTTGAAAAATGCATTTTAAGGATTGGGGACCCACTCCAATCATGTTTGGACACGTGTCCCACCTAGTCCAAAGGAAAAAGGGAAGATCTAATTGACACGTGGAGGATAACGGAAAATTAAAGTTGATTTTTAAATCAACGGTCACTATGTAATTTCATTTTTGGGCGCCATGGAAGCTCCAGGAAGTTTGGATTTGCCATTTCTGCACCGATTCACATGAAATTTTATATGAATTTGCATCCCTCGCTTTCCGAATGCAATGGCATCATTTTTTTGAGCTAATTTGGTGCCCTATAGTGTTTTTTGTGAAATATTTTTCTCACCGTGTAAAAATGTGAAAAGTGAAAATAAAAGGTTGCAGAGGTGAAAAGTGATGAAGTAAAAGGTGAAAATGATTGCAAAAGCATGTTGGCATGTCTGAATGCCAAAAACGTGACCCTAGGATGGATAAGGATCAAATTCATGTAATATTTTAAAATATTTGTGCATCCCTGGCAATATGTGAGTTGTTTTATAGTTTGATGTCATTTTCATGAAATGGATAAGAGTTTTGTAACAAATTTGATCCCTTGAGCATATTCTTTGCTTGGGATGCAAGGATCCAAGCTGGCATGAGGTATAAAATGTATTTTTCAAGGATTTGTAAAGGGCTGGGAGAAAAAATAGAGGAGAGACTTAGAATTTTCACAAGGAAAAATAGGAATAAATCCATTTCTCTGGAGAAAACTACCTGAGAGTCATTTTCAATTCCATCTTTGTATCAGATTTCATCATGTTGAGTTGGTTTCAGTTGTAAAGCCATCAACAAGCTCTGAGATTGTTCTCATGACTTTCCCTGTTGATGTATCTGATCATTTTCTGGATTATCTGGTTCATTCTCTTGGCAAAGTTTGCATATACTTATGTTTCAGAATGTTTTCAGTTTATGTTTCTTGCTCATGTTGCAATCTTGTATTTAGGATCTCTATGATCATACAGGGTCTCATTTCTTGTTGATGTTTTAATGGCATTTGCAATCTTATATTAGAAGATCTTTCATCTGATAGAAGATAAATAGATTTAAAATCATTTTACTGTCCTTGAATAATGAGACTGTTTGTAAACCTTTGGGTGCACCTCAGGTCATGATTGAATAGGGACTCCTGGATACTTTGCTGGTATTTTTCTTCAAGATTTTGTGGTAGGTTATCAAATTTTGTGTGGAAGAGTGCAGATCTGGGCCTCCATTTGTGCACATATCCTAGTTAAAGGAGCATTTAAAATCTCTGGAAGTGTTCTTGTTGTGTAGGTGTTACAAATTTCTTGCAAAGGTTCTCAAAGAAGTTGGTGGTTCCTAGCTACTCTTGTCCTAACATCTCCCATAGAATTTCATTCAAACTAACTCATCCTACCTATACTACCCCTGCATTGCATTGTGTGTCAACAAAAGAATACAATCCTTCCACCAAAATGCACAAAGTATATCAGGGTTTTATCATGTCTTTAGCAGCCTTAGCCTTGTTTTGAAAGCATTTCCATCATTTAGTAGTGAAAACTCCTTTGAGTTTGGATAATGGATGCTTGATCATGTTTTCACAAGGCCTCTTCCATACCATATGCAAAACACAAGGATATCTCCATCTCCTTTACCATATAAGGGCTGCAATATAGGTTCTCTTGCCTTGGTTGATAGGCACAACCTAAAATAGTGAGGGTTAGATCAAAACCCAACATATTAACCTAGACACAAAAGATAAACCTTGAAAAAAATATGGATAGGTCAAATTTTGATAACAACTTGGATAAAGAGGAAAAGCATGCATATTTGGATAGGTTGTTAAAGAAAAAGTACCAGGACTACTTGGCATGGTCATATTCAGAATTGAAAGCATATAGGGAAGACCTTTTTCAGCATGAGATACCCCTAGAGGCTAATGCCAAGCCATTTAGGAAAAAAATACCAATTAATCCACTCCTTTCCCTAAAAATGTAGGAAGAGTTGAAAAAGTTAAGGGATGGAGGAATCATACAACCTACGAGGTACTCTTCATGGGTGGAAAACTTGGTACATATTTGAAAGAAGAACAAAGACATAAGATTATGTGTTGACTTTTGAAATTTAAATAAGGCATCAATTAAGGACAACTACCCCTTGCCAAATATGGATAACATGTTATAATTGGTTACAGGTTCAAAATTGTTATCTACTTTGGATGGTTTTTCTAGGTGTAACCAAGTGGTTGTGAATCAATAAGAGAGAATCAAAACGTCTTTCACTACTCCATGGGGTACCTATGTGTACATGAGAATTCTGTTTGGCCTGATGAATGTTGGAGCCACGTTTCAAAGAGAAATGGATGTAGCATTCTCAAGATATATAAATGACTTCATTGTTGTGTATCAAGATGATGTGATAGTTTTTCAAGGAAGAGAAGTGATCACCTGCAACATTTAGAAAAAATGTTGTTAAGGTGCAGGGAATATGGTATCTCACTGAACCCTAAGAAATATCATTTTGGGGTTTAAAAGGCTAAGTTTCTTAGACATATTATATCAAAAGAATGGGTCATGATTGATCCTAAGAGAGTGGAAGCCATTAGAAAAGTTCCTATTCCAAGAACCAAAAAGGGAATTCAATCCTTTTTCGAGAAGATAAATTTTATTAGGAAATTTATTTCCAACTTTACTGAATTAACTATCCCAATCACTAGTATGTTGAAAAAAGGTCAAGTATAAAATGGGAAGAAGTAACTATTCAAACCTTTACTCAGATCAAGGAAGCATTGAAAAATGCCCCTGTTTTAGTAGCTCTTGATTACAAAAAGGCCTTCCAAATGTTTTCCTTTACTTCTGAGAATACCATTACATTTGTGTTGCTATAGAAGGATGATGAAGGAGTTGAAAGGACAATTTATTTCTTTAGTAAAGCATTACAAGGGGTAGAGTTGAAGTATACTATTATGGAGAAACATGCCTTTTCTTTGGTCAGAGCCACAAAATCTTTAGGCCATATATTTTAAGTTCTAAAGTCATAGCTTATGTCCCTCATACTATGGTCAAAGATATCCTGTCAGAAATGGAAATTTCTAGTAAGAGATGTTGATGGGAAAATAAGTTACAAGAATATGATATGGACATCCAAACTACAAAATTGGTCAGAGGTTTGGGCTTGGAAAAGTTAATGATAAAAATCAATCTATAGATAGTTGAGATAAATGAGGTTGATGAAGAAAGGTTGAATATTCTTGAGAAATTAATAAATTCCGACTGGTATAGGGATATTATTTTTTATCTCAGACATCTGCAATGCCCTGAGTATTTAAGAAAAAATCAAAAGAGAGCACTTAGATTGGCTTCCCAAAAATATATCATCACTAATTATGGGTTGGCTTGGAAAAACCCTGAGGGAGTTCTCTTAAGGTGTATCACTGAGGATGAAGCCCCGAAGTTAATTTCTAACTTCCATGGAGGAGTTTGTGGGGGAATTTTGCTAGAAGAGTGATAGCCCATAAGATCTTAAGGGCTGGTTACTGGTGGCCAACACTTTTTAAGGATATAACTTTATTGGTAAGAAAATGTGAGAGTTTTCAATGTTTCTCAGGAAGATTGAAAGCTTCAAGATCCCTCCCATTGCAGCCTGTATCAATTGAAGCCCCTTTTAAGTAGTGGGGGATGGAATTCATTGGGGAGATTTTAGATTCTTCAAGTGTTGGCCATAAATGGATATTGGTAGCCACTAACTACTTCACCAAATGGGTAGAGGCAATCCCCACTAAGAAAGAAACCCACCAAATTGTCATGGACTTCATTTTAAATCATATAATTTACTGAGGTTTGGAGTGCTGCTAAAATAGTTGTTGACAATGCTATGAGTTTTCAAGCTAAACCTTTGGTAGCCATGTGTCAAGAGTATGGGATAAATTTAGCATATGCTTCCAACTACAATCCCCAAGGTAATGGACAAGCAAAATCAAGTAACAAAAATTTGTTGAAGATAATCAGGAGGACCTTGGAATTAAATAAACGAAAGTGGGGTGAGCAGTTGAAGTTTGTTGTTTAGGTGGAAAAATTACTATTAAAAGAGCTACTGGGAAGAGCCCATTTGAATTGGTATATGGAACTCAGGCTCTCCTTCCCCTGCATATGCAATTATCTTCTTATCAATTTATCCAAAAATTGGAGGATCAAGATATTAGTCCCTATGATGCACGTATAAATCAAATTGTTGAATTAGATGAAGAGAGAAAAGAATCCCATCAAAGACATGTGAAGTATAGGGAGAAGTTGAAAAATATGTTTGATTAAAAGGTAACCCTAAGATATTTTAGTGTGGGAGATCTTGTGCTACTGTGGGATAGCAGACATGAGGATAAGGAAAACATGGAAAGTTCGATGCATTATGGATGGGTCCTTATTCTATTGACATTAGAATTGGTGAGCATACCTTTTTCCTAAAATATTTAGATGGAGAAATTCTTGAGTTTCCTATTAATGGCTAGACACTTGAAACATTTCCTTGATTGATTTCTTGGAACTAAGGTATGCATCATCAGATAAAGTGTACGAGTTTTTGTTTTTGTTCTATGTTTTGTGTTTTTCTGTTTCGGTTTGTCTCGGTCCTTAGTGACCATTTTTGTTGGTTTCTCGGTTTTTTCTTGGAGGGTTGGATTTTTTTATTTGATTTGGAGGTCAATTCTTGACTCCATGGCCCAATGGATTTTTGGCACATGGTCTATTGTTGTTGCATTATGTTTTATTCTTATGACACTCGTAGGGAGTGCCCATCCCCGAGTCGAGAGCCGGTGTTGGTTCTCAATTGTAATCTCACCCTTTTTCATTTAAAAATTTTCAATCCACCTGGCTTGATGTAATTTTTGTCTTCCTGTGTGGATGTGCGTAAATTTTTGCCTTCACTAAGGTGTCATTGTCAGTATTTTCCTTGGGTCATGGATGACACTTTGAGTCTTGGTATTATTTTCAATTTTCTATCTGTGGTGAAAATTTTGTAGTTGGGAGTGTTCCACGATCATGACTCCTTTTGGCATTTTTTTGAAAAGGGGGTAAAGTTGTAGAAGTAAGCCACTACCCTGTCGATACCCAAGTAAAGCTACATGTTGACCCATCATCAAAAGTGGATGTTCAACTTTCTCAGACCCTAGACACATGGATGGCATGTGCTTGTTTGGGACCTACCCCTGAATTTTACCTTTAAAGTTACAGAAGAGACATGTGGAGGCTTCCGCTAGCTCTTCCCATGCTTATACTTTTAAATGTCTAGAGAAACTTTTTTTTGGACCCTAAACACGTGGAAGGCTTGTGCTCATTTGGGGACCCGCCTCAAGATTTTACCTTTGAAGTTACACCGAAGAGACACATAGAGGCTTCCACTGGCTATTCCCATGGAAATTAGGAGATGGAACATGCCCAAGGAGGAGTGGTCTGAAAGGGTTTGTCACTTTTGCAAGTCGGGCGCAGTGGAATCAGAATGGCACTTCATCATGGAATGTGTCGCTTATGGGGACATAAGGAGAAATTACATGGATATTTTAACAGGGGTTGATCTTATAGCTTTATTTAAAGAGGAAAGGGTGGCAAAGGTAACAGATTTCTTGATAAAAATTCATAGCAGATGAAGAAAAAATAGTAAAGAGATGGAAGAAAGGTTGAAGTAGTAGTTTTCTTGGGCATCTTTTGGTGTTTAGATGTCTTTCTCATGTTTACCTTTGGGTACCATAGACTTTGCTCGATCTTGTGGACATCATTAACAACTTTCATTCATGCTTAGACTTTTTCAATAACTTTCATGTACAACTCTCTCGAGTTCTTATCACGTGGAGGTCCCGTGCTCATTTGGGGACCTACCCCTAAATTTTACCTCTAGAGTTGTGCTTAGAAGAGACATGTGAAGGCTTCCGTTGTCTCTTCCCATGCTTATAATTTTCAATGACTGGTGAAACTTTCTCGAACCTTAGGCATGTGGAGAGCTTGCACTCATTTGGGGACCTACCTTTGGATTTTACTTTTGAAGTTGCACCAAAGAGACATGTGGAGGCATCCATGACCCTTTTGTTCTTATCGCTTTGGGCCTCGAGTGAACAAATAAGAAATTTATTTTCGAGGAGGCGAGTATTAGAAGACTTTAGAGAGATGGTAAAATCACTTTAAGCCATCATGGCCTCTTCAGGAAACTCACAATGTAGATAAATAAAGGGAAGACCAAAAATTCCATATTTAGGGGGATGTTTGGAATGATAGGAGGGAAGATACTACTTGGTGTCTAGATGAAATGTGAGGCTTGAAACTAGTTCCTACTTCCAATGTCCTAGAGAAAGGTAGGTTATACCTGGGAGAAGGAATTAGATGAGGTAATTGAAATTCCCTCTCAAAACGAGGGGCACAATGCATCAAATGTCCAGATAGCCAAGTTACAAACCTTTCTCTTCTATCCCAAGTGAACAAAGTGTTACCCTTGAGTGAAAAGTAGAAATAGATTGTTCTTCTTCTCCATCCAAGATGATGACCGGAGGCGAGTGGAGCGCTCGATGACCAATCTGAAATAATTTTTAATCAAAATCAAAATGAAATGTTTGAGATAACTGTCAAAAATGAATCTTTGTATGTCCTAGTCAAACGTAGGTGAAATACATCCAAGAAACTCACATTTTATACACTTGGCGATTTAGATGAAGTTCACAAATATCATTTTCTAGAACATTTTGTAACAAACAAAGTATTTCTTGGAATATTCTTATTTTTGGGGGGAAAATATTTGAATTAAAGTGAGTGATATAAAAGTATGTAAAGGCCATGGAAGGGAAGAGGGGTTAATTTTTCTGAAATTTATTCAGAGAGAAAAAAGGAGAGAAGATTTGAGAGAAGCCATTTTTATGGGAATTTTTTTTGAGAAACTAGTTACTTCTTGTGTGCCTTTCAAAATTGATCATGTCAATTTGGTTTCAAATGTATAGCCATTGACAGAAATTGGAGATTGTAGACAAACTTTCCTTGTTGATCAAATTTGAGAAACCTTGAGTAAATCATGTAGATCGAGTGAATTGTGTTATGTCCATTTTCATCTTGAGATATTTTTAAATAGTTATCTCTATGCCTGTTGTAGTCTTACATTAGAAATCCTTTGAAATCACACAAAATACCATCCTCATGACAAGTATTGTGGCATTTTTAATTACATCATGAAGAGAGCTTTCATTTCATAATGCGATAAGCGATTTAAATTCACTATACTATCATTTCAGTGATACAATTTTTTTGTCAGTTCATGAGTGTATCATGAGCATGATATAACAGGGGTTGTCTAAAGTTAATTTGAGTCTTTAACATGAGTTATTGTGTTAAAACATTGAAGAATGTGTGAATTTGTGTCTTTGAGCTTTCATAAATGCACAATTTTCTAGTTGAAGGTTCTTCTTTACTGTTTGAAGCTATTCGTATTTTTGCCTTGTGGATCTATTAACATTTGTTTAAAAGTTCTCAGATATTTGGTATAATCAACTTTATCCTGCTTAACTTCCCAACCACAAAATACATATCCAGAAAATGAACCATACATGAACTACCCCTGCTTGCACTACCTATTCATAAATGATGAGGGAATTTGTTGATTTACCCATCCCTTACCTCAATATGCAGGAGCAATCAATTTTTACCACTACCTTTAGTAACCTGGATCTTGTTCAAAAGGTTTATTTGTCCTCTAAAGTGACAACTCGTGAGAGTTAGATTATGTTGTATTGACCATACCTTCTGAAGATCTCATATCAATTTTGTGAAAGGAAAGAAAATACTATAAATCTGCATACATTATCCACCAATATGGGTTACAAAATGGGTCCTCTCACCCTAGTTGAAGGCACAACCTAAAGTAGTCAGGGTAGGTCAAACCTTGTTCATGTTGCTATCCATTTCTTCCATGCCTAAGTTAATGCAGAGTCAGATAAATCCTTCGTCAGCTATAAAATGACTTACACTATGATTTATTTGTCTCCAACCATCTTGTTCAAACAATGGTACTACTCGGTCGCAAAGGGAGAATCAATTTGAGTACCAACACCATCCTCTATATATCTAAATTATATTTCGATGATTTTTCATTTGTCTCCTAACTCCTTATGGATCTCCCGAAGTCACTTCCCGAGGCTTAGGGTATATTTTTTTTTCACGTGCACTACTTCACCCTATAAGACCCACTCTTGTTGAAATTGCTACCAAAACTTCCCAAATTCTTCCAAAACTAGTTTGAATACATCATTATTTCTCTTATACACCTCCATGATGGGTTTGAATCTTATTTCCACTCCAAGGTGTGTTTACAAGCCTCAAGGAGACTAGAAAAATAACCTTTCCAAATCTTCTCGAAAGGCATGTCTTGAATAATCTTATCTTGAAAGTACTAGGAAGGACTTGCAATCCCTAAATCACCTATGAAAATTATGATGAAAAATATTTTATTGCTCATAAGTACAATATAGGAATACCATGATGGTTATGGTGATATGGAGGAGGGTACAAGATGACCTTTTAGAAAAAAAATTAACTCCAGGGTATGGATTTCATGCTTTTAGGTGTGAATTTTTCCCTTGTAAAAACTCATGACACAAAATATTTTATTACTCGGAATGACAATATAGGAATACCATGGGGGTTAGGGTGATATGGAGAGGGTATAGGATGACCTTTAAGAAAAAAATTCACTGTAGGGTATGGTTGTCATGCTTTCAGGTGTGAATTTTTCCCTTACAAAAACTCATGAAAACAATTGGCTCTGACTTAGGGACATGTTGTGGATCGAGCGCAATGAGGAAATGACATGAGAACTCCATAATATTGATACATAACATTGAACAATGTCTTACCATTGGGCTTTATAGAAACACACAACTTGCAAGAGATAAGCAAGAAAGGAAGAACACACACAATCGAAAGGAAATAAACCAAACAATAGGGAAGGGAAAAGGGAAAAAAACCTAAATCACCTATAGTACAAGGTAGGGGAAAACCCACTTTAACTATTTATATAGCTTCAGATGTTTCCCATTACATGGAAACTCCGAATGCATATCGTCCAGATATGAGAGATGGAAATAATTTTTACCACCTACTTCTTGGATTAGTAATGGAGTGATCCAAAAAGAATAAAACTTCTCATGGATTCGTTTTGGTTCTCTCCTTTTTCCCATAATAGTACAAGGTATCTAAATCGAAACTCCCTTTCCTTCTTATAGAACAATTTTTTCACTTTGAGTTGATATTTTTTGATCCATTCCACTACTTTGACTTTGTCTTCTTCAAGCTTTTTTAGGAACAATATTCTCTTATCAAGGGAATCATGGTACTCACCATCCTCTACATCTTTAGTGAGTTTTAGTGCATACAAATCAATAGTGAATGGGATTTCTACATTGATTCCATAGATCAATTGGAATGGAGACAAACCAATTGCCTTCTTGGGAGTAATCATGTCCACCCATAGTGCATCATAGAGTTTCTTGTGCCAATTTATTTTCTTTTCATCACCTAAATTGCAGATGATGGTAAAAGAATTTTGTTACTAGACTCTACTTTACCATTTCCCCTGAGATAATAGTTTGATGAGTGATACAATGATATTCCATACCTATTTTAGGAATCTTTAAACTCTATGGAGGAGAAGTAGGTATCATTATCTACCACAATCTTGGGGATTCTAAAATGTATGATGATATTCTCCTTGATGAAATTACACATTGTTTCAAAAGTAGTTTTCTTATCTCCAATTTCTTCTACCCATTTTTTCAAGTAATATTTCACCACGAGCATGTAGCGATTACCTTGCACTTAAGTGTAGATTGAGAACTCCAATGAATTCTAAGCTCCACTATTGGAAAATTTCCTTGATTACCATTGGACGAAGAGGAAGCATAGTGAGATGAGGTTTCCCAATACATTTTTGAAAAGCTTAGAACTTGGATACCCAATCTTGGATGTCTTTAAATAGGGTAGGCCAGTAGTACCTACCACAAAGAATCTTATGGGTAGTTACCATTTTGAGAAATTCCCATCGCATACCTAGTCATGATAAGCTCTAAGATTTTTTTCTTATTTTTATTTATCCACACATATTAAGAATAAATTATCAATACTTCTCTTGTATAACATATGGTCCCAAATAACATAATTTGTTGACTTCAACTTTAGTGTTCTTCTTTGTTTTTAGTCAAGATGAGCTAGGCACTCACCATAAGTCAAAAAGTAAGAAAAATTGGCATACCATTCATTGGTGGTGCTCACAAAAATAAATTTAGGTGTCTTTGCTTTGAATTCAAAACAAAAACATTCTTTTGTTTCATTTTGATTCTCGAGGGCCTCATATTCAGCTATCATTTGACACATACCATTACCTCAGACCATATTTGAAGGTCATATCTCTAGATCATACTCTTGGATTCTCACCACCCAAGTTCCTCTTTTGGACTTGGGATCTTGTTGAGTCAAGATTTATTTGATTGTTGTACCTAGGACCATCACCACTATGTAGGAGTTGAGGATGTAAAATATGAAGTTCTTCACTACTTTTACCATGGCATATGCATGCTTCTCCATTTGGTTATATTTTTTCTCATGATTCTTCAACGGGAAAATCAAAAAGGAAATGGGTGCCTCAATGCCTTCTTCATTATTTTGAACTAGGATGATAGAGAGTGTATGCTTAGAAGCATAGCAAGAAAAGATGAAATCTTTATCAAAATTGGGACATACCAAAGTTGTATATTTGGATATGGCTTGTTTAATCACCTTGAAAGATAATTTTCTATTATCATCTGATTTGAAGATTTTTTGGCATCATCATGCTTTTAATATGTTTGGTTAACTCTAAAAATATGGAACAAAGTGGTGAAGGAAGTTTACTTTACCACGAAGGAGTGAAATCCTTTCTTTCTTCTTGGTAGATATAGTTCTTATATGGCTCTTATCCTCTCGGGATCAATTCTAGCTCCCTCCTTGTTCACAATGTGTCCAAGGAGTTTTCCTTTAGTTACTCCAAAGATGCACTTTTCGATTTAGAGATATACCATGCTTTTGGCACCGATAAGTACTTGTTCTAAATGTGCAAGGTGGTCTCCTTACTTCTTTGAGAAAACCATAAGGTCATTGAGGTAGATAACGATGCAATGTTTCAAGTCCTTGAATTATAAATCCATTGCTATTTGAAATGGTTATCTAGCATTTATGAGACCAAAGGGAATCCTGTTATAGGAAAAATTACCCCATGGAGTGGTGAAATCCCTCATGAACTTGTCTTCTTTAGCTACTTCAATTTAATTATATCCAGAGAAACTATCAAGTAGCAATAGAATCTCTGCTGTAGTGACTACCAATAGAATATGATCCATGATGGGAATTGGGTAATTTTTGTTTAGCAAGGATTGATTAAGATTGCATAAGTCCACACAAATTCATATCTCTTTACTTTTATTCTACACTGGAACAATATTTTCTATGCACATGTAATGGTGGATAGGGAATATGATTCTAGCATTCAACATTTTCAAAACTTCCTCTTTGATTGTATGTCTGTAATATTGGGATTATAGGGGCTTTGATTTTATCTAAAAGGATTAGATTTGGGCTTGAAAGGAATGGAATGGTGCATCTCCTTTCACTAGAAGGAAATTAGTTCATCATAGGAATAGGAAAGAACATCATAATACTTCCTCAACAATGAATCAAATATCCTTTTCTCCTCAGGTGAACAACATTTTCCAATGTTAACCATCTTGTGGTACAAAGTGGTATAAATGTTTTCCTTTTCAAAATCTTCAGCGCCATGAATATTGTTTGGATTTTTCTTTGAAAAACCTAGCATGCTTGTTAAAAATATTTAATAGAGATATAAGACCTTTTGGGATCTTATTTCCTTTTATCCTAATCACACCTTTTGAATCAAAACATTCAAATCCTTCTTTTCCCTCATCCAGTGAATTTACAATTGGGTTATCACTCCCTTGAAGAAAATATTACTGAAATTATCCATTTTCTCTAGGAAAATAAGAAGTTGACTATCATCATTGAATACTTGCTAATGATTCACATTATTTGTTATAATTGACACGAATACTATCTCAACATTCACTTTATATTTATTGAAGGATGGAGGATGGGTCATTAGGGAAGCCAAGACCTCGAGGGAATCAAATTTCTCATTATTCTCATGAGGGAAAGATTGGATTGAAAAATCATCAAATGATTAAAGGCAATCCCATACCCGGTTTTTATAATGTTTGAGCCTTGGATTTTTCTCTTGGTATTGATCTCTTACTTATTTCACAATTACCTCAGCATCACCAAGGAATTTGATTTTCTTTATTCCCATAGACTCAGCCACATCCATCCTAAGAAGAAGGGATTCATATTCTACGGTGTTGTTTGCATTATCAAACAATAATTTGTAAGAAACTAGATACAACACCCCGAAGGGGAGGTCAGCAAAATTCCTACTCTAGATCCTACACTAGAATGACTCCCATAAAACTCCATTGTCCATAGTTTATCCTCCTCATCCGCAGTGAGAAGTGGTAGATTCTCATCCTTCTTTGATGTGAAGAAATAGTTGTAAAATACACCATCCTGGAACAAGATATCGGTTTTGGGGTCTTAGGACTTTTGGATAGTATATTCCATTTCCATGTTGGAAATAATTTATTCATTTCACCCCTTACCATAATGCTCATAGAGGACAAATCTATTTGAATTTCACAACCCAAATCCTTACAACATATTTATCTCAACAATATGTCAAATGACGCAGGGATGTCTACCACTAAGATAGTAAGAAACACTTCCTTTTTCGGGTAGTTAGATACAGTTACTTGGGAATCCTTGATTCTTCCTACCATTGGTACCTCTTTTAATTCCATGGAGTAACATGATAATGTTTCTCAGGTTAAGGTTAGGCCTAGGAAATTATTAACCTTGATGGTCATCACATTATCTAAGACATCGAAGTCTATTATGCAGTTATTCAGTTGGTGCCCATTAATCAAGAGAGATAGGTAGAAATGTTCTATTGTGCTAGTATTTATGTACCTAATGCAAACATATTTTCGTATGAAGGAGAAAGTGGTGTCGGTAGTAACCATTTGGGATTAGCATTTGTATTTTTAGACATTGGATTACTCTTTGTTGATGTAGTTGACTATTATTTCAAGCTGTTTAGGGTGTGTTTGTAAGAATTCGGACTAAAAAATCCTAACCTTTGATTTTTTCTAATGCTCAATAATATAAAAATGTGTTCAAGTGGAATGATTTCATGTCGTGGGAGTAGTATTTTCTTCAGAGGGTGGAGGTGAGGCTACTTTAGAAGCTTGGGAATTATTTTTGGATGGGGTAGCTGGTTGAAAAGGAGTAGTTGGTTTGGATTGAGATGGAGTGGAAGATTTTTCATGAATAACTTTTGATACAAAATCAGATTTAGAATTAGGAGAGAAACTAATGGACTTACTTGGTATAATTTCTTTCTTCTTTCTTCCCACCAAGTTTGGTTTCTCTTTTGAAGATTCCATCTAGGTTGGTATCTAAGATCCTCTCTTGATTATCTTATTTTGAGGATTCATCACTTAGATATCATATTTCTTCTTCAACTTATCAACAGGTGTAGACGAAGAGGCTCACTTTTGGGAGCGAGTAAATTCTACACACAATAATCTTGGTGCTTCTTCATCATCATAATTGTCTTCCCCTTATTCATATTAAAAAAAAAACCTACGTATCATTATCAATTTATTCAATCTCAAGGATTTTTCTACTTTCACCTACCTCTTATGGTTCTTCAACTTCTTCTTCTTCCTCTACTTCATAAACAACAATCATTAGCGGTGCCTCAAGTGCGAGACTACATGGAGGTGGGGTAATCCTTGGGTTGTTTGAAAAATTTCTCTTCTTCTTTGAAACATCCATCAAATTTCTTTATGCTAACTAATTCTTAAGTGCAATCATATCATTTTCAATTTCTTGAGTAGAGGATCCGTGGGAGTGTAACTATAGCTCGACCCTTTTTCTTACCATTCAGATTTTTGACTTTCCTAGACATAATCAAATCATCCTCCGTCTCTATGTCACAATCTTGTGCTTCTTTTAAATTCCTAGAATATGATCTTATCGAATGAAATTGACTTTGGGTAGTTGAGAACTGATGAAAAATAGTTTCAAATTGTTATTTGAGGTCATGGAATCAAGAAGAATCCTCTTCATAACTTCATTGTATTTTTCTATGAAATACTCATGCCTTCACTAGGGTCTTTCTTCATGTGCACTAGTCATACCAAGAGATCTTGACAATCCTCTATAAACTTGAATCTATCTTCAAAGGTTGACATTATATCACCCCAAAAATTGATATACCTCACTGGTAGAAGATAGAACCCCTCAACTACCTTGTCTTGCAAAGACTCCATGAACAATCTAATAGATATGTCTTTATGTTCAAAACCTGACACACTACATTAGGTGATGAAGGCTACTGCATGTTCCTTTGGGATTTCAGAACCATCTCCTCTAAATTTAGGAAAAAAATTCCTTCATCATCGTAGTAGCTCATGGAGTGGTTGCGGAAGTGAAAGCGGGCCAATATTTCTCCCGCAAGATATAATTAGTTGAGCTCTTTCTTCGTCTACCATTTCATCATTAGATTCTTCTTCAAACCTTGCTCTAGCTATAGCTAGGGCTATAGATCTTTCATTTTCTCCATCTTGAGATCTTTCTATTTCTTCAATTTCATCTCTTATATATGCATCAACTCTTTCTAAAGCTTCCAATCTTTCTTGAACTTCTTCTCCGGTCTCCATGTTGGTGAAGCCTTCAATATTTTTTTTATATACAGAAACTTAACTTCCAATGGATTAACAACACTTGGGTTGTTGGTGAGAGAATTTTTCAAATGAAGGGGATATATTGAATTTATGATTAGTTCTTTCCTTTATTAAAGTTCTTCAAAAATTGGGTCAATATTTCCTCCTTGTCTTTGAGATTTGTGTATATCTTCTATCGCTAGTTTAGAGATTTAGGATCTTATTTGTTGATCTTGTATTTGTATCACTCTTTCCAAATTTGTAGTATGTTGTTATTCTAAATCCGAAACTCTTGTGGCTATGAAGTATTTTGTAAATATTTTTCTATTGTGTAAAATAGATTCCCTCAATTTGGATGTGATATCTTCTTGAATGTGGAATAGTAGTTTGGGTCTTTCAACATGATGTTTTCAGGTATAGCCATTGGTTAGAGACATAAGGTTTGGAGACTTTTCAAATTCCATAATTTTTATTTTTTGGATATCTATTTTTTTGGATTTTTATAGTCGTATGTTGGGTGTAGATTATTTCTAATTCTACCCCATGGTGTGTTCCAAAATCTATTGGAAAGATACACATCAATTTTCCGACCTAAAAATTTTCTCACCAATAGAACATTTAATGAGAAAGTAGTTCCCCATATAAGATACATTTAACTCCCAAACATGTTACAAGGAGGTCGATAATGTATCTCATCTCATCTTATCTTAAATAAATCATATAAAATAATTAGACTAATCATTATTCATTATATATTACCACCGAGTTAGGGTTGTAAGTGTGTTATCATTGAAATTTCCATCACACACACACACACACACACACACACACACACATATCCAAGTCAAGTATACATTGTAAAATACCGGAAAGTTTTCCCATATAATAGCTACGTAGTAAAATGTACATCTGAAAGCCCTAAAGCAATAGCTCCACCCTCAAGCTCCCTCCTCATCCCTCAAATACTCCTTGTCTTTGTGAGAAGAACCTTGGTGATATGTTTTCCACTAACTCACCACATGCCCTATGTATTGTGGAACCTCTAGAAGTCACTATGCCACCAAACCATTATAATAATTCATTTCTACATACAATACTTGGTATTGAGAAAGGATATGTGACCCTAGAGGTCACATTTCCCCTCTGGAGTATCTTAGAAAAACCCTCCTAATCCTCCAACTCTTCCGACATCCATACTCCTTATGCAACTTACCACGATGTTACCAAAGTGTAATCCTTGTCACTCAAAATACTCCCTCAAGAGCTCACAATAATAACGATACCTATCTAAGTCTTTCCACACCTACCCCAAATTTGTCTCCAAATTCATAACTCACACATCGATTTCTTCCAACTACTACATTAACCTCACTACCTCATCCTATAAGGAAGGCACCCATCTGACTCACTCTGCTATAAGTTGCCTCAACTTCTCTACCTCTTCCTCCGAACCACCTCCTCACTACCCTTCACCAACCTCTCTCATCTACAAATCCTCCTCTCCCAACTCCCATTGTTCCCTCACAACTATATCCTTTGAGCTACCATCTCCTCTTTCTACCACACCACATACTCGTGTATCACCACAACATCATCAATCTCAGCCAACGCTACCTCCTCTTCCATCTCCCGAATATCCCTCACCTTTTATTTTAAAAACTTTATATCTCACTTAGCTCTATTATATAAAATTAGATCTTTCTTGGTACATCATGTACCGAGGCCAAAATGTTGTCTCACTCATCCAAATTATACCACGTAAATCATCTCCACCCACCACATCTCATCACCATCTCTTGACCATGTAGGAAGTATATCTAAGGCCTCTAGTTAACATCATCTTCCCCAAGCCAACTTATAACCCTACATAGTACTTCATACTACGAGATACAAAATCTTAGGTGCAATATCTATGCCATTTCATAAAACCCACCTAATATACATTTTCATTCCATATGTCCCATGGAAGACCGCATGGCCAAATAACATGGATGTTCTCATAGGCCAAACAATATAATACAAAATTCACATCTAATCCAAACCTCCTCCATGAAAAACACTACCACAAGTCACTATAGACTTGTTCCAATAAAGTTTACCCCTAAGTAAAAATAGTCTAATACTCCACCATATCCACTATAACCCCTTCCTACACCCATGGAAATTGGGATCCTAAATGTATTAGAGCATATGAAAATTGATTCCCACCATAATAATAGTAAGAAATTTACTCCTCGCCACTCCATTATACCAAATAGTCTTAAAATTAAATACCCCTGCAACATATGCTACATCAAAAGGATCATCACAATATAATTGTATCATAATTTCGCTTGGCCTATCTCATCAATAGGAAAAATAGGTTCACCCAAAATAGGAAGCTACAAAATATTATACACATCCTATAGGGTGATAGTAATCTCCCCTGTAGGAAACTCAAAATTCCCTATGGCTACATCCTACCACTCCAATAATGCCACCATCATCTCTAAATATCGATGGATGTACCTATAATGATGCACTCCACCCAACCCCAATACCGCGAAAGTATCCCAATCATCATCACCCATATACTAAATTAATATATCTAAAAAAGGAGACACCCTATCCCTCATCATCATGTTTCTCTTCACCTAGATCCATAAAATAAACAAGGAAATTTTTAGCCATGGTAACAAAAAAATTATCCACATTTTCAAAACTAACAAAAACATATCAAATAAAAATAAATTACATGGATCGGTACCGATCCTAGTAATCAATGTATATCGTCATATAGAAAAATAATAATAATATATAACCAAAAATAAAATAAAAAAGAAGCTACTTCTATTTTAGATGTTCATCATCTCCTTTGTCCACTCCTACTAGCCTCCATCTCTCAAAATAGAAAAATTGTAAACTTGAAGAAAATAAACACAATGAGCACAATGACCTTTCAAAAGTATTTGAATCCTATATATAAGATTCCCATCCCAATCAATGCTGATTTATAATTGGTGTTGATTCATTTGGAATCAATACATATTCTATAAATTGATAATGATCCCATTAAAATTACACACTTTGAAAGTTTGTGCTCTTTTTCGGTCCCCAAAAACATCATAAAAACCAAATTGTATCCTATGTACAATGAGCCTATGTTTCCCAACCCACAATGGATTCCACAACCTATCAAGAATAGTTTCCTGTCACTTCCTATAAGTCACACATCTATAGATTGAGAATCCTTTGGTTCCCCTATCACTCAACTTCATGGTCGTGAAAGCCCACCTTTCTAGCAATATATTTCATGCACGATCTTGGGGAACCTTAAATTAAACATATCCATTTATAAATGTAATATTACACAAGCATAAATTTCCTTACGTTTATTCATCCACCATCCATTAAAACTGATGACCATCCCACTTTCTTGCGATGACCACAATTTGAGGGGGACCACCTATCCAACACAAATACAACTATATCACTCATTTTTTCCAAGCGATCTATTCATTACAAACCACTTGAAAAAAGGGAAGATGTAGACACCAAAATTAGGTTACCCTAATCCCCACACATATGTATACACCCTATGACACCACTTCATAATCCCACATGGTTATTATATCCATTTACTAACTTAAATTCTCCGTTTTACCATTCACAACCACTTGTAACCTCCCAATAAACTAAAATAAATAAAAACAAAAATGAACAAAACAATTTAACCATCCAAAAAACTCCCCATGGGCCTATAACAACCTTAGAACTTCATATAACCTTAAAATCATGTAAAAGGAAATGGTTGAAGCCAAATTCATCCTTTTTCCTTGAAATAAACAAAAATAAATGTAGTTTCCTAAAATCGGCGTTAATCGTTGCATATTCGATTGAAATGACATTGATCTTATATAAGATGGCTCAAGCCTTTGCCCAAAACACCAAAAATTAATAGGTGATAAGATTTATGCATTAGGAATTTTCAGCATGGAACAAAGACTTTCTACCTTGGCGTAAAGGAGATAAGGCATTCTCCATAAATCATTCTCCCTTTGGAGAATTTATCCTCTCAATCAGGTTGTCCAAATCCACCATCACCCCTATAAAAGGTATGTTCATTATTTGAATTAGTAAACATTCACATCCAAGTTTGGTAATCATCGTCGAGTCTCAAATAGTCTCATAGCATCATTTCCTTTAAAATTTAACGCCATTTCAAATTTATGGCCATAACACACGGCTATCGATTAATGTCATCACATAGATCACCACTAATGCACTAGATCATAATTGATCTCTATCTAAATACCATGCTTTCATTTATTAACATATTTTCATACATTTTTATAATATTTCTATATCATGTCTAATATTTTGTTGTTTATAAGATTGTATTTCTATTAGATGACCATTCTAGGAGAAACTTATGAGAAAGACACTATTTACAACATGTCCATCATTCATCAACCCTTCGTGTGGGAATAATATGAGATCGGTTCTATGAGCTAAGCATATGATTCATCATCCTCATGCCTAACCCAGATGACATTCTAGTGTAGTTTGGACATTTTCCTCAAATATCGTGACGAGGTTAATCTCTAATGGGACAATATTTTTAACCCTCTCTAACCTATCACCTAGTATTTTGATTGAGTCTTAGCATCCAGGACATTATATAGCCATAGATTTTTATTTAGATCATCTAATATTACCTGTAATCACATCATTATTTTTAGCTTAATTGTCTAAAAATGATTTGAATCTCGTGAAAGGAAAACCTTTTGTTCTTGGGATTGTCCTTTTCAAGAAAATCACCACATAATTATCTAATATATTTCTTGTCAATATATTAACATGTGTAGAGGTTTTTAGTTATATAGAAGATGATATTCTTACACCTATTTAGATCCATCACCTTTCATCATCATCCACACAGGTATCGTTAAACCCTATTTTTGAGTTTTAATTGTTTATTTCATGTAATAAAATTGAATCCTAAAATCTACTAAAATAGGTGCATAGTAGATGATGATTTCAAGGATTAAAATTAAATGGCAAGGGACATCTGCGTTGATGTCTCATGATAAAAATAATTTTTTTATAGTTTTTGATGTCGGGTGACCTATTTTTGGGTTTACAAGTGGCTAATATCATACGAGAATAAATTGTACTCTCGTACATAGGAAGCACCTAATTGTGCTTCAACTATGATGTATTCATAATTATCCTGTAGGATTCAAAATTGTGACCTATCTTTCAAGAGCATAAGTTTTTACCATTAACCTAAAAAAGCATGCAATTCTAATATTGAGGAGCCAAGATTGTGGTAACAATAGTAGAAATTACATGTCTCATGCCATTCATGCTAACCATCTTCTCATAAGGGTATATGTCGGGATTTTCAGTTGTTTCTATGGTGTCATTCAAAGAGGATTACTATTTCTAATTTTTAGATGAAAATTTACCTCGGCCTTGAAATGATTAGACACTTTGAATTTTTATATACTTTGATGTGTTCATTGTCTTAATTTATGATATTTTGGAGGTCAAAAATTTGAGCATGGTCATAATATGAAATGCCTTCCTCTAGTAAGAATATATAAGAAAAAATATGAAGAGGTTTGTAACCATAACATCATGATAAAATTTAAAACAATGTAAGAATATATAAGAAAAAACATGAAGAGGTTTATAATTCCTACATAAATAACCCCAATTGGTATGCCACAAAAAAGGATTCTCATTATCGATGGGGAATGGTGTGAGAGGTATATACTTGTGTTTGATATGACATGGGGAGACAATACCTCAATAGGAAAAAATCATATAGGAGGAAGAAGAAGGCTAAAGACAGTTACCTCCATTAGATATGTGAGGGGTTAAATCAACATTGTGGCTAGTCCTTTGGAAGGTGTTACTAGGATTAGGAGGGTATGATACTCCATCATATGTAACATTAAATCTTATATTTTTAATTTGAATATTTGGGTTCTTGTGAGCATAAGATTTATGTTGATATTGTCTCACTAGAGGATTCTCAAATGTATAAATAATATTTTTTTTGTCTTCTTTCTCAATTGCATCTTCTATATTGATAAGATAAAAATACACAACTTGTATTTAAGGAAAGATTCTTGGTATTTGAAGAAGATTTTATAGCTCTTTATCATCCGTAAAGGTGTGATCAATTATGTTATAAAGGGTTTTCCATAATTTTATGAAGGATTTGGAAGTTTTATTTTCACCTTATTTAAAATGGAAAAATATGTAAAAATTACTCTTAAAACGATATTGATAATGAAATTTTGTGAGTAGTAGATTTACTAATCCATCAATTCCAATAATGGAGTTAGCTATAAGAGTATAGTAACACTATAAAGTGTCACATATAAGTTTTTAAGATAACAAATTGGTAGAAATGTAGGAGTTATCTTTGATCTATACCATTTAGACATTTCTAAAGGCCTTAATGTGATGAATAAATTTAATGGTTCCATTATAAGTAAGAGAAGGGGCGATGCCTCCGATTTCCATAGTGGTTATATAGGAAGGAAAAGTTTCATTCTAAATTGATTATATTCCATTTTTAGTTATGAGAAATTATGTAATCATAATCCTATTAAGATATTTTAGAGGAGGTGGGGGAGGAAACTAATTATGCATGCATCATTGAATTTATTAAGTTATATTATGTATGGGAGAGACATTCACATTCATTTGAATAAATTGGTAATTAGTTTTAACCTTTTTCTAGATAAGTTAATTAATGAATTGTAAAATGATTTATGTTGGATCATTAGTAGGAGTATTTTGAAGAGGATTATCTTGCATAATTAGCATGTGTAAGTGTATTTATGGCAGAACTTGTTGACTAAAAATAATTGTTGTTATAAACATAGAAAATTTAACCCATGCTTTGTATTTCTACATGGGCTAAATATATTCCCAAGTGGAGGTATATTCCTCTATACGTACGTGAATAAATTAAAAATGTTGTTTAGTAAAATTAGGGTAAAACATGATGACGTATTACATGTTAGGAGTATAGTTAATATAGATATTTTCTATGTTGTTATCCTCGTTTTACTCCAATTATTCTTCTTATATATGGATCTAATATTCCTTCTATTATTTATAATCTAGTCTATGTTTCTAGAATAAGTGACATCCATGTTGGAATCATAGTAGAATGGGTTGGATTAATAGATGAATCCAAAGTATTATTTGCAAATCAAAACCTTGCTCAATATTTTGATAGTTAAAGAGATTATTCATCTTGGAATATTTTTCAAGGTTATGAAAGATTTTGTAAGGATAATATAAAATATAATAAGAAAAATGTGAAGAAGACTTAATCAGAAGAGAGAGAAAAATTCACTTTGGTTTCACCAATTTTTATATAAGTAAATAATGGTATAATATAATATTATATATCTCTTTGGGAAATTTAGAATAGGATAATAAGGGGGCCATTATAAATATTCACACAATATGATTATAGGTTTCTAAGTTTGTGGATATGGAGAGGTGATAGTTCACACTCTATGTAAGCCATAGGGTTTCCAATCAAAGATATAATATAAGAGAGTGGAATTTAAATAAGTCACAATGATATATTGATTATAAAAATGTTGTAATAGGATAAATATACTTAATATATGGTTCTAATATTGAATTGCAAGGATCAATATGATGTCAATACCAAAGGGATAATTATAAGATAAGGAATGATAGGTAATAATAAAATATATTAATAATATTTCATTATACCCTAATCTATGCAAGAATAATTAAATAATCAATCAAATATTAAAAATAGAAAAAGAAATGAGAGGGTGGAGATACTCACCTTTGTGCACACACCATTATAACATTAATTTCCCGGGTTCAACAACTAGTTATAAGCTATTTGATGTGCATGAGAAAAAATGAATAGAAGAAGACTTATAAAATCCACTTGTTGAAGAATTTAAAGAATCTAAAGGATGGGTAGATAATGAAAGTTTATTCTGTACTTAGGAATCCTAAGTACCAAATTATCCAAGTGTAGAATCCAAAATATAAAGAAAGAATAAATTTAATACTTTTAGATCTCAAGAGAAGGTTTATGATCATAAGTATATTGAATAAATGATGGTGATGTGATGGAAAGAGAACTCAAATGACACACACATGGGGATAATGATGATATATTATATTTTTCATCAGATTATGAAATAATTTTTGGTCAATGCTATCATATCTAGGTAATTCCTTATAGAGGATTTCTAAAAGGAAGTCTTAGATAGTTGATGAAGATTATTCATATACTAAAGGGTAATATGATAAATGTATATATGTGTTGTAAGCAGATATGGAGGAGAATATACAAGGATTGTAAGGTTATCGCAAAGAGATATTTCAAATGAGGATTATAAAGGTATAAAAATTATCAAATGTATCATATCATAATACACATCAAGTGTCTCTCATCAATACAAATTTCAACTAACCAAATGTAGACACCTAAAATCTACCTACGGTTTAATACTAAAATTGCGCTAATTACCCTCTTTACCATCGTTTTTGTCATAATTAGTGATTCTTGCTAGTTAATTAATTTTTCTCTCCATTTTGGTCAATTAACGACACTTTGTTAGTTAACTAACCTATACTTCATTCCAGATGGCAATTAACGACACTTTGTTAATTAACTAGCCTTTACTTCATTCCAGATGGCAATTAATGACACTTCGTTAAATATAATCCTCTTTCGATCAAACAATTAACTATTATTAATTAATTAAGCCTATTACCCTACAAATGTATTTTATCAATAAACCCTCTTATTGGTTAAAAGTCCCCTTCAACCATTAAAAATCACCCCATTTCCCTCTAAATCATATCTAAAGGATTTCTAATCTTATCCTAGCCTATTAATTAATCCTATTTGATTAATTAAATCACCCCCAACTCCTATGAGTTGTTAATCATTTGTTAATTCTTCTAATCAAGCCTTTATTCCACATGCACTAGTTTTCAAGCTTCTCCCAAATGGGAAAACTATATAATGGACCCTCCTAGATTCTTTCATAGCACACCATTGTTTTGAATAGTGATTTATACATGCTTATGATAAATAGCCTTCTCCATTCTTTATAATAGTTACTTCATCTTTGCATCCATTCTCTCATTGTTGAGTAGAAGCGAAGATCTAGGTATGGCCTTATAGCCATTTTATGGGAGATACATTCCCTCTCTTTAGAGGTAACCACATATATGATTACTCATAATCTAAAGAGGATCATTTTATAAGTAATCATACATTAAAAGAGTAGGAATGGTTAGTATTAATTTATTTAATTCATGATTATGAAAGATAGCTAATTTCCTTAAGCTATTATCATAATGTTAATGGTAGATTTAGCTTTGCATTGAGACTACTAGGTGTTAGCTTATTTCAATTAGCATAACAAGTTTAACATGAAAATATTTTTCATGCCTGATGGGACCTACTCCATTGTATCATGCATTTAATTTCAAGTTTTTTAGATTAGTTTTATTTTTTTAGTTTACTAACCCTCATTTATGTTTTTTAGCTAGATTTCATGTTTCTTAACTAGTTTAGTTAAGTTTGCTTGATTTTTATGCTCATTGTAGCTATAAAAGTGGTGAGGTACTAACAAAATTGGAGAAAATTTGAACAAAAATTTTTTTGACCTTTCTTGACATTTAATTGTCAAAATTCCATACTTTTGATGACCTATATGAAATTTGCATTTTTGTTAAAAGGCGTGTGATTTTGTTCAAAGGCTTGCGGTTTCATTCAAAGGCACACAATTTGTTTGAAGGCATGTGGTTTTGTTGATAGGCCTGGTATCATCTCTCATACTACGTTGTAATTCTAAAGGATTTTTGTCCTCTATGTACTATGCGTGGTACCATCACCATGCTTGCATGAGCAGCATCTCTCGGCCTACTAGTTTTGTTACACTATTTTTTGCCTCTATGTAGTAGCCTTGTGGTTTTTTCTCTAATCTTGCACAAACATTGCATTATTTTCTTCTTTGTCATCATATTTCATTTTTGTTGAAAGGACTTCAGTTTCATGTAGATACCTATGGCTTTTTGCATAGGATTGTGGTAACATTCTAAGTCAATTTTGGTTAGGGTTTCAAAGTTTTAGATTCTAGTTTTTGACATTTTCTATCATTTTACAGGATTTCTAACTTTTGTTCTTACATTTTTATTTGGATAAGTTTTCTAACATGTTTTCAAGTTTTAATGAATGTTATGTTTCCATGTTTTACTTAAGTTAGGCTAAAGTTTTTGTATGCTCTTCTCTTGTGTCCTTGGATGATATTGAGAAATAAAAGCAGCTTTAGTCTTCTTTTTCTAACATTTGGTTAAATTGGAAACTTAATATTTCATTTTTTTCTTAAGGGAATGAACAATTTATCAAGAATTATTTAAAGTTCATTTGATTTACAATTTCCTTTGCATTTATCTAGTTGAATCAAATTATTGTGTATGCTCTTCTCTTGCATCCTTGGATGATCTTGAGAATCAAAAGTAACTTTGATTCACTTTCTATAGGAAACTACTAAGTATTTTCATGCGCGGGACCTAACACTTGTCAAAGAATTGGGATCTAAAAAAACTCTAACTACAAGTGTGTTACACGTTTCAATGGTGTGCTAAACCACATTTTAATAAAAAGATAAAAACACACCACTTCATTCAAAACAACGTATTTGCAGGTTCGTTAAGGGTTAAAACCCATATGCTTTGAACTTGGGGAAGTATCTTGGCATAAGCCATAGAACTCATTGTGGATTACCAAAGGAACCCCAAAGTAGTTCATACCTTGGGAGAATTTGTGGAAAAATTGGTAAGTTCCCCACTACCCACTTGACTAGTTGAAAACCCTTGTGAGAAAAGCTTCATGTTTCCCATATGAGGCCCCGTTCATTAATTTGATTGTGGGGTAATGGTCCATTGTCTAGTTTACTAGAAATGTGTACCTCTTCTAGGAAAGAATTGTGAGTTTGTGAACAAAATCCTAGGAAACCATTTAGCATTGGGGCCAACTTGAATTTATCCATCATGTTCCAAAGATCTCTCACAAAGAAAAAACTTATTCAGAGTCAAAACCTTGTTAGTTGAACAAGGGGAGAGTTCATTGAATTTTTCACCATGTGTTATTCATCATGAAACTTACAAGGCATCACTTTGTCCTAGTTTCTACCTTTTCATAAGACAAGGAGAAACTCTGCAAAGTTAGGCTAAGTATTTTTCATCACCACTTGGTCTACTCCTTTGTTTTCTTATTTCCTTTTTGGGAAAAAAGAAATCATATATACATGGTACCTCCAAAATAATTATGTCCACCACTTTTGTATTCTACTCACATGAGTAGGTTGCAATATCAGAATGTGAGTGTTGAAAGTGTGTTGGTACATCTTCATGTTTTGGTAGGCCCTTGTCTTGATACCCATGTCAAGACTCTTTCATTGTAGTTAGGTTGTCTCATCATTGACTTCCTCTTGAGTTGTTACACTTCTTGCATCATATCAATATAGTTTTTATACTTACATCTTGTTTCCTTTGTGAAACTTGATTTAAGTCTCTAAGTTGTATTGTTATGCTGCTCACATAACTATCAACTTCTTGATATACTTAGACCTTGTTTTTATTCCAACATTGCCTTGAGTTTTGAAAAGTGTTGTCATTACGTTGTTTGCATTATGTCAACATCATTTTGATACTAATATCTTTCTTTTTCTACAAATCTTGATTAACGTGTCCAAATTGTGTTGTTACATTACTCACATTTGTAGCTTCCATTTTCAAGACTTGGAATTTGTGGGTGTCTAAACTTGTTTAAGTATACCTTGTTTGGAAATCATGTCAACACCATCTTAGTACTTAGGTCTTGTTTATCCCAAACTTGATCTAAGTATTGATATTTTTGTCATTATTGCACCAAACTTATCTTTGAGACATAGGGAGTAGTTATTCTTGTGATTGGATCTTGGTCTTATACTTGATTGATTTTTCCTAGATACTTCTTACTATATGGTTCCATATCAGTGTATCATTATTTATTATTTGGTATCCTTGGTTCATATTTCCTTGATTCTTTGGATTCTTTTCCATTCATTATTTGACATTCTTTGTGATGATTTGACGTTCTTTGTTGCTTGGTTTTACCTAGGGTCCATTTTAATCAACCTTAGTGAAATATTTCCCATTATGCCTCCTATCAAAAGGATGGGGCATCAAATATTAGGGTAAAAACCTTTTTTAATGACAAGTTAAACCCTATTTATGAAGACAATAACATGGTTGACCATAGTGGTGATGAGGGGAACTCTCCTTGGAATGAATTTGAATTTGATCCTGCCCACATGGATAAATTTTATTCCAAAACAAGAATGAAGTCCTTATGCACATTGCATAAATTAGGGGATAAATTTCCACCTACATTTGATCATACTCTCCTCATGAACATGGTTCATGGAGAAGAAGAAGTAGAGCATCCTCTTTACAATGTTGATGAAATCCTAAACCCAGGACATGCTTCTACTTCCAGCCAATGGAATGAGGAAGAAGTTCCTTCTCAAAATAATGGTGGTTATCACATCCCCATTGTTAAAATTCATTGCAAGGATCATGAAGAACATAACAACCATGAAAAACCCCCTCCTCATGAAAATCACAAAGAGACACAAAACCAAGAGGTTACAATAGAACAAAAAATACAAGATCTTACTTGTCAATTGGTGATTTTAGCTTCACATGTTAACAAAGATCCTATGAAGACTCCAAGACAAGAAAAACCTAGAGCTTTGTATCATGAGTTTTACACAAAAATCCACATCAAGAAAAACATAAAGAGGTGTATCATGAATTATACACAGATAATAAAGGTGGTGAAACATCTAGAATTAACCATGTATATATTCTTGCTTCACCTATGCGTGGTCAAATATTTGACTAGGAATGGTTATCTATGAAGAACGCCCTCACTTATTTATAAGAAGGAAATGTGGGACATAACAAGAAGTATCAATTTGAAGAGCTATTCCCATACCCATTTGATAGAGCTATGTTGAGAACACCTTTCCCTCATCACTTTGATTGTCCAAAATTTGATAAGTATAAAGGTAAAGGTGATCCATGGGACCATGTCAAAGAATTATTTATGGCATGTCAAGAGGTCACATATAGTGATAATTATCTCATTCACCTCTTCCCATGGAGTCTAGGGGGACAAGCGCTTGAATGTTTTTACACATACCTAAAGGGTCAATCGTTACATGGCTGAATTAGCAAAAAAATTTGTATGTCACTTTTCCTTTAACATGGAAAATGACGTCACCATGATAGACTTGTGCAATACAAAATAACAAAACAATGAAAACTTTGCTAGTTTCTTACAAAGATGGTGAGGGTTAGCTAGTCACTTCCCTTGCTCCATACAGAGAAACAGTTAGTTAGAATTTTTGTGCCTAATTTACACCCGAGATTGATTTCCACTTGCAAATGCATTGTGGTAACACTTTTAAAGAAGTTATAGAAAAAGGTAACCAAATAGAAAGTGTTATTAGCCAAAGGGACCTTGAAACCCTTTTCAAGAGATAACCACAAATCAAAGCCTACAGATAAACCAAAGTTATTTCAAAATAAGAATAAAAATCATTGTAGGTGATGGTATAACTGATTCTAAATGTGTGTAGGAAGTTCTAAATAACATACCTTTGAAACTTACCAAAGGGATTGTTGCACCTGAATTCAATCATCACACATTAACCCCTCTAACATGATTATTTATCATAGATATTAAAATAGTTAGATGTGGTTGACATGGTTAAATACCCAAAAATATACCTTATGGAGATGATGCACCGAAACTAACATGGTTAAGAAAATTAATATTGTGGGTTTCATTGTGTTAGTGGTCATAAGAATGATAAGTTTCTGAAGTTAAAACACTTCATACAAGATATAATCAATAGCGGAGATGTGGAAATGGATTCCCCAGGACCTAGAAAGTATTCCAATCAAAACTTGGGAATTTACAAGGAACCTTTCCCTAAGCATAATAAAGGGGAGAAAAATTTGGATCAAGGTCAGTCTTCCTAGAACAAGAGTACCAACTATGTTTCCAAAACCAATAATCCTTTTGATTCTCTAATTGGTTGTGTTAACCCACCTATTGAACATATCAACACTATTAAGATTAAAGTGAGAGAGTGTGTCATGGAAACACGATGTGCTTGCCTCATTATCCCAAAACCTCCTCTACCTACCCCTTAGGATAGTCATTATGACATTTTAGAACAACTTGAGAAGACCACTGCTAAGATTTTAATCTTAGACCTTCTCAAAATATCTAATGTTCACAAAGAACATCCTTTGTAAAACACTACAGGGGTCAGGAGTGTCAGTTGATATTGATCCTATGCACTTTCAAGCCTTGGTTGCACAAATTGCTCCTATTGATTACATAACCTTTAGTCATCAAAGAAATTATTGAATAAGATCCTATGCATAATATACCCTTATTGAATTCATTTTTCATCATAAGAAGATAAAAAAGGAACTTGTGGAAAATGGATCACGCCTAAATATTTGTACTTTGAAACGGTCTGAAAACTGGATCATACTAATTTTGATCTAAACCTAAGGTCATCACCATCAAGGCCTATGATAATGAAGAGCGGAAATCAGCTAGCATGGTTACTTTTCCTATGGAAGTAGGGCCTACTACTCATGACACCAAGTTCCATGTTTTGGACTTGGAACTTCCTTACAACATGCTCCTCGGTCGACCATGGATTCATGTCATGTAGGTTGTGCCTTCCATGTACCATCAGTGTCTAAATTTATACCATGAAGGATAGACTATTACCATTCAGGGGATCCTCAACCCTTTTCTCATTATAGAGCATTATCGGGTTATTTTCCCACCACATTTGAATTTCCTTCTACATAAATGGTTGTTTAAGTTCAATCAAAGGTTCTTACCTCATGAATTGATCCGGATACCTTGGGCTCTCATAAGGATGGTGCTTCTACATTAAAATCTCCCTTTGCTTCATGGGAGATGAAATTTATTGCAAATGGATACGGATAATATAATATCCAACATTCCCTTTTAGTTTCAAACTACCCCTATCACCAAAGACACGGGGTAGGCCTAGCTACAAATTTAAATGCCCTCATGATCATTATAACATTGATACTTTTACTACTATTGGTATATTATTATATGAGAAGCTTCTTGACAATATTATATCCTGACCTTCATATGATGATATGGCTTCATTTTATCAATCACCCAAGTATATAATCCAAATAAAATGATGTATGTTATGGGATACAAAGGATATGGCTGTGGCATAAATGAACAAGGTATGCGGGAAGATATTATGATACCACATTGCAAGGTTTGTAAGTATGGTATTAGTATCCAACCATATGGGTCTAATCATTCAGAGGATAAATAAACCTCTTCTAAATGAGAAGATAGTTTGTTTGATTATGAAAGTGAAACAAATTCCCGATGTAGTCTTTATGAAGACCTTGCCTCTATGAAATTATTTTTGACATGGATATATTAACCATATCCCTAACCATTCTGAGTTCAAATTTTTTATCCTTCCCTTGTCCATTAGGACCAACAACAACATGTACCAATCAACTTCTTTGAGAACGATGAAGTAATTGGTGAGTTTATGGGTCTCTATGATGGAATTCCTGTTGGTGATCATAAGAAGGGATTATCCATTAATATTGACACATGTGCGTAATTCAGGGAGGAGGCTGAGCTTCATGGTCAGAAAAATAAAAATAAAATCAAGGGAAAGATATCCTTAGAGAATCCTTGTACAAAGAAAAATTCCAAGTCCTATAGTGAAAACCTCTTTGAGCACTTGCGGATAAACAAATGGAAACATCACTGGACATAAAAGTGACATATAAGGGTGAAAATATAATTTATATTTCTTTAGATAAATATATTAATCCCCCTCGATCCTACATGTATGGAGGAAGAATCCAAATTTCTAGTGGAGGACTATCAATGTAAACATTGGAACAGAGGAGAAACCTATAATGGTTAAGTTGGGAGCTTCACTTTCACACAAGAACATAAGACCTTTGTCATGTTAAAATTTTCAATATTATATATGAATTTATATATATATATTTATATTGGTTCCTATGTGGACATGTCATGGTTAGATCCCTCATTAGTAGTGCATAACCTAGTTGTGCATGAAGAAGAAAATCCCATCAAGTATAATCTTAGAAAGATGCATCCTTGTGTCACCCTATTAGTAAAAGAAGAACTGGAAAAATTATTGGTGGTAGGATTCATTAGGCCTATTGATTATTCAAAATGGATTTCTAATATAGTCCCTATACAAAAGAAACCCATTGGTATCAAGATATGTACATATTTTAGAGATATTAATAAAGTGTGTCCTAAGGATGATTTTCCTCTTCCTAACATCGACATGATTGTCGATTCAACTGCTGGTTATGAAATGCTATCACTCATGGATGGATTTTTAGGATATAATCAGATTAAAATTATAGAGGAAGATCAACACAAGATAAATTTTACTACCCCTTGGGGGACATTATGTTATCAAGTCATGCCCTTCAGCCTCAAGAATGCGGTGCAACCTATCAAAGGGCTATGACTGTAATATTTCACGACATGATAAATGATATAATGGAAGATTATGTGGATGACATCTTGGGAAAATCTAAGACTAGAGAGGACCATCCAATGATCTTGTGGTGAATATTTCAACATCTTAGATACTATAAGGTTAGACTCAACCCAAAGAAATGTGTCGTTAGGTGTTATCAGAAAATTGTTAGGTTTTATTGTTTCAAGGAGAGGAATTGAAGTAGATCCTACAAAGCTCTTAGCTATAAAAAAATTCATCCTTTTAAGAACATAAAACAACTACGCAGTCTAGAGGGGAAGATTCAAGCTATCAAATGATTTATCTCCCAGCTCGTAGATAAGTTTCATTCATTCACACATCTTCTAAAGAAAGATGTTGGTTTTCATTGGGGTCTAGAATAACAACAATAATTTATTTTCTCAAGGAATATCTGTCCAAACCCCCTATTCTAATGTTGTCTACTACAAGTGAACCATTGTTGCTTTAATTTTTTGGCACTCAATTTGAAATTGGTGTGCTTTTAGCTTAGTATGATATAATTTAGAAAGAAAAATTCATCTATTACCTTAGTCACACATTGATCTCTTACAAGCTCAACTATTCATAGATTGAAAATGCTTTCTTGGTCTTCATTTTTATTTTCAAAAAAATCTTTATTATTTGCTAAATAATAATACCAAGTTCATTTCCATAATTGATCAATTGAAGTACTTATTATCTAAACATGCACTTATAAGAAGGATGGCTAATTGGATTATCCTACTCAAGTGAGTTTGATATTGAGTGCATCAATCAATAGTAGTCAAAGGAAGGTACTATCATATCAATTAGCTAAATCCCCTTTACTAGGAATTGAACCTTTGAGTCTAGATCTTCTAGACACCTCCCTGATGTACCTTTAGGAGTCCATTACATGGAAACTATACTTTGATAGATACTTTACCTTTCATGGTTTAGGAGTGGGAGTTGTGTTTATCACTCCTACGAGTGATCATATTCCTCAATAATTCCAACTTGGTTTCCCATGTACAAATAACATAGTAGAATATGAATCCCTTATTGTAGGGATGAAATTGTATATCAAGTGGGACATTAGACAAGTGAATGTAATAGGTGATTCTCTTAACTAATCATAAAATAGGTAAATGATGAATATAAGGTTAAGGATGAAAAATTCTTCCTTACAAGAAATTAGTTGACACTTTGAAGGAGTTCTTTAAAAAATCAAGTTCCAAAAATGCCTAGATGACATAATCAATCAATGGATTATATGGCCATAGTCTAGTCTATGTTACACATCCCACCTAGAAATAATGATATGTTGTTCTTTTTGAACATCTACAAACACCAACATATGACATGTAGTAGTCTTATTTGGTATGTGAAGTTGTTGGTCCCTTTTCCCCTTGGTATAATGACATTTTTAACTATCTCCATGACAGAACCTTCCCTATTGAAATTTATTGATCTAAAAAATAACCTTATCTAGTGCATATCCCACTACACCCTACTTGAGGGCACACCTATCATAGAGGATATGATGGGAATCTCTTACGTTGTCTTAATTCGGACAAATTTACCTTAGTAGTCAAGGAGGTGCACGAAGGCATCATTGTGGGGCCCATAAAAGTGGTATGGTTATATATAAAAAATATTAAGAGTAGGCTATTATTTTCCTACCATAGAAACTAATTTCTACCAGTATGTTAAGAAATGTTTGTTGTGACAAAATGTATGACAACCTGTTACATGCCCCAACACAGTCTTTGCATCCAATCACAATGTTGTGGCATTTTTCAAAGTGGGGAATCGATCTCATTGGAAATATTACCCCTAATTTGTCTGATGGCTACATGTTCATTATTACAACCAATGAGTATTTCAAAAAATGGGTAGAGGTTGTTCTCTTACCTATGTTACCGGTGCCTAAATTTTAAAGTTCATCATGAACCACCTCATTTTCATTACGGAATTCCCTCAACCATTATAGCTAATAATGGAAAGTATTTAATGAAACAAAACTGTGAAGGCATTGTGCCAATGCTTTCAAATCCAACTCAAATGGTCAACTCCCTATTACCCTCAAGGTAATGGATAAGTTGAAGCCTTGAACAAGACTCTTGTTTGAATAATGGAGAAGATGGTTAATAAGACTGGCCGTAATTAACATTTGTAGATCCATCCATCCCTACCCCTGGGAATATCTAATATCTATCGCACAACCCATCTTGGTGCTACCCTTATTCATTATTTTTCAGTAGAGAATTCATCCTACCCCCTGAGATCAAAATCTATTTTTTGTGCATTTCTTTGTAAGACTATTTAGGTAAAGAGGTGGATTATAGATTTGTCAGACTTGCCAAACTAGAATTTTTGGACAAGAAACACCTTCATGCCCTTAATCACCTCAAAGTGTATTATAATAGAGTGCATTGAGGCTACAAAAAAATATTCATACCTCTCCAATTCAAGGTAGGATACCTGGTCTTAAAGAAAATCAATTTAATACCACAAAGGATCGAGAAAAGAAGGGTAAGTTTGATCCTAACTAGTTAGGACCATATGTTGTAGTTAATAAGTTTGGTTCAGGAGCATACAAACTTGTTGATTCTTGTGGTGATGATATGTAGGATACTATGAATTCCATACAACTCAAGTGGTTCTATTCTTAGGCACGGAGGTCCTTCAAATATTAGAAAATCAAAAAGTATAAAAATCAGAAAAATAAAAAGAAAAAATCCTCCAAGAGTGAAAACCACACAATTGTGGCACTTTGGACAAGTCCTTTGGTGAAAACTTGTTTCGATGCCATCGGAGAGCCTTCGTTGTTCACAATAATATCATGTTTAGAAATAATGGCTTTATCTAAGCTAGTTTTTCTTGTTTCTGATATAATTTTGAGCCTATCCTTCATGGCCTTGATCCAGTTGATCCTACTCATGTAGGCAAAGAGTTTTCCTTTGTAGATTACCATCTCACACTGGGGAGGTATTTTTACATATTCAATTTCTTACACATATGTGTGATGTTTTCCCTTGTACATTCCCATCTATCACTGGGGGCATCCACGTTTCTTCATTTTCTTACACATAGCTTTGGGAAACTGTTTGAAAAACTCTAAACATTCACATAACTTTTCAAAAAATTTAAAAAACATTCAAATATGTTTTTTCAAAAATCCTTAAAACATTTAAATATGTTTCATAGAAAACTCAAAAACAATATAACATTGTATTGAGAAAATACATAAACAACGTAAAACATTTCAAAACTGTCCCATAAAAACAAAGTAGTATTTTCTTACTTGGTTGTTTGTTCATGCATGGTTTTGTTGGTTTGATTCTTTTTGTGTTATATGATTTTATAACAACTCATTTGTTCTTTTCTTACTTAGATTAAGTCTTACTTGAATTTATTGTGAAGTTCATTAGATTAGTTCTATTTGCATGCTTGTACATAGTTGTGTTGTTGTATTAGATTTGATTAACTTTTTCTTGTGCTTGTTTTTGTTTGATTGTATAGTTTTTTATCATTTCATCATCAATGTCATCTATCATCACATATCA
Source organism: Taxus wallichiana var. yunnanensis (assembly GCA_018340775.1). Lineage (NCBI taxonomy): Eukaryota > Viridiplantae > Streptophyta > Pinopsida > Cupressales > Taxaceae > Taxus > Taxus wallichiana. Next base: position 313,749,074 of record CM031242.1, read on the forward strand.
ATAAATGCTAAGCTACATCATCATACAAATGAAAATTACACATGTATGCTAAGATAACATCATATAATATCATCAAATTGGGGCAATAGGGATTATCTTTATCCCCCCTCATCATAGACCATAATAAAAACATGGGATAAGAATCATATCTCATAAAAAACAATGTGATATCATAAACATGTTATCTCATAAAAATGTGATATAATAAAAATCCATCATCATCATATATCCATATAAAATCAATGTCCATATACAAAAAGTGTCTCGATATACATCAGATATGATAAATACCATCATGGGCATGGATTAAAAATGTGCCTTCATCTCCAAGCATACTAAAAAAAATAATACATATACATCGATAAAAATGTTCCTTCATCACGATGCATACATCACAAATATATACATCAATAAGTGAATAAACACTAACTCTCATGAACATGAGGACTACCTCATCGATGACTCGGACTACCAGGCATAGGCTGCAGTGGTGGCATTTACTTTGCTGAAGGCCCTGGTTGAGGTGATGGCATATGTCTGACTGACTTGATGTGACCTCAATGGCTTATGTGACCTAGATCTGGAGTGACTACCAACCATCATACTATAGGGTATATCCCTCTTTTATGACCCTGTGATACAATGCTCTATAATATGTATCCTCACCTATGGCTGATGAAAAATCAAACACTAAGCTTCAGCCCTTGCTGTTGAGGCTGCATGTTGTAGTGCATCACATTCTCTCTGTTAATTGAGTCACATCGGCCTATAGCCGAGTCTTCTCCACTACCCACTATTCTCACTTGGTTTCTAACTAATTTCCCTCTATTTTCAACCAGTCATATCGGCAGCCCAGTATGTCGAGTCCTCTCAAATATCAAGTGATCTCTCTCAAATGTCACTTATTATAGTTGTTGCCTCAATGAAGCCAAATTAGCATCACTCTGTTATGCCGGGGCTATATTTGTGGTGATCCCCTTACTCTTGATATAACTATAAATCTTAGAATTGGTATCAATAGTTATCATAGTAGTGAATCCCCATCCATTTCCCCATCCATATCCCCATCCATCCCCCCATCCCCATCCATCTCCCCCATCTCCACCTACTACAATATGAGGACTAGCTACTCTGGTGGTGAGTGGAATCTATACTAAGGGCACATGTTGTGCTTGTACCTATATAACAGCCACATCTTTGGGCTGAACTCTGAACACCCTCTATAGGCATCTCTGCATGTCTGAACATATTGTGCATGTACCTATGGTGGTGCCTTTTTTATGAGGCTATTACGGTGGTTGTTGTAGAAGTGGACCTTGTGGTTGTGGCTATACTAGTCCCTGTCCCTTTCCATCACTTGCCTCCTATTCCTTTTCCATCACAATTCATGACCTATCTCATGCCTAACCTACCTCTCCTACTATGATTAACACTATAGTGGTGTCTATGATGACTGTGGAATAGTGAATATGATAAGGTACTACATATTGTCATGTACCATGCTCCATAATCAACACTAGTGCTCGAGATCTACTATCTTTTCTCTATGGTCCCATCATTATGGGACTATACCATCAAAGATTTTATCACCCTTCAAAGTTTGATGTGCGATCCAAAGTCAAAAACCTCCGAGATCGATGCACATACCACATATCATCTCTAGGAATACCCTAGATAAGACCCAACTTTCATTGTACCCTATCAACGTGGGACCACTTTATAATGTTCTTACGAATGCTGATTAGAAAGTGATTTACCTCTATGACATTGAGCTGCTACATTCTCTTACCAATGATAGGACCAATATGGTCTCCTTATAATCATGTGTAGCTACAAGTCATCAAAATCATGCCTATAATAGGTAGTATCACCCATGTGAGATTTGATATCATCCCTGACTAGATCCCATCCTCTGCATGAGGCCTCCTCATGTCCCTTGGTGCATAGATCCTTGAGTGGGAACCCAATCGTAATATGGTCCCATGAAAAAATCTAAAGTAATGTGGTAGGTCCCACACTCCTCATCCCTTTATATGTCACTAGATGTAGATCCCAATATAAGTTTGCAATTATGCACTGACCCAAACAGAATAACTCCTCATTCATCGATCATGCATGACTCCTATCGAGACAAGTGAAAATTTTGTCCAATCTTCTCAGGTGTACAGTAGCCACTGATAAGATCCATTAAATATATAGGTATATGTACAATCTCCTCTTGTCATCAAATCAACTATATAGAATACCATGCCTTATTGAGGAATGTTATCTAGCTGAAAACATCCCATATGTGGTCTAGGATCTAGTTGTGGCATATGTCATAGGTCACTATGATGCCCTAAATAGGAACTCGGAGGATCTAATACACATCCTCCAATGTGACTGTCATCTTGCCAGTCAAAAATTTAGAATGTTCGACTCTCACTCCACCACCTCTCTCCTAAGGAATTCAAGAGGATGTGATGTAACATAATGTGAGGTATCTCTTTAATGTGGGCTAATCATTTCACTTCTAGTACAACTAAGTCTATGCTGCTATCAATGAGATAAAGTCTATTCATACACTGAAGACATCTATGTCATTCACACACCTCTAAGTTGTGTAATCACACCTGTAAAATTACCCAACATAATTAATTCACATCACTTCTAAAAACATCTTCCTAAGGTGTTCTAATTTCTCTAACATTCTTCTAAACATTTTCTAAATTCTTCTAGGATTCCGAAAGGAAAAAATTTGCACTAGCGCAAGCCTTTTTGTACTATTTTAAACCTTTTAGAGTTAGCGAAGTCATTTCACACTAGTGAAGGAATTTTCACGCACGTGCACTCATTTTCACAAAATCACAAGCCCCACACTAGTGCATCATTTTTAATGTCTATGTACTTATTTTAGTGCTCACGTAGGCCTAGACTAAGATTCACACTAGTGTTATGCCCGTCCACCCATTTTAATGCATGCGTAAGCCCTTTATGCTACCACTTACCTTTTAATGCTACCATGATTAATGGTTTACACTAGCATGATCTTGTTGTTTTCTCTTGCATTAAAAGCACATTAAATGAACTCAAAAAATGATTTTTTTGTATGTACCATTAAACCCTCTCTTGGTAGCATCTCGGTACTCTCAAATGTGATCATCGTGTGGTGTTTACACTTCACAATTCATGCCATCTCTCTCATATGTTAGAGAAAAATCACTTTCAAAAGTGGTAAAGGGCAATATCAAATAATGGGCCATGATGGATTTTTACCCCTCTTACCCTACTATTTATAATTTTTTTAACTTATGTCTTCATTTTCTCGCTCCCGAGGGGATATATAATTAACATGGTTCTTATATATTATTCTATATGGTCGTGATGATTATTTTTATTAAATAGTCATTTTTGATTTTCACTATGTTGGAGCATATTTTTGCTTCTTGGCAACCCTTTCTGCTACCAGGGGCATATTTTTTCTTCCTAGTACTATTTTCTGATGCCTCATGTGCCTCATCATTCTTCTACATAATTTTCTTCCTAAAAACTAAAAAAAAGGTAAAAATCATTTAAATCCAAAAAATTGGTAAAAATTGTTAAAAATCAAATAAAATTGTAAAAAATCATTAAAAAATCAAAAATTGGTAAAATGCATACATACAACTGACACATTTATCAGACACATATTCTCGAACACATTAATTTTTTTCCTATAATACATCTTTCTTTGGTCCTCATTTGTTCTCGCCAATGACTTGCAGATCATCTAGATCTACCTCCATTAACTAAGTTGGTTTGCTATGCTAGGTCTATGCTCCCTTACATAATGAGTTGTTTGGTACAGTTTCATAGAGCACATTTACTTTTTCATAGGACCCTTAAGTCATCCATATATTATCCTCGCATGTATCCTTGCTTGGGGTTCCATTTTTAACCCTATTTCGTTAACTAAAACTTTTGTGTAATTATCATGAGCATTGTTTTTTTGAGTATGTGTGTTTTTACTTGTTTCCCTGTCGAGGTTAGCTTGTTTAATTTCTTATATTTCATACCATTATGTATGTTACATTGAATTAGTGTTTTAGCAATGAACAAATGTTAGTATTATAGATTTTCATGTTATTTTACACTTTTTTTGTATGCTTGTATATAATAAAAGTTGGTGACATAGATCATGAGAAAAGTGATGAAATAAAGTTGTTCTTGAGCTAAGTTGGATGAAATTATTTCCATTCTCTTCATCTTCATTCTTCTTCATTATCATTTTCTTTATCCCAAATTTTTCTTCCATATCACTGGGCAATAGGGATTATTTTTATCCCCCTCCCCCTCATTTCTTCCTATTTGAAACACACTCACCTACCATATTTGTGTTAAATTTCAATTTACTTCATCGTTTCCATTGTCGATCAACCTCTTTCATCACCCCATCGACACTCAAGGGGCATCCTTCATTCTATTAATTTTTCTTCCATTCCTTCAAAATTTACTTATCTATAATTGTCTACTATCTTTGAAGTAGTATCCTTAGGCCACCCAAAAGAGGGAAAAATGTAAACACCTAGTCCACCTTCATAATTTTAATACTAAAATTTTGTTAATTACACTCTTTCCCATTATTTTCATTATAATTAGTGATTTTCTGCTAATTAATTAACTAATGTTTCCCTCCATTTTGATCAATTAACGACACTTTGTTAATTAACTAGCCTTTACTTCACTCTGGATGCCAATTAACGACACTTCATTAGTTATAATCCTCTTTTGATTGAATAATTAGCTATTATTAGTTAATTAAGCCTATTTACCCTTGTATTTAATCAATAAACCCTCTTATTGGTTAAAACCCCCTTCCAACCATTCAAAATCACCCCATTTCCCTCAAATCATCTCTAAAGGATTTCTAAGCTTATCCTAGCCTATTAATTAATCCTATTTGATTAATTAAATCAATCCTAACTCCCATGAGTTGCTAATCACTTGTTAATTCTTCTAATCAAGCTTATTTCTTCTAAATCTACTTTATCATTTATCCCACATGCACTAGTTTGCAATCTTCTCCCAAATGGGAAAGCTATGTAAAGGACCCTCCTACATTCTTTCACACAACACCATTACTTTGAATAGTGATTTATACAAGGTTATGATAAAGAGCCTTCTCCATTCTTTGGAATAACTACTTCATCTTTGCATCCATTCTCTCATTGTTGAGTAGAAAGGAAGATCTAAGTATGGCCTTGTAGCCATTTCTTGGTGAGATCCTTCCCTCTCTTTGGAGAAATTTTATTACTCATGATCTAAAGAGGCTCATTTTTAGAAGTAATCATACATTAAAAGAGTAGGAATGGTTAGCATTAGGTGATTTAATTCATGTTTATGTAAGATAGCTAATTTCCCTTAAGCTCTTATCATAATGTTAATGGTAGATTTATCTTTTCTTTGAGACTACTAGGTGTTAGTTTCTTTCATTTATCATAACAATTTTAACATGAACACACCCAATGTAATTTTTACCCTCACCCCCAAAAATATTAGAAGGACATCTCTCCAAGGAAGATAATGCACCATTAGTACTGTGAAAAAAATGTTATTAAAAGTGAAAATATGGGTGTATACATAAACATCACACAATTATAGACCCAAAAATGGGTTTTTAGATACAAGTGAAAAAAATCATAACTAGATCAAGTGTACTACCTAAAAGACAAATTTCTAAACCCTCATATGGTTTTAGTGACAAAGGTGCCGTACGTCCCATTAATCTATCTTGAATTTAGTTTCATATTAAGATATTTTATAGGAATATTGATGAAATTATGATCCAATCTTGGACACACGTTGAAAATTTATTACATCTTCTACCTACAAATTATTGTTCCTCTCTCTAACTATTATAAAATAAGCACTCATGCTTATTTTTATAACTTAGTTCAAATTCTAGACTACAATGCACAACAAAAACATTATAGATTAAAATAGATATACCATAAAAAAGGAGGATAATTTCATGGAAAAAATAAATAAATTCCACCAAAAAGGAAAAAAAAATTATGGAACAACATAGGCGTTTTGCAGAATAAAGGTGGAAAATTCCATAGAACAAAGACATAATCTTGATGGAACAACACAAAAGTTCTATGGAACAAAGGCTGAAAATTCCATATAACAAAGGAATATATTATGTGGAATAATAGGGAGGATATAATACGCAATGAGGGTTTGAAATTTTAGTAGAGGTTACCTAAATATTAAATTTGGTGGCCCTGTGGACGTCAATTGTGTGAAACAACATGTGAATATATAAATGCTCATATATTTTGATCTAGGTCATAAAATAAGACAAACTTAATATCATTGAAAATGTATTGAGGATAAATACATGTTAATAGAAGTTTTGGGTTATGAAAAATTTATTTTTGGGCCAAAATGTGAAAAAAAAATCCATAATATTTTTTATATTTGGGTCGCAAAATACTTAACACCCATGTTGGGTCTTCACACTTGAATGCTAATTAGTCCTTGGTGGTTGAAGAAGTGGGTGGTATTATTAATTTCTAATTTCCTTTCTTCTCACTTCTTCTTATTCTATAATTGTAACTTTTTTTTGTAAAACAACCTCTCATGAATGTAAGTTATGTTACCATTTTATGTGGCTAAGAATTACGAGTTGCGAGACTTTTGTGTTGATCTTATGCAATGCACTTAGTGCCTTCCCCACTATTGTAATATATTGGGCATAATCCAATTTATTATATATTTTTAGTTTGGATCTCTTTCTGCTCTTTCACTTATGTTACTATGTTCTTTCCTTTGTATTATGTTTTGGCATCTTTGTGTGTGAGTTATATTTTAATGATTTTAATCCTTTGTGTCATCTATGTGCACATAATCAAAGTTCTAAAAAATTACAACGTTGAATATGGTTTGTTTATGTCCTCTTAGATTTTTATTTTCCCTCTATATTTCACCTGAAGGATATAATCCAATTTCATTTTGGTGCATCACCTTATTTTTATTTGAAATTTCATCTTTCTAAACCACAATCCCTTGGAAATATTAGATTAGAATTAGTTAGTAGTAGAGTATAGTGGTGGTTAGATTATTTGCAGTGGATTGAAGTGAAAGGAAGAAACTTTTTCACCTAGAGATTGACCTTAAAGTATCCATTTTCCCACACTTTTAAGGTTGTTCAATGTTTCATTGAGGTGATACGCCTACCTTCATTGAAGGGTGCAATATCAAATAACAATAGTTTTTGGCATGCCACAGTGAGACTAATTGAACCATATATAACACATTTTTGATCTATTACATTGATCTTGGTGTGTATTTTAGTGGCAATTTTCGTTTGGAGGAAACAAACAACATTTATGGTGACTTCTAACTTTAAATATACTAGTTTTATTAGTCAAATGTTTGAGTTTCTGAGAAGAATGCATACAAGACAAAGTACAACAAGAGGTAATCCTTTTGAATATATATGAATATATATATATATATATATATATTTATATATATTTATATATACCAAGGAGGAGAGGAATACCTTTTAAAATACTTCCATCCCTACAACCTAGGGTTCATTAAACTCCTCCTCCTTATAGACATTTCTCTCACCTTCCTAGGAACCTTAGACTCATTCCATTCATGGACCATAAAATAAATCAACCTTTTCTAACCTTTAATGGTGGAAATACCTTGGATTTGAATTCCTAACATGACATATCAGTATCTACCCTATGGATATTTCCATTCCTTAATGGTGAAAATTAAACCACCCCTATAGAGCACATATTATATGTTCTTTAATGTTTTTAGTTCATCTTGTCACTAAAGATGATGTGGCAGTCATTATATCAGCCTCATCTTCAAAGGAAAAGAATTAGAGTGGTATATTAGTCTATAACTTTCTTTTATTCACACATGGGATGAGATTGGGGAGAAAATTTACAATAACTTTAGAGAAAAAGTATATACTATCTCTTTGTTGGAGAAAATTATAACTATCAAAAGAGACCCTTGTGAGCTAATGGTGGACTTCAAATTTAGGTTTTAGAGGGCATGAGATAGAATTCCACCCCTCCTAATGACATCTCCTCAAAGTTAAGTTTTGTATTTTTAAGATCTCTTAATTCTCATATTACAATGATGATTTCACAATTTGGAGCTATGGACTTTTGTGTGGCTTATGAGATAACTATTTAGGATGATAATTTCTTGTTTAAGCTAGAAAAATAGTCCTCGGATCCCCAAATCCTATTTTCCTATACTTTCCCCAAGAAATTCAACCTTCTCTTGCCCTAAACCTTGATTCTAAAGTTATATAATCTACCCATATATCTAATTATTTGAATGAGATATATGACCTCGAGCCTTTGTCAATAATATGTCAAATGATATGGTTTTCCTCAAGCAATAGTAAAACCAATCTCTAAGTCCCTACCAAAATCATAATTAATAGTATCAAAAAAGGAACTATTATCCAAATCAGGTGTATGGGCATGATTATTAGTAAATCAAGTTTCAAGGTGCAAATTATTTCTTTCCTCTTCAAGTGTTACCTAAACCACAACATGAACATGATCATAACTTTAGAAAATATATTGTTCTAGGGTGAAACAATATGGATCAAGGAGCTGAATGGTATTTATTTGGTAATCAGCTTGATAGTAAAAATTCTTTTGAAAATGGGGTGAAAATTCAAGATCTCATGGTGAAAGGTGTAGTGCCCACTCTCCTTAGACATTGTTTAGATAGATTCCCTCCCATATTACAGTTTTCACAATATGTCTCTTTGTATACATTGAGTTGGCACGAGGTGTCAACCTTATAATTTGTCTAGCATGGATACAACATGACATATTGATATATTGTTGTTTTGATAGATATACATGGTTGATGTTACATGATTGTGATTTTCATATATTATGATTAGGATTGCAAGCATGAATTAGATTGGTAGTTATTATATTATGGAAACATGGTAAATCTTGGAAATAATTGATTTTAGAAAAGTGACTTGTGGAAACTTAGTGGAAAAATTTAATTGTTAGAATTTGGAGTGTGTGTGTGTGTGTGTGTGTGTGTGTGTGTGTGTGTGTGTGTGTGTGTGTGTGTGTGTGTGTGTGTGTGCATGTTTTCATTTTCTTTAAATAAAGAATAGCAAATAAAAATTATATGGATAATTGAGGAAAGTGGATTAGTCTTCATGACAAGTTTTTTTATGTTATATTGTAATATATAGCCATGGAAATTTTGGTGAACTTAATTGATGTTGAGAAATTGATTTTGAAATTACATATTTGAATTGTGTATAAATTCGTTAATGTGCATGTGTGTTTTTGTAATAATTAGAATTGATTTACATATCATTTTGAGTAGGTATGATTTGTGTGTTGAGTGTGCAGATGAAAAACAAGTGTTTGGAAGATCAGAATCATGAATAAACAAAAATATAACAAAACAAAAGAGGATGAAGGGGAATAACTCACACGGGGCTCATTGGCCAACAATGGGTCACTCGGGCTCAGAAATTGGTTGGGAATGTAATTGTGTAATGTGACCTTAGTTTTAATGTTTTCTTTTCTTCCTTGATTTAAATTTATTTTCCTTTAATTTTAACCTTTGGATTGACTAATTCATGTATATTTGATGTTTTTATTTAATTAGATTGTAAGTTGGGTTGTAAAATTATTTCCCTTTCTATTTTCTAATGTTTGGGATTATTTTTTTTAGTTGAGAAGTATTCCAATTAAGGAAATTTCGAATTTGAGCTATTTGGGAAAATTTGGAAGGTGTATGGGACAAGTAAACCTTGTCCCATACAAAAAAATTCTCACACACATATTCATAGGGTAGTTGTACCATTTTAGGCCACTTTGGCCACTTGAGGGCTCATTAGTACCTCATTTATTACTTTTGATCTTGCTCTATTTTCTAAATGAGATTTTGTATGTACTTATCTTACTTTTTAAATTTTGTAGGACACTTAGGATATGTGTTTATTTATTATGATTTGATGAATTAAAATTTTGGGGTTACATGATAATCAAGTTTTGTGGATTTGAGCCATTTGTTTTATTTTTAATTAATTAATTTATTTTCATGTGAGGATTTTTGGGATAAGGGGTGAGTATGGATCAATTCATGTAAGATTTAAAGTGATGCATTGTAAAGAGGAGCCATACGAATGTGTAAGGGATTTATTTTCATACTTAGGGATTAGAGTTATTTTTTGGGATGGAGTATGCCACATGGCATGATCCTAAGGGATTCTCCACTTTGAATTTTTCCTATAAATAATATTCTTTTGCTTTATTTTTGGGAGATCACTTGGTCTTAGGTACGTGTTGTTTCTTTGAGGATTGTTTGGAGGGGTTGTTAAATTGTTTAGAGTACATGCTTGAATAATATTTTGAGACAAATAACCAATAGGAATGCCTTACATGATTTAATTTCCTATTTGTAATGTAAATTCTATCCCTTGAACTAATTTTGAAATTGTGATTTTAGTTACTCACTTGGGTATGTGTTTATTGTTTTATTAGTGTTGTGTTGAAGCTTGCATGATTCCATTATGGGCATAAAAGTAGTGGTGTGTAGGGGAATGTGACTTATCACTCGAGGGATAAGTAGTGTTCAATGTGAGGGATATGTTCCCTCTTTAGTTCTTGTTTAGGTTGAACCAAGGGAAGGGGTAACTAGTTCTAGTGGAGCTATAAGTGATTGTGGGCATGAGAGGTATAAGTGTGGATCTAAAACTTTTATTTATTTATTGCGGAGGAACCAAGGGATAGATACCCTCTCCTAGTGGAGCAATAACTGGTATAGGGTGGTATTTCCTTCCCCACCTCAAACCATATATGGTTTAATCGTGTGTGTTACTTGTTTTTCCATGGTTGATATACCTTGTTATTTTCCCCCTTTGCTTGTTTGGCTGGTGTGAACATTTTTGCATGGTTTTATATGATATGGATGTTGTGTTCATTCTAAGGTTTGGTTTCTAGTTCTTGAGGCTTGTGTGAGTTAGGAAACTTTGTGGAAATGTGGATGAGATCATTCCCTCATTGCATGGTTGGGCATTAAGTGACACTTTGTATTCCTCATTTTTTTGACATACGCATGATTTGATGAAGTGTATTGAAGTTGAAGGTATTTATGGATAGAAGTTTTATATTGGGGTTTGTGTAATGTATGTGCTTCATCCATTTGGGAACATTGTAATGTGTTGTAAAAATTTATGTTCTTGTGATTGCTTAGAGCATTATAATGATAGTGGAAACAAATATGTTTTATATTGTTGTATTTGAAATCTGTGTGTGAACAAGTTAGTGTTGGAAGTTACATTTGGATATATGCAAGTGAAATATTGCAAAGTTGTACTTAAAAATGTTAGTGAAATGAAGTAAAAATTCCTTTGATCTCTCCCTCTCTCTAAATACTTACATTATGGGTTGACCTATTGATAAAAGAATGGATTTCATTTTTCTTTGCTCAATGGATCATTTTGGAAGTTGTTTTACATTTCTATAAGAAAAAAAAAGGTAGGAAAAATGAAAATAAAATAAAATTGTTGAATGAACTCCCTACTTGTTAAATCTCTTAGTGTAACTAAAAGTGTGAATTAAAGTCCTATTCTCTCAATTTGTGTACAAATGCATTTGGAAAGGTAGTCTAACTTTCTTATCTCTTATTCAATTAATATTGACATGGATGTATTTGTTCAAATATGAGCATTAGTTTAAATATATTATTAAGTTGGAGTATATAAACCTATCTTGGGTTATTGAAACCACTTTAAGCTATATATACGATTAATGTAGTGATTGGAAGCTACATTGTATTAGAAGTTATTTTACAAATTAATTGTTTCAACTAAGAATAATTAGAAAACTAACATACTTATAGTATATAAACCCTTGCGATTAATAAAAAGAAATACTAAGGTAAAATAAGTATGGTATAAATTTTATATTTAAAGACTTGCTTCAAATTAGACTAGCTAACTAAAATAACCCTACACACATGGTCACCTAATTAATATGACTATATTGAATAAGAATAATAGTTCTATATTATTTTATAAATAATATTCTTATTCAATATAGTCATATGAATTAGGTGACCATGTATATATAATAACACACACACACACACACACACACACACACACACACACACACACACACACACACACACACACGGTGTGTGTGTGTGTGTGTGTGTGTGTGTGTATCTTCAAGATATTATTATATATTATTAATATTATAAGAATGTTAGTATCTATAAATGAAAATTGTTTTAATTATTAAGGAGCATATTTATATAAAATGAGATTGTTCTAGTATTTTTAGTTTGTTTAACTATACATATATAATATAATAATGGTTACATAAATAATATAAATTAATTGTTTTAATTTATAAATAAATATCTATATTTAAAAAATTGAGGAGTGGGAGGGCTCAGACCTACCCAACCCTACCATGTTATTATTTTATAAATAATAATAAATTAAAAAAGTGGGAGGTGCCTTGAATTATAAATAGGTCTTTATTATTCTAGTTATAACTATGGATATAAGAATGGTTTTATTCATATACAACTATCTTGAAATTATTGAAGTTATTGGCATAGATATAATGATGGCAAGTGGGAATGGGAATGCAAATAGGAAATTTAAATAGTGAAGGAGTGGGAAAGTTTGGTTTGAAAAATGGGAGCAGGAGAAAACTCTCTATGGAATCTAAGGATCCCGAGAAGCCTCACGAGGAGTTAGAGAAAGAGCATGTGCATTTATTAGGTAAGGACACAAGAGTGGATTCGGTGGTGGATACCACGTGGGTGGAAAGGTTGGTTGGGAAAAATCTGGACAAAGCGCATTGGAAGGGATGGAGCCTTCCAAAGAGAAGGGATGCCTTTCCCTTAAAATTCTAGAATCCCTCTTAAAAAGAGCTAAGGAAAACATGAAAGGAGATTTTTTTCATAAATGCTTGGGTTCTTGGCCCAACATTGATTTTTTCGAGGCTAGGCCAAGAGAATATGGGATCCTGATGGCTCTATTGAGGTAACTGCTTATGCGAATGGTTTCTTTTTAATATCTTTACCTAGAAAAGAACATGTTACCAGAATTCTAGCTGAAGGTCCTTGGTTTATTGGAAAGTCCCATGTTGTTGTTTAAAAATGGGAACCAACTTTCAACCCCTTTGAAAAAATATTACTGAATATCCTATTTGGGTGAATCTTCTACCTCTTGAGTTTTGGGAACTAGAGGTCCTGATTGACATTGCTAAAAGTTTGGGTTCACCGATAGCGATAGATCCGGTTACTAAATCTAGAACCAGGTTAACCCATGTGAGATTTTGTGTCAATATGAAACAAGAAGCTTTATTGGAAGGAAATATCAAGTTGTTTTTAAAATTTGGGGATTGGGTGCAAATATTTGAGTATGAGCTGTCCCCTTTTACTCGTAGAATATGTAAAAAGCTGTTGGGCATGATCAAAGAGGATGTGAGACAAACAAAAATAAGCAAGAAACAGAACCAAAACCATCCCCTATGGGTAATAATAAATACAAAATAGAATGGAGGAATGTGGGAAAAAATGTAAGAATCATTAGCTCGCAATGATGTAAAACTAGAAGTACCAAAATAGACAATAGTTCCGAGAGATGTAAGAAAATGAACCTTTTAAGGAAGGTCTAAGAAATAAGGAAGAAAGGGATAAAGTAGAGATGATAAAGTGGATGAAGACCTCTCTTCATCACGAGAACAAAAAAAGGAAAGCAAAGTATTTATCAGAATCAGAAGGAAATTATACTTTGAAAGTGGCTTTGGGAATTTACCTGAAGGAGGTATCATCGATAGGAAAATCTCCTTTGGTCAAAGGCAGGATGTTGGTATCTCGAATTCAAATGCTTTTTACCTATTAATGGGTGGTATAGTCTAGGATTCAGTAGAGCCAATGTCTTCTCCAACCACCCTAATCAAGAGGACTTATCCTTTAATAAGGAGAAACTATAGAGAATATGTTGGTAAAGATTTGACTCCAAAAGGATGAAAAACTAACAAGGAAAAGAGGGAGTCCTCGAAAAGAAAGAAATGGATAAAGGGTTACAGAAACCCCTTAGGTTCTCACATGTAAATAAAAATAAATGATTCTGCTATCATGGAACATAAGGGGGTTGAATAACCCTAGCAAGCATAGAATTGTGAAGGATTTTAGGAACAAATATAAACCTAACATTTTGATGATTCAAGAAACTAAAATGAGTACTGAAAGATTTAAAGTTGTTAGTAGGATGGTTTGGAAAGATGGTCTCTGGGATAGAGTCAACTCGGAAGGGGATTAGGTGGTATTTAAACTCTTTGGAATCCTCTTATAGTGAAAGGTGAGGTGCTCTTTTCCTCAGTCAACCATCTAGCCATGTGTTTCACTTGATTTTGCTTCTAATAAAACTTGGATTGTGTCAAATATCTATGCCCCAACTCTATTATTAGAAGAAGGAAACTTTGGGGGAGCTCACAAGTTTTAGGATTTTGTTTAAGGACTATGATTGGATTGTTGAGGGAGATTTCAACACCCCCTTTCTCCTGATGACAAAAATGGGGATCCATCTCTTATACTGATAGTATGGATGATTTGGTGAATTTTCTGATGAGAAATGATTTGTTTGATATGGAGTTAGGAGGTTCTAAATTCACTTGGGCTAATAGAGGAACTGGTTAGGATCTCATCCAAATAAGATTAGATAGGTTTTTGTGAGCCATATTTGCATGATTAAATAAATCTATTCTCTTTACATGTTTCCCAAAATCGGGTCTAACCATAATCTCATCCTCCTCAATTTGGGCATGGATATGCCCAAAAAATCGAGACCCTTCATATTTGAATAATGTGGCTCCAATGTCCATACATTCTTAAGAGAATGGAAGAATGGTGGGAGTTCTGTCCATGGGGTGCCGATGTTCAAATTAAGTTTCAAGCTGAAGCATGTAAAAAATAACCTGAAAATTTGGAATGAGGAGACTTTTGGGAATATGTTTTAGGCTTAAATAAAAATTGAGGAGGATGTCTTTAACCATGTCCTTAAAATCCAAGAGTAAACCCTTGTCATAGAATATCATGATATCCTTGCTAAAGAGGAAGTGTATTGGAAGTAAAAATCTAGAGTTAAATGGTTAAAGGAGGGAAAGATAAACACCAAGTTATTTCATTTCTGAAGTACTTCTAGAACGAACCAACTTAAGATCAAGGAAATTAGGAAAAATGATGGAGAACTTACTACCGATGAAAATGAAATCAATTAAACTATTATTAATTAATTTAATGATCTTTTTTTCTTCCGGGGAAATATCTAAATAAGACATCATGGGACAAGGTATCAAGTCTCTTCTAGAATGTTATCTCACAATAGGAAAACATGGAGATTCTACTTATTTTGGGGGAGGAAGAGATCAAATTTACTATTTTTGATATGGAACCTGATAAATCTCCTGGGCTAGATGGTTTCTCAACATTGTTTTTCCAATAGTTTTGGGAGGTGATTAAGAAAGAGGTAATTGAGATGGTTCAATATTTCTTTGGTAATGGAAAAATCCTAAAAAAATAAAAATACTTTCCTTTTCATCCTTCCAAAGATGATAGGGGCTAAGGATGTTAAATATTTCAAGCCCATCAGCCTCTGCAACACTAGCTACAAATTTCTTACTAAAATCATCACTTTCAGGATTAGGAAAGTGCTTACCAATTTCATCTCACCTAATCAAGGTGCCTTTGTCCCTGATAGACAAATTCTAGACAACATCGTGGTTATCCAAGAGGCCATTCATTCTGTTGAAAATTCGGGAAGATCTACTATGTTTGTTAAGCTTGATATGCATAAAGCCTATGACAGGGTTTCGTGGGCCTTTCTTCGGGCCATCTTGATCAAGGTTGGTTTTGATGATTTCTTTATTAACATGATTATGGTTTGTATTTCTACTGCCAGTTTCTCTGTTATTGTTAATGGAAAACCTGAAGGTTTCTTTCAAGCTGGGAGGGGGCTTAGACAAGGTGACCCCCTCTCCCCTTTCCTTTATATTATTATGGCAGAGTATTTAAGTAGATTGTGCAATCAAGCTGTATCTCTTAATATTTTGTAGGGTCTCAAAATTTCTAATGGTCTTCCTCCCATCTGTCTCAATCAATTTGTGGATGAAAATTTTCTGATGGGAAAATTTTCTATTCAGGAAGCCTCTAATTTCAAGAGTGTTCTGAATGAATATGAGAATGTCTCTGGTTAATTTGTCAATTTCCACAAAAGTGTTGTTTTTTTCATTAATGTGGACAAGCAAAAGTATCAAGTGAGACTAGACCATATCCTTTGCTTCAATATTAAGACTTTACTAGACACCTATCGGTAATGCCTCTCATTCATAAGAAGTTAGATCCTTCTATCTAGAATAATTTTTGGAGAGAGTCAATAGGAAACTGGCTACCTGGAAGGGAATCCTCCTTACTCAAGATAGAAAAATTCAATTGCTCCAAAGCTCACTCCAAGGCATTCCCATTTATGTTATGTCTCTTTTCAGGTTACTGGTTAAGATCTTGGAGGTGCTAGAAAAAATACAGAAAATGTTCATGTGGGCTGGTGTAGAGGAGAAGTTCAAATTCCCTCTTGTGGCTTGGGATAAAGTTACTAGACCCAAGGAATGTGGTGGTCTGGGCTTGAAGAATATGAGATACATGAATGAATACCTTGTAGCCAAAGGGATATGGAGGGTGATAAAAGAGGATGGTTTTGACATAATCAAAAGTAAATACTTAAGGAATGTTGGCATAATAGAGACTTTTTTTTCTTCAAGATAATCTCCTTGTGGATCTTTTTCTAGAAATATTTTATTTCTTCTAGGGATATCCTAAGTATGAGTATTAAATGGAATATTTTTAAAGGAAATAGGATTCTCTTCTAGAGGGATTTTTTTTTTTGATAAACTACTTGTGGAGGAAGAGACTTGGAGAACTGTGGTGTAGTTTTTTGAAGATAGGGGGAAAGTCTAGATTAAAGACTATTGTGTTTTTTCTAATGAGGATATCATTTGGGAGGTTTTTAACCCACCACCTAATTTTAATGGGGATAGTCTCTCATTTATAGATATCAACCTCAAATTAAAAACTTTCTATATCCAAAAGTTTTAATAGCATGAGAATCTATTATATGGAAGGAAGAGGATTTGGGAAATTATTCTATTAAATCTGCCTACTTCCTTAATTTAAAGGATTCTATCCAAAAGGACTATTAGGGTAGGTTGTGGGTGAAATATATTGAACTTAAAGTTAATATTTTCTTTTGGTTGGCGACATAAAACAAAATCTTTACTGATAACTTGAGGAAATGAGGAATGGTTATACCCAACAAGTGTGTCCTTTGTAACAGAGAGGAGGAAAGTGTCAACCACCTTTTCATCTCATGCCCCTTCTCTCAAGAGGTCTTTACTAAGGTGATGGATATGTTCCAAGTGTAGCGAATTCTCTCCTAATTCCATTGAGGATAGCGTTTTGTAATGGGAATGCCCTTTTAGGTTTCCCTTTCTTTTTACTGTTTTGAATATGGCAATTTCCCCATTTCTTCTGGAGCTTATGAAAGGAAAGGAATTCCATCATCTTCATAAATCATAAAGCTAACATTATAAAGGTCATTACTTGTTTGATTTCCTCTATTAAAGAGAATTCCAAACTTGTCAGAGGTAAGCTTAAAAGGATATCTCGGCAAGGAAGAGGAAGTTCTCAAACAGTTCACTTATAGCCATCCTCAAGTGGTCTTTCATTCGATAACATCAAGTGGTCCAAAACGAAAATGGGTAGGTTCAAACTTAATTTTGATGGGCCTTCAAAAGGTAATCTTGGCATGGAAGTGAGAGATGAAATTATTAGATATCATGAAGGTGACTCGATCCTTGCCTATACTAGTCCTTTGGGAATTCAAAACAACAATGTGGCGGAGGCTCGGCCATTTCTTTGGGGTGTTATTCTTGATAAGGAAAGAGGTATCAACCACATTTTAATTGAGGGGGACTCTCTTCTCATTATCAATTCCATTAAAAAGGATCATTCCCACAATTGGGCTCTGGGTAATATTATTTTTATATTAAGGAGCATCTTAAAGGTTTTGATTCTTTCATCATTAAACATACTCCTCACCTTGGTAACACATGTGTGGATAGGCTTGTTAATGAAGGGGTACATTATAATGATTTCAAAGTTTGGCATAAAGGTGATGTCATCCCCACACCAATTAATGATATTACACACCATGAAAAATCATAATAATTTCACTATCATCCACTCGAGTGAGGAAAATTGGCTCATTTTTCAAGATAAAAAGCTCGTGTTTGGATTTATTTCACTTTGGAAAGGTCATTTAAAAACCAAAATTTACAAGAACCATATTTTTGGATTCTAGAAAATATTTTGGTGACCATGGGTGGAGATAGAGTTAGGGTGGAACCATCTAGCCATGGCAATATTGTGGATGACCCTTCTATGTGGCACATGCTTCAAGTTAGGGGATTTAGAAAGTATATCATTAAGTTTCAAGGGCATGATCCTTTGCTAACTAGGGAGTTTTGTTTCGCATAGAAGGATGGTAAGGTGATAGTCGGGGTACCAAAATTCAGACTTTGGAGGAGCTATTTTCCATATTACTTTGGTATGGACATGGATGGCCTCAAAATGTTTAAGGACATGAATAGATGTGAGCATGAAATTAACACTTTTTTCGTTGGCAAGGAAAGGGTACATTACTTCATTGATGGAATTGATAGGTCCTATATCCTTAGAGTGTGGAAGGATGTCTACCTTCACATTATAAATTATTTAACTTAGGAAGGCAAGTATCATAAGATCTACAGTCATCACTTGTCTCTCCTGAATATGTTTAGGAAAAAGAAAATGCTAAGTATTCCCTTCTTTCTGTTCATTTTTTTGACTACCTTCATGAAATATTTTCAAAGGGATAAGGTGGATACCCCTAATTATGAAGGTCTCATTATCCTTCTATTTCAAAATGGTAAATCATGCCGACTAAACCCATGCCCCTGTTAGAGTAGGTATTTACCTTAGCTCATGTTCACCTAGGTACATTATTTACCTTTATTGTATTTATCCTCACCCACTTATGTGTGTGGATATTTATTTTTATTTATTTAGATATTAGGAGATATTATCTAGTTGTCGGGTATATTTATTTCCTTGATCTATTGTATTGACTAGATCCTTGATGTCTAGTTCTCTCATAAATCTATGGATTTGACTAGTTCTTTGATGAATAGTTCTTTCCATGATTTATGGCTTGATCTATGACATTGACTGGTTCTTAGATTTTTATTCCTTTCCTATATAAGAAAGGCCCATTCTCATTGTATTTTATTGAGTTCCATAATAATATATGATATTGCTGCTCATTTGTTTGCAAAGGTTTATGTAAAGTTATTCTGGTGAATTGTTTTCATCTTATTGATCATGGTGTTTGATTAGCATATGTGTTCTTAGCTTGGTATGATCTAGTTATCGTTCCTTTTATGGTATCAAATCAGAGATTGCTATTGATATCTATCTATAAGTTTTATTCTACAAATATTTTTTTATATATTCATATATTTTAGGATTTACTCATATTTTGTTGTTGTGTGCATTTTTATGTAAAACAGAGGCTTCCATTGGATCCGAAAGGTGGCAAAACCCTAAGATCAACTATAAACTTGACCATTTTTGGGATGCAGTCATTTTTTTGGTTTTTTATTGTGCAGAGAATCATGGTAGTTTGCCTCGGGATTCGTGTCATATGTGAAGGAAAACTAGCAAATCATTTTTTGGGTTTTTTGAGTTTTCCAAGATCAGATCTAGGTTTTTGTTTCTGCGGGTGTAGCATTCTTGGTCGGCGTGTAGTAGGTATTTTTCAGAAAAGTCATTTCTTTCCTCTTTTGGCAGGTGTCAATGGGCAGTTGTGCATGATTTGCTATTTCGGGAAATCCATAGACTACTATTTTGGGTGATGAAGGTCACTTTCGGCATAGTCCAAAAACAATAGCCATTAAAATCCTTAGCCCTTGGTCATATGGTATGGTCATATGAGGGCTTAAAGTTTGTGATTCCTACTAGTAGGTGCTTAACTCTAGCCCCCTTTCATTTTATTTGTGTGGTGAAGGCAAGAGTATTTTATTATATTTTAGTGGCAACTAAAATAAATAGTAGAGCATAATATTGAAAAGCTTGTAACTTTTGATCGATAACTCGGTTTTGAGTGCGATTTTTACAAAAGTGATTATTTTTCCATGATTTTTCCATTGGAAATATTTATTTTGAGAATTGAACTATAATTATAAAGTTCCATATCATAACACGCACTCATTATAAAGTGCAAAAATCTGGGAGGGAATCTTGTTGCATTGCTTGGTTCTTGCATTTCTTTTGGTGATTTTTTGAGGATAGCACCTACTTATGCATTAGATCATGTTGAGCCATTACCAACACATAATTACCACACATGGAAACCAAAAATGGAAACAATAATTAGGTGAAAAGGTTTATGGGGTTTAACTTCTTTAGAAAAACCAAAGTGTTCACTAGAGAATATGAGAAATTTCAGTACCAGTGTAAATTTGATGAGTGTATGGGTTTGATAGGAACTTATCTAAGTGACATTATTTTATTTCATTTGGAAAAGTGTGACTCTCCTTTCAAAAATGGGAGAAATTGGAGGATTTATTTGGTAAGGTGGGTCATATGAGAGCCATACTGACTTGAAATTGAGACCACCTCTCTTAATCTTGAATATTTTTCAACAATTATAGACTATCTTACCAAGTTTAAGTATTTGTTGACACAATTGAACTGGAGTGGAAGAGATAAGAAAGATGAAGAGTGTGTTTACTTGATTCTATCCAAGTTGAGAGGACCATTCCAAATTTTTGCTTCTACCTATTTCTCTAGCATGGATGCCTTAGGTGACACATTAAAAATTCCTAACTTAGAAAAAAATTTGTGAAAGACTTACTAGGAAGAATCCAAATTGTCTCACCTATTGTCTTCCACCCTCAAAAGGCATTAGTTTCATCTAATCCTAAGGGCAAGGGAAAAAAATAGTAAAACCAAATCCACGCCTTCTCCATCTCAAAATTCTCCTAAACCCAAAGAAAACAAATCAAAACCCAAGGATTCTTCTAAATCCAAGAATAAGTCTAGCCATTCATTCTCTTTTTGTGGGGGTAGTAATCATAAAGAACATAGGTGTTATAAGTGAATACAAGCCTTAGAGGATGCAATCACAAAACAAAAATTTCTATCTCCACTCCATCTCCTTCTAATCAGCATGGAAAAGCACTTAATGTTGTTAGAAGATCTCGAGTCACCACTTATGAGACAATTGGGTTATAGATTCCGGTGCTTCTCATTACATGACTTCTTCCAAGGAGTTTTTGTTTCTCTAGGTTTGAGTTTTACTTCCAAAATTGAGGTTGGAGATTCTTCATTTTTTCTATTGAGGGAAAAGGTGATATACAACTTGATGGTGGCAATAGCCAAGATGCACTATATGTTCCTAACATCACTACAAATTTACTTTATGTATATCAAATTTTTCATTTTGGTCAAGGGAAAATAGTGACTTTTACACCACATGGGGCAGAAGTAAGAAATTTGTTAGAGCCTTATTCACTTGTTTCTCAGGGTATTGTTGATCATATTTCTAGACTATATCACTTTGAGGGTTTTGATGACACTTATTCTATAGGGACAGGATTGGTTTCTCATGTAGATTCAGAGAGTAAGCTTTGGCATGAAAGATTTAGACATCTCAATTACAGATATTTGAAGGATTTGAAAACTTATGGTATGGTAAATGGTCTTCCTAAAGTTTCTTGTCTTGAGGGGTTTTTTCATGGTTGTGCATTAGGAAAAAAACACCAACATCCTTTTCCTAAGAATTTTTCTAAGAGAGCTTCTTCACCACTTAAGCTTGTGCATAGTGACTTGATGGCTTTTCCTATCCCATCTTTCAATGGAACTAAGTATGCACTTAAATTTATTGATAATTTCTTGAGGTGTACTTGGGTTTATTGCCTCAAGTACAAAATAAATGTTTTTCACACTTCAAAGTCTTCAAATCTTTGGTCGAGAAATAATATTCTAGTAACATAAAGAACCTTCATACCGATAATGGGGAAGTACTTCAGCAATGAGTTTTCATTTGTTTAGCAACTCTAGGCATTATTCACCAACATTTTACCCCTCATACTCCACAATAGAATGGCTTAGCAGAAAGGAAGAATGGAACTTTGAAGGAAATGGCTAAGCGCATGATACATTCTAGAGATATACATCCTATCTATTGGGTAGAAGAAGTTAATTGTGCTAACTATATTCAGAATCGTACACCACATAGAGCACTTGAGAATTTGACTCCAGAGGAAGCTTGGTCCAACACTAAGCCATATGTCTCATTTTTTTGAGTCTTTAAGAGCCATGCTTGGGCCTTTGTGCCAAAGAAGAAAAGGAAAGCTTTGGATAAGAAGAGTAAACCCTTAATCTTTGTAGGGTATTATGAGGACATGAGAGCTTATCATATTTTAGATACTAATACACATGATGTTCTTTTTCAAACACATGTTTAGTTTAATGAGTGTTGCACTCCTTATGATTCTTCATCTTCTTCCATTCCTTCTTATTCTTCATCTCATCTTAATGATCCTTTCTTTGAGGAGATTGATGAGGAGGTTATATATGCCATTGAGGATCCTATTCCCACTGATGTTGTCACTATGCCTAAGTGGGCTTGTACTATAGTTTTTGAGGCAACACCTTTCATAGAGGATCTTCCACCCACTAGGCATCATCACGCACATTCTATAGGTTCTAGACTTTTATGTCAGGTAGTTTTGAGGATCCATAGTCTTTTCAAAGGCTCATGGGATACAGGAGTGGGATGATGCGATGACAACTGAGTATTCTTCTTTGATGAAGAATCATACTTGGGATTTGGTATCTCTTCCTAAAGGAAGAAATATGGTTAGGTGTAAGTGGGTATACTAAACCAAATACGTAGCTGATGGGTCCATTGACAAGTATAAGGCTCGTCTTGTTGCAAAGGGTTTTTCACAAGTTGAAGGTATTGATTACTTTGAGAATTTTGCACTCGTTGCCAAGATGGATTATGTACACCTTGTACTTGTTATTATTGTATCACAAGGGTGGCCTATATACCAAATGGATGTGAAGAGTACCTTCTTACATGGAGATCTACAAGAGGAAATATATATGGAGTAGCTGGCTAGATTTGTTCAAGATTCTTGTCTTGTTTCTCGATTACGAATGTCTCTATGGTCTCAAATAACCCCCTTGGGCTTGGTATGAGAAGATGGATTCTTTTCTTCTATCTACTAGTTTTGTTCATTACCACTCTGATCATACAATGTATCTCCAACATATTGGTGAGGATATTGTGATACTTGTCTTATATGTTGATGATGTGTTGCTTACTGGTAGCTATTCTTCCCACATTAGGAGTATTGAGAGGGCTCTTTCTATATAGTTTGACATGAAAAATCTTGGGCTATTGCATTATTTCCTTGGTTTGCAAATTTCTAAGACAGATTTAGGGATTCGTTTGAGTCAGCAAAAGTACACCCATGATCTTCTTAGGTGCTTTGATATGGCTGATTGCAAGCCAAGTTCATCTCCTTTTAATTCTGGAGTTACTCTCACATCCACATGTACCACACCACTTTGTGATCCTATGTTGTATAGGTAGTTGGTTGGGAGTATCATGTACTTGACCCATACTCGCCCTAATATTTCATTTACACTAGGGTTTGTATCTCAGTTTGTACATTCTCCTCATAGTAGTCTTTGGCAAAGCTCTGCTAAAAGGATTTCATGCTATTTGTATGGCACTTCCCACTTTGGCCTACACTACACCTGGGATGTGCTTAGTTGGTTGGGTATCTAGATTCAGATTGGGTATGTTCTATTAATGACAGTGTTCCACTTACGGCTATCTTTTACGCCTTGGCTCTTCTCCAATTTCTTGGACGTGTAAAAAGCAACAAAGTTATTACATTTTCATCTTGAGGCATAGTATAGGGAAGCGATTATAATGAGTCAGTAGATTCTTTAGCTTCACTAGTTATTGATAGAGTTTAGATTCCCATAGGATTTCTCGATGTACTTTGGTGTGACAACCAAAGTGTAATTCACATTTCTCACAACCCAGTTGAGCACTAGCAGACCAAGCATATTGAGATACACATCCACTTCATTCATCAACACATTCAGGATGGATTTCTTTGCTTGGAGTACATTCTAACTCAGCAACAGGTTGCATACATCTTTACTGAAGCCTTTTGCATCACCTCACTACCTTGAGTTGCATGGAATGCTTGGGGTTTCAGAATTTTTCTTGGATAGTATTTGTGAGAACATATTCCTTCTTCTTCTTCTTTCTCTTTCCTTCTAGCAGGATTCTTTCCTTCTTTTGGTTTGAGATTTCTTCATGGATATATTTTACATGATTACCTCATTAGGCCTAGTTGTGGGACTCATACTGTGGACATGCCACTTCTATTTTGGCCCCAAGCTTCACTTGAGGGGGGTGTTAGAGTAGGTATTTACCTTAGCTCATGTTCACATAGGTACATTATTTACCTTTATTGTATTTATCCTCACCCACTTATGTGTGTGGATATTTATTTTTATTTATTTAGATATTAGGAGATATTATCTAGTTGTTAGGTATAGTTCTTTCATTGATCTATCGTATTGACTAGATCCTTGATGTCTAGTTCTCTCATAAATCTATGGATTTGACTAGTTCTTTGATGAATAGTTCTTTCCATGATTTATGGCTTGATCTATGACATTGATTGGTTCTTAGATTTTTATTCCTTTTCTATATAAGCAAGTCCCATTCTCATTGTATTTTATTGAGTTCCATAATAATATATGATATTGCTGCTCATTTGTTTGCAAAGGTTTATGTAAAGTTATTACGGTGAATTGCTTTCATCTTATTGATCATGGTGTTTGATTAGCATCTATTTTCTTTGCTTGGTATGATCTGGTTATCATTCCTTTTAACCCCAAATCGAGGAGGATGATGACATTACTTTGATTGAATGTCTTATAAAGATGCACGAGGGAAAATTGGGACATAAGAGAGTTGAGGATCAGAAGAATGTGGTTCGATCGGTGAGTCAGGAGGTTAGGTCCTCAAAAGGTAAAGGTAATATGATATTGGAATGAGTGAGCTACAAGGACTTGAAGAAAAAAGTGTAGTATTTGGAGACTTTGTTATAGGTTATGGAGGATATGAATTCGGTGGTTAGGAATTGTATGATTAACAACATTGAAGCCACCAAACAAATATGCATGGCCCGAGAATAATGTTAGGAAGGAAATAAATGGTCCTGGATAATATTATTTTTGCTACGAGGATTCGTTTGGAAGTAATTGAAGAGGAGAAGAGGAAAAGAAAATATTCCAGAGCCACCAGCTCTGATGATGAAGAGGAGGATTTTGTAGGCCAAGAAGAGAAGGATCCACCCTAGAATAAGATGCACCTCGAGTATAGTAAGGATACTACGACCATGGAGGCCAAAACCTCCAAAATCGTAGAAAAATTAATGGTGTTGTTCTAGAACTTTCGGAGGTTTTTTGGCAAACTGTCTCTGGTTTTTGGTTTAGTTTTTAATTTCTTTTTTTCTTGTTGGTTGGTTTTCTTAACTTTATTGTTTTGGATTTAAGCTTGTTTAACTCCTTTTTGTCTTGTTCCTCTTTTTTATTTCTTTGTGCTTTCATGATGTAATCTTTCTTGTACTAGCCTCTAGGAGCCAATCCCTATTTTTACCCTATCTAATAAAAATATAACTATGGATCCAATATTGATGTAGGCCTCACATATAACTTATTTTATAATGCAACTAATTTTTTGTGTGTTTTAACTATGTTGAGATAAATAACCCTCATAAGATATAAATGTTATCTTTTATATAATAGGGATTTAATTATTTCTTATAATCTAAGGTTCTAGAATAAATATATAATGAATGTTAATTTACTAATGTGTGGAGTAATTTCTCCTAGAAACCATTTAGGACCCTTTGATTAAATGGAACAATGGGATTAACATATGAATGAACATGTTGTTTAAATTAATTATAGAGTCATATTAAACAACTTACACAATTAGATAATAAACCAATTTTTAAGGGCCGTGTAAACTTTAGTAAGAATTAGTAAATTATTTCTCTAGAAACAATTTAAATGTGTGTATATTGTTTATAGGAATTATCATCGTAATAAGCCCCTTATAATTTTTCTTACGTAATCGGTACATCCTTAAAAATTTTCTTATTGGCTTTTACAATTTAATCGTCTATTACTCTCATGCACTATGTGGATAACTTGTAAGTTTGGAAAACTAGTGCCATTGCGAAATGAAGTTTAGTTCTAAACTAAAAATGCATACTTAGAACTTTCTTCCAAATAATTATTTATAAAAGTAACAAAAAAATATTCCATAATTTTTAACTCTATCTTAGTTGTTTTCAAGTTGATTTTTGGGCTGTCACACAAGGTTCCTTCAATAAAAATAATCAATGATGCAAGTTTCAAATAAAAAATTTGAAGAGGCTCAAAAACCCACCCATGAAGCCAATCTCTTGTTTTTGGTATTGATAACTTTTTGCAGATCAATTAGATTGTGTGTAACTCTGTTAGCATAATTTAGCATAGGCATATTTATTGCATTGTCTTTTATTTAATAATGTGCAACATGTGCACTCTAGTCTAGTGACTTTCATTCAATATTGTTATGTTGGATAGCATTCAATATTGGTATTAGTAGTAATTACATGTGCATGTGAGATGGGTCTTATCATCTCGTAGTTGGTGTCTCTGCTAGGGTGTCATGTCTATCCATCCATGAGGTCATCTAGTATCTATAAATATTATGACTCTTGCATTGTAATGTAATCGATTTCATGATCAATAATATTTGTGAGGCTTCCGTCTCTCTTTGGTCATTGCAATCTTATTCTATTATATCATTTGGTATCTAAGCTATACCATTATTATCATTTGGTATCATAGCGGAGTTCTATCAAAGCAAGGTTGAAGAGGAGCACCATTGGAGAGGATCCATTGGGGAAGAAGATCTCGCATCAAAGGAGAGCCATTGAAGCATCTCGCGACCTCCATTCCTCCCAAGCATCCATCAACTAAAATTTGACCTATCCAATTATTTGGAAAGTAAATTTTTTTATTAGTCATTGGCATAGCCAATTGATCTAACATATTGGCGGAATATTTCAGATTTGGAGATCTTTAAAAAAAAAGGAGAAAGATCTTGGAAAAAATTGCAGATCTTAAAAAAAAAAGGATTTGTGAAAAAAAAAAAAGAGATCTTAAAAATATATATATATATCTTGAAAAAAATTGTAGATCAAAAGAAAAAAAATCAGATCTGAAAGTGGAGGTGTGAAGAATTCGGGAGCAAAGGTTGAAGCAGTCCCGTCAACAAAATTCCAGCAGATAGCTCTTAGAAAAAGGATGTAACTTTTTCATACAATGTCAGATTGATGTATTTTTTTTTCTAGAAATATAAGAAGGAGGTGCACAACTTTACAGTTTACATCATCTTCAGATTCGGCCTCTACATATGACAAAAAGTCTATACAAGTCGGATCATTTTTTTCTGAAAAAAATCAGATCTAGCTGGTAAATTGGTAAGATCTCAAAAATAAGATTCTGATTCTTCTAAAATTTTGTGGGTTTCAAGAAAAATATTGTATGATGCTGCTATCAAAATTTTAGAAAAACTTAAATCACGGTTTGTGAGAAAAGGTGAAAACAATATTCAAATTGTTTGTTTGGATCTTGGGAACAAACAGGTCAGCGATTCAATTCCCACTCTCTCCATATTTTTTCTTAAATTGTTTTTTTGGAAAATTTAGAGAAATTAATAAATTTTGGGAGATTTCCAAATTTATAAGCTCACCAAACACATTTAAGGCCACCACTAAATTTAGCGGAAAAACACCTATTGGGGGTAAAAAAATATTTTTGGCCTAAATTGTGTATTTTGTGATTCTAAACCCTTTTTTGTAAAGAGGGGGGACACAAAAACTTCATTTCGATGTACTTTTGGAGCATTTTGTACTAATCTTGGTGCATAAAGTGAAAAAAAAGAGTACAAATTTTTTATTTTATGTTTGGTTCTATCACACGAGATCTTTGATCTCAGCAAATGTGTTCGGTATATACGGTGCCTCTGGGAAGCGCTTACGGGTGATGTCGTCGCAACTACTACTGCACTTAACGTCTAACATATCTGCCTAAACTTCATCTGGGCATCGACCCTATAAAATCGACGGGGAGTAATAAGGACACAATACACACACATTTGAGCCCTCCCATCCATTTATGCTTGCACAAACCCCTCTCCGTATTGTCTAAGTACCACGTACTAAATTCTTTCACGTGCGTTAACACCTCTTTCCATACTGACGGGTATATTGAAAGGGTGATCTTCTTCCACATACCGATGGGTATATCGGAAGGGAGTGTATATAGAAAGGTTTGGTATATCGGCCTGACGGTATATTGAGAGGGAGACCATAAACCTAGAGTGATAAGAGCCTTACCCTTTGTCAAAAATTTAGAGTTTCAGAAATTCAGATTGTAGAAATGGGTGCACAAGCACCAAATTTCTTCTTGCTAGATTCACAACTACTTAGAGGAGACAACTATACTTTGCATAGAAACCAAATATCAAGGTGTTACTTGAGTTTGAAGACCTATGGATAGTTGTAGATGGACAAACAACAAGATCACTTGATGATGGAAGACAACAAGTTCAATTTGACAGGGCCAATCAAAAGGCCAAGTTGATCATCTTGTTTAGCGTAACAGACGATGTACAACTCCACATTAGAGATGCCACATTGGCCAAGGATGCATGGGATAAGTTGAGCACAGTCTATGAGGCAAAGAACAAGAATGCCATCCTCAACCTACTATCACAACTGCATACTCTTAAGTTCAAGCACAATGAGAAGGTTGAAGTTTTTTTGAGACAAATTACTACTTTGAGGGCATCTCTATTGGCATTGGGAAAAGAGATAAGTGATGAAGACCTCGTACCAATTGTGTTGCGAGCACTTCCTCCTTCCTACAGAATCTTTGTGACAACTATCAATATGAGTGAACACACAGTCACCTTTGAGAAGTTGGTCAATCTACTCCAACAAGAAGAGGCAATGAACAACAAAGATCAGGAAGATGAGCAAGCACTATCTTCCAATCATAAAGGAAAGGGAAAATTTCAATCCAATCACAAGAAGTCCCAACAAAACCAAAGTCAACGAGACAACACCAAGAAGTGTCCCATTTGCAATAGAGGGGGACATGACATCAAATATTGTTGGTACAATTCCTATAAAAAGGGTTCATCAAGCAATTCAAAACCCAATAACCATCAGGGTAACAATAATTCAAATAAAGGGAAGTCCAACAACAACAACAATCAAGGGCAGAAAAATGGTAATTGGCAAAGAAAACCCAAACAACAAGGGTACATTTCCGAACATGAGGATGATTCAAATGAAGGACACCACATGTATTCTGCTCAATTTGATGAAGAAACCAAGTCCATACAAGATATCTAGTATGTTAAATCGAGTGCAACTCGACACATGACTGGACGTAAGGATTGGTTCTACACACTGTGTGACTCACCTAACAAGAACCATGTGTCATTAGGTGATGACTCATCATACAGTGTCAAGGGGATTGGAAACATTTCACTACCTCTTGGAAAGCATGACTGCAAAATCACAAATGTATTGTATGTACCTGGGTTGACCAAGAATTTGCTATCAGTTAGTCAACTCCTTGATCACAACTTGAAGTTGGATTTTGACAGTAATAATGGAGAAAAAGTGTGCTTGATAAGAGATAAGTCAAGAGGTTCCAAGATTGTAGCAAGAGCCTCCAATGTGGGATGCATGTTCCAACTTGATTTTGTCCACAAGGATGATCAAGCTCTAGTGGCCAAAGACACACAATCTGCAGAACTATGGCATCGTCAGATATGGTCACATCAATTTTGGCTATCTCCAAACACTTCAAAAGGGCAACATGGTGAAAGGATTGCCTACACTCAAGCACAACACTGACAAGTGTCACAATTGCCTAGCTGGAAAGCAACACAGAGTACCCTTCCAGAAGAACACATATAGAGCTAAGGGAAAGCTTGATTTGGTGCACACCGATCTTTGTGGGCCCATGCAACCAAGTCATTCTAGATGTCAATACTTCATGCTTTGTGTTGATGACTACTCAAGAAAGATGTGGATATATTGTTTAAGAAACAAGAGTCAAGCCTTTGAGACATTTTAGAAGTTCAAAGCACTTGTTGAGAATGAAGTTGGTCACAAGATCAAAACTCTCCGCTCAGATCGAGGGGGAATTCACAAGCAATGAGTTCAAGACTTACCTGGAAGCTCATGGGATTCATAGACAAATGCCTCCTACTCACACACCACAACAAAATGGTATAGTTGAGAGAAGGAATCGTACTATCATGGAAATGGTGCGATGTATGATTGATGACTCAGGTTTAACAAAGACATTTTGGGCAGAAGCTGCAAGAACTGCAGTCTATTTGTTGAACAGAGTGCCCATAGTAGCTCTTGAAGGAGTGACACCTCAAGAAGCATGGTCAAATCGGAAACCATCAATTGCACACCTAAGAGTATTTGGGTGTAAAGCTAGCATGCACATACCCAAGAAGAACAGGAACAAGTTGGATACGAAAGCTGAGAAACTGATATTCATTGGATACAATGAAGAAGCACTTGGGTACAGATTATGGGATCGAAAGAAAAGAAAGTATACACAAGTAGGGATGTTGAGTTCTTTGAGAAGAAACAAGCAGATGCTCCACTCAACGACTCAACAAACATGCAGAATACACCTCTTGTGAAGAAAGAATTTGATGTTCCCACTGAAGATGACAGTGATGAATTGGATGATGGTGAAAACTTGGATCCACCACAAGCCAATGGAACAACTAAGAAGTTACCTAAATGGTATACTCAATTAATAAGAGATGTAAATTTGGATGAAGCACCTAGCACATCGTCTAATCCTAGACCTAGAACTCGTAGTCAAGCTAGTGAAGAGGTCAATTATGCCCTAATGAGTAGAGTTGTTGAAACAGTTGAGCCATCTACAGTTTAGGAAGCCCTACAATCAAAAGCTTGGAAAGATGCCATGGATTCAAAGTATCAGTCAGTGATGAAGAACAACACATGGCAACTTGTCGACCTTCCACCAGGGAAGAAACCCATTGGATGCAGATGGATATTCAAGACTAAGTACAAATCAGATGGGACTATTGACAAGTATAAAGCAAGGCTTGTAGCAAAGGGGTATGCACAACAAGAAGGCATTGATTATGAGGAGACATTTGCTCCCACAACCAAGATCAAGACAATCAGGATGATCTTTGCTCTAGCTACACAATTTGGTTGGAAAGTCCACCAAATGGATGCGAAAAGTGCCTTTCTTAATGGAGATTTGCAAGAAGAAGTTTATATGACTCAGCCAAAGGGCTATGTAATACCAGGAAAAGAGATGATGGTATGCAGACTCATAAAATCTCTATATGGTCTTAAACAGGCACCCAGGCATGGTACATCAAAATTGATGAGCATCTCATAAGTCATGGATTCGAAAGGAATCCTTATGACCCCAATCTCTACCTCAAAAAGAAAGGGGGATATTGTCATTTTGGTTGTTTATGTCGACGATCTAGTCATTACAGGAAGTTCTGTGAAGATGATCGATGCAACAAAGAAGGATTTTAATCGATCGTTTGACATGACAGATCTCGGGCTCATGCACTATTGTTTTGGGTTGGAAGTATGGCAAAAGAGAATCATATCTTTGTGTCACGGTTGAAATACACCAAGACAATGCTCAAGAAATTCGGGATGATGGACTGCACTCCTATTACTACACCTATGGAAGTGAGACTTGATTATCTCGTTTCGATCCATCACCACCGGTGAATGCAACTCTCTATTGGCAGTTGATCGGGAGTCTCATTTACCTGACATATACTAGACCAGATATCAGCTTTGTAGTCAGCTATTTATCACGCTTCATGCAAGAACCGAAAATATGTCATTGGAAAGCAGCAAAGAGAATACTAAGATATCTAAAGGGTACATTTGACCTTGGTCTAGAGTACAAGAAGAATGACAATTTCTTCTTGACAGGATATTCAGATTCAGATCATGTAGGAAACATGGATGATAGGAAGTCAACATCAGGCTTCGTCTTCTTTATGGGATCTGGACCGATATCATGGGGAAGCAAGAAACAGAACTTTGTTTCTCACTCTTCTACAGAAGCAGAGTATCGAGCTATAGGTGAAGCTGTTTGTGAAGCAATATGGCTACGTTGAATACTGGAAGGAATTGGTCTACCACAACAGAAATCTACTCCAGTATATGTTGATAATGAAGGATTTCTAAAGCTTGTTTGCAATCCAGTATTTCATGAGAGAACCAAGCATATTGAAGTACAAGTTCATTTCATACGCGAGCATGTCTTGAAGCACAACATGCAGCTCCATTTCTGTCCTACAACTGAATAGAAGGTAGATGTTTTCACTAAGTCACTTGCACGTGACAAATTCACCTTTGTTCGAGAGAGTTCCTCTCCACTTCATTGGAAACTATGCAAAATTAAGGGGGAATGTTAGCATAATTTAGCATAGGCATATTTATTGCATTTTACCGCATTGTCTTTTATTTAATAATGTGCAACATGTGCACTCTAGTCTAGTGAATTGCATTCAATATTGTTATGTTGGATAACATTCAATATTGGTATTAGTAGTAATTACATGTGCATGTGAGATGGGTCTTATCATCTCATAGTTGGTGTTTACTAGGGTGTCATGTCTATCCATATGAGGCTGTCTAATATCTATAAATATTACAACTCTTGCATTGTAATGTAATCTGATTTCATGATCAATAATATTTGTGAGGCTTAGTCCCTCTTTGTTCATTGCAATCTTATTCTATTCTATCATTTGGTATCTAAGCTATACCATTATTATCAGCTCCAATAGACCTCACATTCATGTTACGATAATACAAGGTCTAAGAAGATAATATCAGATACTTAACCTTCACCTTCTTCTAAACATGACATTCCTCTTCATAAAAATAATGAAATTGGGGTAGATTCAATTAAAGATAGAAATCCTAATGTTTCCAGTAGACCTATCCCAAAAGGATGTCACTCTCAACTAATATTATCTTTCCAATGTTAGAGTAGTTAAAGAAAGAAACTATGACACCAATGATGCACAAAGAAGCAAGAATTCCCATGAACATTGTTGATGGAATGAAGAAAACTAATATGAAAGTGATAATGTGGGATGATTTTTCCATTCCATATTAGTTAGACCTCTTGTAATAATATTTTAAGAAACTCATTCTATCAAGTGATATAGAAAAAAATACCAAGATCCTCAATTAGTTAATGCCAACCAAAGGAAAAGTAAGTTAGTGAAGTGAATAAACCCCCATTATTTTTCTATCTCTTTGATTATTGGAAACCATCTCATGTATAATTGTATGATATATTTTAGGGCCAACACCTCTATGAAACCTAAGAAGATAGAAGACATTTTGGGGATTGAGTACACTCCAATCATTAAAGGTGTTTTGGAACTATATGGTACTATAGTTAGAATGGTTGGAGTGATCATAGTTATTTAACTAGCTATCCATACATGACCTATTCTAACTATTTCTCAATACATATCAGTTATATATTTTCCTCCTCTCTTTTCTATTTTCTTATCAAGAGACTTCACAACAAAGGTAGGAGGTTATTTGTCTTCAGATTGGTCTCATATGCTCTTGAGGACAAGGTATGGGACTAAGTTTACAATTAAGGTTGATCCTATCTCAACTTATCATGTTAAAGTCCATGATCCGAGACCTAATAACTCAAGTTGCAAGGTGCAAGGATAAATAAGCAAAGTGATTGAGCTAGTCACAACATAACATCAATCTAGGTTAAATTTTGAGATGCCCTTAAAAACCATAGAAATTAGTATTATCTAAAATACCCCAAGGGATATTTTGATAACTTGTAACTTCATCTTGAACTTGGACAGGGAAAATTGATGAAATTTAGGAAAACCTAGTTAGTGATACTCCGTTTCTATCTTATCACCACCTTGATTTCCATACTTAGCCAATTTTTTAGGTTGTGGGATCAAATTGGGAAAAATCTATTCTCTATCAGATAAATCATACATTTTGGGAACATAAGTAATTGTTACTTCTTTTCCTATATTTGATGAAGGATTGATCTAGCTAGATGGGTTGAGGGGGAACTTTAGTGCGGGAAAGGTGAGAGAAGCTTCGATATGGGAATGGATGGAACATTCCCACATTCCATTAGTGCCCTGATTAGGCTACATAAGTGATGGAATAAGACATTATGGGGATGTTGGGATATATGGGCACCACAAAAACTATACAATTCTAACTATTCACCGATTGGTCAACCAAGTAAGTGGAAATGGGGAGACATAAGAAAAAGTGGTAAAGTTAGGCCCTGTGAGCACAAAACAAGAAATTATACCATTCCTCTAGTTTTCCAACTGGTTTATTCATCCTCCATTTCCACACAGACATTAAAGTTGTATGTTACATCCTGCAGGGTACCCCGTCATGTTTTTCTCAAGTTCCTTAACTTTAGATGGCCATAAATTTCACCCTAGAACTCCAATTTTTTAAATCCAAAATTTGGTGGAGTTAGGTGGGTGTAAATTAGGAAAAATAGTCCTAACATTAAAGGAGTATTCATAGGTAGCTCAAATACCATAATTGATGAGGGATGGTGTCCATTCCTTCTCCTACAAATAAATTATCATGGGAAAATAATTTTCATAGGGTGCCCATACATATTTTCAAACATTCAATTCATGATGTTGGTGGTTGAAGGTAAAATTTTCAATTTCCCTCCTCTCCCTCCCTCTCTCCCTCTCTCCCATCTTCTATAAATTGTAAAATGATGCTCATTTGTAAAATTTTTACCCTCTTGGAATGCTAGTGCATCATTCTAGAAGTATTGTCTATATGTTTTTGAGTTATAGGCCTTAGAACTAGACCTTTACAAGGTGACTCTTTCCTTATAATTCAATGTAATGGATGATGTAGCTCTTTGCAGCAATAAAATCTATGTTTTATGGAAATTTATCTTCCCTAGTCTATGTTTAATTGTAGTATATTTCTTATATATTACATTTGTGTAATGTTATGCATCTTTATTATCCTTTTGTAGGGTTATTTCTGTTATGCTACATGGAAATGAGAGTTTGAATGTTGTTTTGGACCGTGAAACTCATGTTTTTCCTCTCCTCCTTCATAATTATCATATATTCACTCATATTATATTTTATTTCCCCCTCTTCTTGGTGTTAGCACCTCCCCTTAGTCTAGGATTTCCCATTTATGTATCTCTCTCTTCCCTGGTCCCTTGAATTTTTAGATTAGAATAAGATAGTTAAATTTCTATCTTTAAGAGTACTTTAACATTGGGAATAGGTAGATGAACCAACCTTCTCTAGAGGTTTGTCTCAAGTAGAAATTCCAAAAACTTAGAGACAATCCCATGCTACCTAAACACACTTATTTCCCATTCATGATAAATCAAAGAGTAGTAGTTTTGAGTGATAACAGTTCTAGTACACCTGATGGGACATCATGAGGATTTCTCATTATTTCAATAAGTTTTATTGTGTATCATGGAGAATTATATCCTTTTGGAGGATTTAAGTAAACACATCTAGGGAATTCAAATAATAAATATATTGGTTTCAGAAGTTTAGTGCTCTGGTTTCATGGGAAGGATTAAAACAAGGTTAAGAACAACAAGAGAATATCATTTTGATTACTTGAAACTATCAACAAGGAGAAGGAGAAGAGGTAGAGTAGTCCAAAGATCACCATATATTCCAAATAGGACTCTTTCTACTCCTACCGATAGGCTTTTCTTTTGTCTTCTAGAGTTTTAAAATTCATTCCATTCATGGCACTTTAAAGGAATATTCATTTTGTCAGCTTTAATGGTGGTAGCCATCTAGCTTTCAATAAAAATATGATATACTAGTGTTTGCACTTAAAAGTATCCCTTTCTTCACTGATGAAAACCATACTACCCTAGCTGATCATATCTAAGATGTTGTTAATGTGTTTTCATTCAATTATATTACTAAGGATGATGTAACACTCAAACTCTTGACTTCATCATTCAAAGGGAAATCCCTTCAATGATATAGGAAGTTAAGAATTAATTCCATTCACAAATGGGATGAACTTATCACCTCCATTTTCTAGTCATTTCAAGGACAAATCAGATCACCTGTCTTTGAAAGAGCATTTGACCATAACAAAGAGAGCCAAAACGAACAAATGACTAATTTTAACATCATATTTCAAACAAATTAGGACCAAACTCCTTAAGTGGTAAGACCTACACCCTAAAATGAATTTCATTATTATCTAAAGGCCTTGAATATTGATATTTTAGTCATGATTCAATATATGGGGGTATAACATTACCAAATGTTTATGAAATTGTTGTTAGAGATGAGAATACTCTTGTTCGGGATGGGAATATTTTTCCTAGACCTCTCACTCCTATACTACCAGAGCTTGAAACACCTACTTCTCATCAATCTCATAAGTTATCTCCCATTCCATCCCCAAGAAAAAAATTCTATCCAATCATCTACTTCATCAATCCCTTCCATTGAGTTGAAAGAGGTGATGAAACAATTACATTTTTATCGAGAATGAGTTAGTATTTATTAAGAGGAAACAAGCCCAAAGTTTCATATCTTACCAACCTCCATACCAACCTAATAATTCCCCTTATCAACCTGTTGTCCAAATTTCTTCATTCATACTCAAATTAATAAGCTAGCTACTAAAAGAAACTAGAAACTCATAATATGGATGGTTTATAGTACCTCAAAAGCATGATAGATGTGGATGGACAGAACCGGGTAATTGATCCTTGCTACAACCGATAAACCTATAAATAAAAGTGTCTAACTAAAAATTATTAGATAGCATATACGGGGTTTCCAAAAAAATTGGATCCAGTAAGTGTGACCTTCCTTTCATGGATGTCAACCCTTGTTTTAAAGAAAAAATGAATCAAAGAATGAATAAGTAGATTACATGCAAAAACAAAGATACAAATGAATCTGAAATTAATTGAGATCTGATTTAGATACTAATTTAATATGAACAAATGTAAATTAAATAATACCTAGTATGGGTCCTGACGAAGACCCGGACTATGTAAAAGTAGGTCGAAAGAAACTTGGGAGTGAAGATCGAATAACAAGAGAATATAAAAATCTTGCAAGATCTAGATGCAAACTGTAACTACTGAAGTTTTTTTATGTTGGATTCAACCTTGGTCAATGGAAACCGAGATGCGAGAGAGATTGATTTTAATGCAACAGAGAGACTAGTTGGTTGTTTTAACATGTTGGGACGAGAGAGCGAACACTTGTATTGGCTAAGGATGGCTCTAGAATTTGAAATCACAACTACGAAGGTTGAGTCGATGGTGACTCGAGATGGATGATAGTAATTATAGGAGAGTTAGAGTAAGGATGAAGAAAAACAATATGAAAAGGAAACCTCCAAGGAAGATGGAAGAGAAGGTTGATAATGGAGCTCGAGTGATGGAAGGATGATCGGGTCCTACACAAAATTAGACATGAAAAAAGTAATGATAATATGATAATAATGAATTAAAGAAACACAAAGATGATAATAATCTCACAAAGGATGATCATGAGTGATGAAATCACATTCCAAGGAGGTCTAGGATGTTTGTAACTATTGCAAGAATGATTAGGCACGAGAATCAGTTCACATGTCATAAGAAAGCTCCAATATTTGCATGCATCTAATGATTATGGAAAGAAAAAACTCACTTTTATAGGGTCAATGATGAATGGGATGGGTCGCCATGAACAAAGGGAAATTCTCCCCAATGGGGTGTATTTTGTGCTTTAGGTCGAGATTTCATGTTTTTAGGGAGGGAAAAAACTCTTTAAATCTTATGTGTGGGATTAGGTTATTTAGGGATGAATCATAGGTAGTTAGAATATAGCAATGGGTAGAAAAAGCATATGGATTTATATTTAGGATAAAATAATCCTAAATTGCAAGTCTATTAGGGCAAGTTAAGGGATATGGATATTAATTAATTAATTAATTAAGGTGAATTAATAAAAAATTAATAATAATTAAATGATGATAGGATAATAAGTGTGAATTTTATTAAATATTAAAGGGGACCTAGATAGTACCATAAAAAAATATGTGCATGTGGGTAGACAAGGGTAGAGATACCAAATTTAGGTGTCTATATTTTCCCCCTTTTGCCGAGTGGTTTATGCTAGAAAGCCATGAGACAAAAATAGTGAGAGAATATGATTATGATGAAGATTAACAAAATGTAAATGATGATATCCCACTCAAATGGGAGATTGATGATGTCAAAGGAAATCAATGGAGCATTTGAAAAAGGTAGATGATGAAGGGTGGGTGAGTGAAGAAAGATGGGTAAGAGGATAACGTAAGGAAATATGCCCTAAGAAAAAATGATCAGAATAAAAATAAAAAATATGGTGGTGACTACAATATCACATGGGTAGAGGGGAAATTGCGGTCTCAATGGAGATGAATGAAAATGCTCTATAGGCCAGTGAGTGGGAAAAAATCACTGCAAAAAGGAGAGAATCCAATGGGAAAGATCTCAAATGGATGCAAGTTGGAATGATCATGGGGTCATAGGAAAGCATCAAAGTATGCACAAATAAATGCAAAAATTATGTGAAATCCTTCATACATGAGGAATCGAGTGAAAAAATATGCGTCCATAAGAGACGGGGATGAAAATAAAGGTTCCCTAGTACATGACATGAAAAAGACCAAAAAGGTGAGTAGTGAAATACTATGTGCCTAGGGATAGAGACGTATGGCCACAAGGTGGACTTTGTTCACAAATTAGATATAATTGTAAAATAAAATTCCCGAAGAGGGAATAAGTATGGCCACAAAGTTGGACTTCGAGATAACAAAAAGATAGGATTGAAGTATTGAATTAGAATGCCATAAAGGGAAAATAAAGATGACCAAAAAGGTGGAATTTGAAGAATTCCCAAGAAGAGGTCATAAAAGGGATCGGGGAAGCCAAAAAAAAGGCTGTCAAGGCAAGTTGATGACGAAAAAGGCCAATTGACAGTGACCTAAGGGGGTCGACGGTGAGAAGGTGTCAGTGGATATATAAAATTAACAAGAGAGATCAGAGTGATTAAAGAGAAGATTGAGAAATCAAGGACATAGGAGTAGCAAGGAAATGCCAGAGGGTATGGAGGATGGTGAGTAACAAAACTCAAGCTTGTTTTTAGTTTATTTTTGTATTTTTTTGCATTTTTAAGAAAAAGTGGATGATGCTAGGGGCGGTTGGCAGCAACCCAACCAAGTCAACATCAACTGGGCTCTAAGGTGCATCGATTGACCCTTAAACATGTCGACCCAACCTAGTTCGACGTTGACTAGGGTTAGATTGGCTATGTTTAGGATTAAATTATATTTTTAATTAAATTTAATAGATTTTGATTGGATTTTGGATTTTTGATCTGATGTTTGCATGTTTTTTTGTGATTGAGGCCAAACAGGACCCTATATTTTAGAGATTGAGTGCCTAATCTATACAAGAAGATTAGAGGAGATGTGAAAAATGTTGAGTGGGATCATCTATCTACATTGGGGTTAGGGGATTCAGACATTATCAGAGGATCCCATGAGATGTGGGGTTGATGATCACTTTGGTGGAGAGATGGGAGTGACATACGGGTAATTTTTGGTTCAAGACAGGGGAGATGACCATCACCCTGGAGGATGTGTATAGTATTCCTAGAATTTTGATATGGGTGGAGCATTTAGTTCCCATTATAGGTGATAGAAGACTTGCAGTATTGACATGGCTATTTAGAGATGATGTGCCCCATATCATATTTTATTCAGGGGAATTTTATTATGAGCTAAGGTATGAGGTAGACATACTTTGTAGCTGATTCATATTCTTGTTGATGATGGCACTGTCTTTTTATTTTTTTCCATACTCAGGTGGAGTTCTTTCTATGGGTGTGGCTAGAGTAGTACAAATATAGTCAAGCACCAAACATTATTCACTTTTGGGACTGTCTTGTTAGCTTAGGTGTACTATAAGTTATTAGTGTATAGGACATGCAAAAGATCGGGGTTAAATGTAGGCTTCTTGCTTCACTATTGGGCCTATAAGAACATTATTTTTATTTGGCCACTAGGGCTTCCATGGGTCATAGGAGACCATGTAGAGTTGGCAGTAGGATTTTGAGGTGGAGAGCCGATAAAGCTCACAAAGACAGAGGGAGAGAGGAGTTAAATGGTATGTGAATAGGTTTATAGATATCAAAATAGAGCATATTATATGGTGGTCGTATAAGGAATCTCCCACATAGCCTGGGGTGGATGCAGAGTTGGCTGGGATGAGGAGGACGAGATGGGTATAGGGTAAGCGGATGAAGATGATAGAGGTCATGTAGTTTAACCAAGTGCAGAATTTTTTTGGAGTCATCTAGATGGTGCCTAGGGATCCTATTTTATATAGGAGGGAGGAGCTAGATAGGGAGCTATCAGCACCTAACATGGCAGATCCATTAGAGGAGGTGAAAATGCCTTGGGATGATGATGATGATGTGGGAGTTGGATAAGGATTCAGTGATTGGATGACCACATATTGGGTAGCTTGGGTTGCTAGGGAGAGAGGAGATGAGGAGGAGGAGGAGATAGAGGAGATGGAGATTGAGGTAGACATAGCTCTAAGTGGTGGAGGAGACTAAGATGGAGAAGATCCTACCGAGATGGCTCCATTACGTACAGAGATGGAGTAGATGCACATTAAGAAAGACATTGTGATCTAACATAGGGACACAATTACACAAGAAGCATTGCGGGAAGGAGGAGAGATGGAACCTTCCGGTATGAATTCCATAGATAGACACATAGGATTAGCAATAAAGGATAAGTATTATGATGGGATTATGACACGAAGCTTTCGGGGAAACTTTGATATTGGGGTCATCGCAGAGGAGAGTGGCAAGTGGAGATGGGTCGTCGAGAGTGAAATGAGTGTGACACAAACTTGCTTTGAGGAGAGGGCTAGGGTGGAGGCAATGAGGCCGATAGATAGACAAAGGGAATTTCCTCATAGGGGCAATATTTCAAGGTCTCGATGTTAACTTTACTGATTTTGATAGTATTTCTACTTTGAGAGATCCTTGTTAGAGGGTGATGATGTATTGATACACTTTATTATATACATATGATATTATTTTGTCGTGGTTTGGTATATGTGTATTGTGTAATCTTGATTATTTTATTTATGATGATGATGATATTTATGGTCTATGTGATGATGATGATGTGAATGGTTATGTATAGCTACTTTGGATTTGTATATGTATGGATGATTGATGATGTAAATTTTTATAATGTTAATGAGGATTAGGATTACATGTTAGTTTTTAATTTGATCATGGTAATGAGATGAATGGATAGAATTTGATGTGGATGGTAATGTGGATGTGATTATTGATTAATATAAGTAAAGGTTGATGTGTTTAGGATAGATAGATAGATTGATAGGTGATTGAGATAATGAAAAAATGTGTTTAAACATGGATGAGAGATAGATGTGAAAAGGATTGAGGAAATAATGCAACCAAATTATTGTGACCTATATGTAAAAATGAAATTAATTCATATTAAGGTATCCATGAAGAAAATATGACTCTAATTACATTAGAGGTAAATAAAAATGTATCTGAAACGCAAGGCACATGCGACTAAAACATGTGTTAGAATGTAACCAACGATAGTTAGTTATACTAAAGATCATAAAGAAACATGGATGGGATGAACTCATAAACATAATTTCAACATGAAAAAGGGGTTTGAGATGTAAATTTTATATGGGAAGAGGGTTCTCCATAAGTGGTATTCCCTAAATCTATGCCCTAGCTCTAGGAAGGGGAAAGAGAAAACTGATCAATATGGAAAGTTTTCTAGAAGAAAGTTGATCAATGTGGAAAGATTTCTAAGAATGCTGATAAAATGTAAGGTTGATCAATGTGGAAAGATTTCTAAGAATGTTGATAAAATGGAAGGCTGATCAATGTGGGAAGCCTTCAATGCCATGATAAAAAGAGTATCCATCCTTCGAGGGTATGGTCTAATTTTTACATATGTAATATAGATGGAAAAAGATAATATATATAATAGTCATCCTTCAAGGGAT